>CM045562.1:23897738-24497738 GCA_024721245.1 Mitragyna speciosa | reverse complement strand
CAAATTCAATCTGTATACTTGATGGATCCTAGCCTTGATCACCCATATACAGGTCGGGTAATGTTTGTAGGATTTGGGTATCGAAGGTATAAGACTATTAATTATTAATACGTATACATATTTTATGATTATCATTTATCAAACAGGTCCAGGTTGGGTGTGGGTCATAATGCAATATTTCATACTCAATCCATTTTTTATTAAGGAAAAACGGGTCTATATTTGGGTTCAAATGGGGTAAATAGAATTATATCTATACTTTTTTTTTGTTGGAGGAAATATCTATACCTTTATTCAGAAAAAATTAAGGGAGTATGGGCCGGATCTAGGTCCAGGCCCGAACCGTTGACAGGCCTATCTATAATTATTGATTTGTATGTTGAAATTTGGAGAAAGAATTATAAATGCCATATAGTGAGATAATTAATTGGGAATTGAATTTTGGAATTGTACTGCATTAATAGAATACTTATCATGCATAAGGGTCACATCACAATTTCCAGTTTGAGAGTTATTGAATAAAAAACTACCATATGAATAACCAAAGTTTGTGATAAATGTTCTTCTTATTCGGTTAACAGTGCACGCATGAACATGCATATTCATACCATGCAATCACCAAAAAAAAAAAAAAAAAACTGCATGCTTTCGTCAACCGACGTATGTACGAATCATTCACATGGAAAAGTCAGGAGGAACCTTAATTTGCAGATAAAATTACCTCAAATTATACCGAGGTAATTGTGGACACATGTGACCTTCTGTTCTTTGTCTTTTTCTTCATAATTAAATGGGACACATCTATTCGGTGCAGTTGGAGGATTACAATCTGCATATGGTTTTGTCGCCAACTTGGAAAATTGAACTGTCAGTGACCGAAATACTAATGTACAATGAGAAAGCTGAAACCATATCAACGGCTGACTATTGCCCCTAAAAGTATTAGTAGTACTGCAACATTTGAATTTTATTAGTTTTTTCAGTTCCTATCCTATCGTACAACTAATTGAAACATTTTTTTGATTTGTCATTGGATATCATCAAATAGTCCGACAGACAGATAGCCATTATAACTAGTTTAAGCTAACAGTTGCAGTATAAGAACAATTCAGTCATATAATAGTTTTTCTTTTCCAATGGAAATGAATTGTATGGCGTCTAGCTCAGAGAATGACGTGTTCTTGATTGCTAGTATTATATGTATAATTCATGAGTTCAGTTAAAATGACTTCGATCAGAGCTTGCAAACTCCGCACACTTATTTCCTGCATGCTGTAAAACTGCAAATTCACATCACATGATTTTTGGGATAAGATCAAATAGTGGTTTAATAATAAAGAGAAAAACTTCCTATGAAATGAAATATGTAATCTCAATGAAGCAACCCTGCATTTCGTCTATCCCTTTCCCAAGAAGACTTAAAAAGTGAAAGTTAAAAGTCCCAAAAGGCCTTTCCTCCTCAGATTTTCGTTTTTCCAACTTAAATGCATCTCAACCATCTTAGCAATGTCTGAGTCCTCTTCCATACAACTTTACGTACCTTTAGCTAAAAAGAGTTGAAGGACGGGGTCTATTTAGGTTGATTTTGTCCAATCTGGAAGAACCCTAAAAGAGTTAATTAAAAAATTCTCATGCTAGCTAACTGGATAAGCTAAACATAATTAAACTACATGTTCCAACATAAGGTAGAATTGGATCGAGTTCGAAAGACACCCTTCATTCCAGTTTTGACTATCAAGATTACAACATTGAGATTAGTTTAATTAATAACAAGTAATCACGTGATGAAGCCGCACGTGGCACACATGCCGGATTGATGTAGCTATAAATCACATGCAAACATGTGATGAAAATTTAAGATTTTCACAACTCGTACGCACTAATTAACTACATTAATCCGAGCTGTTTCCAGTGCTATTGAAGATTAGTACCGTTGTAATGAAGCATTGAATCATCGCTATTAGCTTATCAATAACAAATGAATATTATTAAATTATTAATAATCAGCGAACTAAAAGAGGAAAAGAATTAGTATTAATAACAAATGATTTCTTTGGATGGATGTAATGAAACTATGGAGGTAGTATAATATAGTGACGGAGGGAAGGAGGGAGAAGGAGCTGCGACGGGATCAGCACCATGCAGGGAATGTGCAGAACATGGTGTACATTTGATGCTGCTTCACTGTCTCAGCTTTGTCACATGCAATCCTTCTCAAACCCCAAAAAGCTAATATAGTTACCTCTTTTCTCTCTTCTTCTCTCTGCATGTTCTCCCCATGTGCCTACTTTGCCCATTATGCAATATCAACCCCCTTCCAATCTGGCCTCTCTCTCCCCTCCTCCTACCTTCTCTTTCATTGAGGAGGGGGCTTTGCTGGCCCATGCCACATTCACATGCCCCCTTTAGAGAGGCCAGAGCCACACACACAGCCTTCCAAAACAACTCGCTCAACACTCCTCTTTCTGTCGGAATGACATAATTGCACCTCCATTTTCCATTTATATCTTGACTACTTTTCTCACTTTGCAAAAAGCTGTCTCATTAATCAATTTCATAATTATTTTCTAAATGGAGTATAGCATCATTTCAACCTGCAAGTGGTTGCTTTTCACCTTTTTGGATGGATTGGCCTCCCAATGCTGTAATTGAATATTATCATTGTTAACTAATCTTATTTTCATAATGGGTGCGTGTAACATTTTGTCTCATTGCTCCTCTAATTTTGTTCTTCCTTGTCGCGGCATTTTTCTTTTGCCATTGAGGCTATTTGGTTATCAGAATGGTACTGCTCTTTGATTAAAGGTGGACAGGAAATTACACAGGCATAAAGAATCTTTAATTTGAAGGACAAAATCAGCACTATCTGCACAATGCAAGTGGAATCTCATCATCCAATCGAATTGTAATAATATAAAGGATGGTGGATTTCTTATCAAACAGAACAAGACTTAAAACAGAGTCTCTAAAATTACACAAGCCAAGATGTCCAGAGTAACACCACACGAAATACGTTTAACGATAAATTTACCTAGACTTAATTTAGCTTTCAATGAATGAACTTTGAATCATTATACTACTTTATTAGGTATAACAAAATTAGTTGATACTTATAATGCATACAGGTCAAAGTTTGTTTCTTGTAAATCTTTTGGATTCGATAGATGCAGTGAAAAAATATTTGCTTTTGTACATGTCACTGAAGAGAGAAAATTTATAATTCGATATATGTTCAATATTCACAGTATACATGCATATAAAAAACATCATAATAACCCTGTGAATTAGCAATCAATTATATGATAATTGGGCTTGACGAAGATCATATATTGAAGCTTTATACCACTAAGGAAATCATTAGCTTGATGGTTGAAATAAATCTTTCAGGGTTCTACTTTTATTATTAGCAGCTTTATACATCATCTCCTTTTGAACGGGACGTCTGACGGACTTGAGGGTATTTAGGGGAATAGACACAAACTTTTGACATGTGGCTTTGCAGATGGACAGGCTTTCTCGGACAAAGTCTCGACCAGATGGATCTCGTTTGCTCGCAAGTTGTGCCATCTTCCCGCTAGAAAATTTCAATGGAGACACGAAATTGGTGTCGTTTTCCGTATTAAATTACAGAAACGGCCCTTCATAGGCGAAAATATCTACAATCTTCTAAAAAGCGTAGGGCCTCCTGCTATCATTGTTACAGGACCCCATGTACATGGCGTGTGAGAAAAATCACAGGAAACTGCAAGAATTCAAATGATTTGGCCCATCGGAGTTGTAGGGTTCTAATTAATGGGAGTTGCAACTGGAACTCTAGTTTTGTTAGTTTTGATATCTCTTTACGCATTGACATTTTCACTTCTAAATGCATAAATTTTATGCAGTTCCAAAAATTTTATTTATCTGTATACTTGATTATGAGCTACTACAATATTATTGATGTGACTTTTTATAAAGTTTCTTTATTCTTTTAAATTGTTTTGCTTGCAATTGCAAATGCAAATTAGAATTTCACTTCTCAATCATCTCCGATGACGCTAGACTAACTAAAATCGTAGTACTGCATTAAGAGTACATAATTGAATTCTTAATGCATCACGTGGAGATATCACTCACAAGATATCTTTCAAATCAAAAAGAATTTTAAAAGTGCTTTAAAAGGGCAAAAAAAAAAAAAAAAAGAACATTTTGAAAGCACAAGAAGGCTAAATGGCATTCGTGTAGTTTATCGATAAACAAGTGGCAATAGTCCAAGTTCCCCTTACTTATACCCCAAACAAAACGCGTTCACAACACAACCCCGTTAAAACGCTTACGCCGCTGGGCACTGACCCGCATCCATTCATTCATTCATTCCACTTTCCGGCCTTTTCCTTCTTCTTGGTTTCTCCGTCGAATGGGATCAAGGCCAAGAAATATTATGGGCGCAATGCCCATGAGAAGAACAAGAAGAAGGCAAAACCCCAATAGAAGTGTCTGGAAGAATCTTGACAACTCAAGAATCAGAGCCAGCTGGTGTTCTCCCGCGGTTTCAGACAAGTTGGAGGCCCTCAAGAACCTCATACCGGTCCACATTGATAGCGGGGAGATCAAAGCTGACCATTTGTTCCAAGAAACTGCTAACTACATCGTTCTTCTCCGAACCCAAATCTCGGTTTTGCAGAAATTGGTTGATTTTTATGGGTGCAGTGCTGGTGAGGCTCAAGGAAACCGAAATGCTGTATAGTACGTGCTACGTAGCCATATTTCAAACTGGAGCCAAAAATGGCACTTAGGAGGCCCCTCTCCCATATTTCATCAACAACAGGAGCCAAAGTAAACAAAAAGATTGCTCTTTTTTTTTTCTTTTTTCTTATTCCTTTTTTTTTTTTTTTGGCTGTTTATTCAGTTTTCAAGGCAAACATAAGAGTAATCATTCTACAACAAGTAGCTAGCTAGTTGCAGAATCACAAGGTCTTCTTTATCTAATATTTGTCATATGATGAAGTTTTATATATATATATATATATCTCCTCATGTATATGTGATTTATTTTTCTTCTTTTTTGTTTTTCCTTTTCCTATTTAGTTTCAAGAACTTTAACTTGTTCAGCCCGTTCTTCTTAGGTGAGTATTTGTGGGTGAGAATGAGAAGAAAACCTCAGGAGTTGCCTAAATAGGCAAGAGAGAACTGATGCTTTTTCCAGAATCTGTAGGTCAGAGATTTTGTATAGAAGGACCTATGATTCTTTCCTGTACTAGGCAAAAATTGTTCGGTGGGCATTTTTATCTCTCAACGAACTAACGTACTTGCTGCGATCGACGCATAAATTATGTAATATTCTCAGTCAACCGAGTGCTGGTTGTATTTCGCTAATTTCTACTGTGCAACGATTGAATGTTGCACAAATAATGTCTCAAGTTCTAAAAAGATTTGGGAAGCGTTCACTTAGTTTGTAACTTAAGCCTTCGAAAACTACGTACATTGTCCTGCAAGCTACTCGAGCAAGTGCAAGAAATCCTCAGAGGTCCTTGTTTCCGAAGTTTAAGAATTACAATTTATTATTAAAGCAATAAACATTAACATGACTCAAAACACATTTCGAAACACATGGCCTAACAGCATAATTTCGTACCTGATGTTGAGAAAGCCTGGAAATGGAACATGCCAAATTTATCGACTGGAAAATGTGTGTTACCAATTTAGTAGACAAATATCTCTGCTTATCTGTGAGGTGACTGAGCATGGCAGAGCCCATAGGCCAGACTGCCAGAGTTGGTCTTTGATGAGCAGTGAAAACAAATTGTTCGGTCGGAGTGCCAGTAGTAGTGAGGACTAAGAGGGTAGTGTACAGATATTTCACATGATACCTGAGTGATATAGACAGCAGAGCCTTCGTGTTATGGCATCACATGCATTGTTATGGTACGGCAGTGACAAGTGGTTAACATCGAGCTTTGATGAACACGTGCAACTTTAATTACCCTTTATTTTTTGAAATCTAATTACGACGGACTCGTCCGGTGGAGATGAGACGGAGTAATGTTCCCGGTTGTCTTTTTTTCCCCGTCTTCAAACTCAATCATGGGCCTTCTTGGTGAAATATAAATTCATAACTGGTCTACGATTATACAGTATTTATAAAAATCTTTTCAATGTTTCTGTGTGAATATAAAGTTCAAGTTGACTCAGTGATGGCTCGTGGAAATTTTTTGCACTAGGAATCTACAAATCAACAGGAGAGGTTTAGAGTATATCTTGGATATGAGTAATGCGGCTGTGATGACTAAATAATCACAATTATTACAATTTACAAAACTTTTCAATGTTTCTAATATGTGACTGCAACATTTTCATTTATATATTTCCAACGAAAAGAGAGGAGATGAAGGATAGGGTGGCATCTGGTAGGAGTGTTTTGATTCCCTTTTTCGTAATATGCTAATATGTTCTATGAAATATTTTATCTTTTCCATGTCATCCATTCAGCATGGATGCATGTGTTTATTTGTTTGGTCAATCATGATTCAAATAAAAACTTGAAGAAAATACGAAAAATTATGAAACAAATCAGCGGCAGAAATTGGAAGTTACAAGAATGAAGAGTGTTACAGTTCTCATTGAACATACCGGATTTTGAACAACAGCTGAAAAAGCCTGTCAATAGACAATTCTTCTTAGTCCACTTGCACTGTGAAGGAAGAGGGAAGAGAAATGCATGCACCAAGCATAATGTATATGTAATTATGTACACATCGTGTGTGGCCACAGCCTCGAGAAAATACGAGAAGAAAGGAACAACTAACAACGAGGGGTGACCACAACTACCAGAATTTGTTCATTTCGACATAAAGATTTAGAGCTTTGCATATGGGGACCTTCAGAAATCACGCCAATTTAGATGAGAAATTAATGATTGCATGTTTTTTTCCTTTCAGCTGACACTGATGTATGTTATTAAATATTGTTGAGGAATTAGAATATCAGAATTTTTTTTCCTTCTTTCTTTCCTTTTTTTTAAAGAAACCCTAGGATATGAGACTTTGAGGTTGAAATATAAGATATCTCATGTATGTTGATTGGCAACTTTGTATATTTTAAGGTAATATGTTGGGACAAACATGTCTCAATCAGATTTATGAAAGTAATTGAAATTTTTGTACACCTCAATCATGGGTCTTGTTAATACTATATGTTCATCATTTACTTGATTATGCATAAATTTTGTTTCCTCATACTCGACTCAATTTTGGTTTGGTTGTATCTGCTGTTTTCTTTTCAAAGTTAAGAAATTAGTATAGAGGCAAAACAGCTAACTTCTCCCTCTTGGCTTACTGAAACTAAGTAAAAGGAAATACGTGATGGATTTGGTGTATTAAAAGGACATGACAAGTTGGATTTGGTGTATTCTTCTTCTTCTTCTTCTTCTTCTTCTTCTTCTTCTTCTTCTTCTTCTTCTTCTTCCCCATTGTGGGAGCAAATCTTGTGAAACTGATATTTAGTAGAAGAGGTCTTTGCTACCTGTGCTTTAGATTGTCACAAATTAATGGGAAGTTTTGCTAAAGTTTAATACTGGGGCTATTATATTCCTAATATATTAATTCCATGGAGTTGAAAGGGCCTAGCTTGGGTGACTAGTACGTACCCTTTCACTTGCAACTCGGTATATTTTAATGCTATGCCAATAATTGGAATATATATTTGTCCAAAAACCATTTTCCAAGCAACTTGGTATAGTTAAACTTTGATATAGCTTAATACTGTGCCGATAATTGGGTTAGTCCCAGTGGTTATGATGGAATTTTCACAAAACCCCAATTTGTGAAAATTCCATTTGTGTTTATGTGCGCTCTTGGATGCGTCTCAGAATTTGTGATCCAAAAAGTTAAATGCCTCTCTAGTTCTGAAACGTCATAGATAAAAAATGGGATATCAATAAATTGTCAAGCAAACTGAATATTATTTTGTCTCACGAGACTTTTTTTTTTTTTTTTTTGAGGATATCTCACAAGACATTGGACATTATTTCATAAATTGCAAATAAAAGTTAAAAACCAACAGCAGATCAAGCGGTTATGATTCTACGATTCCTCCCTAATGGTCGGATATTCAATTCGTACCACTATTAGGTTTGCTAACAATTTCGCAACTTGAAGCAGATGCGACACATGAGAATAGAAGGTCCTCCTAGTTTACTTGTCTCTTTCTCTAAAACTTCCTATTGTAATAAATTAGGATTTCAAAAAAAAAAAAAATAGTAATCTAATGATTCTAATCTACATATTGGGCCTCCAAAAAATTCCACCTATGGGATAGTGAACATCATCTTTGGGCCCAAAGATCCATTCGAAGCGAGGCAGCGGACTGCGAGTTTGGGACCATCAGTCTGCTTAAATTTAAGAATCAGGGGCGTGGGCCTGGGCCTGGGCCCGGGCAAATATACAATTAGTTTTTTGACACCGATCAACCATGGGCCATGGCAGAAGCTCCAAGACTGTAACAATTGAAATCTTATTGGAGTTTTTTTTTTTTTTGGTTAAAATCGATATTAGAGGAAATAAATGAGTAATTTTTCCTCAATTTTGTTGGTTGTACTCGTAATAGAGGTGAAGTTCCCTGTTCCCAAGTTGGTGACCTTTTGATCATCTACTGCTTATTTTAGTTTGTAAAAATTAACGCGGTTGTGTTCATAAAAACCAATTAAGCAAATTTACCTGACAGAGATGAATGGCGGTGGCGTTCGAAGGAGAGGAAAATCCTGACATTAAAAATTTTACAGCTTCGAAAATTCCGGAATTCACCAGGAGTGCTGCTAGGTGCCTTTTTTGTTTTATTCGTTTGGCTACATTTGTGATAAGATTTGATCCAGAAAACAGGTATCAATTACAGTAATGTCCATTCACGTACTTCTGCAATTCGAACATACATAACATTAACATAGATTATGTTTAGAGTAATATTTAGAGTTGTTCCTTGGATCTCCGACAATTCTATCATGACTTTGATACGTAGGTTTAAGCTGATCTATGTTTTCATCCAATTAATGAAATTGGTGAAATTCTTGTGAGAGTTACCTCCTTGTCTAACGTTACTCATCATTGATTCCTTGAGATGCAAAGCTCTTTCCTTGTATGTCCTAGTGCCAAGCAGTTCATCCACCTTGTTTTTTATTTCACCGTGTGTGATTATCCCACTTGCTTCTCGTTTGAACCCCAGTCCAACCTTCCAAATATCACATATGTAGCTCTGGTTAATAAACTGATCAGCGAAGTATGGCCAGCATAAGATAGGAATTCCATTGCTTATGCTTTCCACTGTGGAGTTCCAGCCACAATGGCTCAAAAAGCAAGCAATAGAAGGATGACTCAGAACCTTTTGCTGAGGAGCCCAGCCCACAATTTGACCTTGAGTTGCTGTTCTGTGTTGAAGTCCCTTTAGATAAGTGGCATCGATCCCATCTGTTGTATCTGGTCGCACAACCCACAGGAAAGGCCTATTGGCGAGTTCAAGTCCTAGAGCTAGTTCCTCGAACTGAGGCTTGCTAAACGCTGTAAAGCTGCCAAACGCAACATATATCACTGAGCCATGTTGTCGCTTATCGAGCCATTGCAGACAAGTTGAGTCCTCCAGCCAGAAGTGGCCTGCTGAATTTCCAAGACGGTTGCTTGCAAGGAGCGGCCCAATGGGCATAATCTCCGGAGCCAAGCCAAATGCTCCAGGCTCAAGGTCATAACTAGAGTTACAAATAAGCCAGTCCGCCAACTTCACAAATCTGTTGTTTTGTACCATGACTTCAAAAATGATCTTCTGCATCCCCAAGTTCCCAACACGTGCCCAAACAAAGTCTGACGTATTCATCAAAGGCATGGTTGGTGCAAACTGCAGCATCTGATTCTTTATTGCAGTTCCTACAATAAATGTTAACTTTAGGACTTAGTTAACCGTGCGTTTTAGTCTTCACTAGGTCTATCAATCGGGCTTTATGAATCAGGTTTTAACAAGTTTAACCTCAGTTCATTTAATTAATTGGGTTATAAGTTTCGGGTTATGAGTTTCAGGTCTGTAAATGTGAAGTTCAGCTTCAGTTTACAAAATATTCGAGCTGTGAGATTAAACTCACAAGCCTAAATCTATTGAAATATTCCTACAATTTAACAGCCCCACAAAAATAATGAGGTATACTTTAAGTACTATAAGTAAGCTTAATATAAGTGATTTTACATGTTGTACAACTCTATTGCAATATGTAAAGTCTACATTCATCATTAAGAGAAAAGTTAAACTTCATATCCACCTAGAGTAATATAATTTGATAAGAAAATCTTGCACTATTTTTTAGTTAGAGTCAATAATCATGTTATTATTTATATTATATACCTTTTTGTTCAAAAGGCAATGAAATAACTTTATATTTTATGTACAAATTACATACTAAGATTTTTTTTGTATTAAACATACTAAGATTTAATGATATCATTAGTTAATATATTATACATAATTTTATATTATATATTTGTGTGTATGGGCAATTTTATATTTGGGTTGGGTTATATATATTGTGTGTGTGTGTGTGTGTGTGTTTTATGAGTTGGGTTTTATACGGGCTGAGTCTATTGAATCCCAAACTCAACTCAAAAATATTTTGGGTCTAATATTTAGATTCAAACTCAGATCGGCCCGATAAAAAGTTAGACTCACAAGCTTTTTTGCTAGCTAAACGGGTCAGGTTGGAAGTGACTCGACTCCATCGACAGTCCTAGTTTTCAGTCCTACTAAATTCTACCTGAGAAATGAAGCTCCGTTAGATTGAGATATATATATATATATATAGGCAGCACAATTTTGCTCTTTGAACTCTTCTATATAACTTGATTTCTGTTTCGTTACATGTGATAGATGACACTATTTGGACTAAAATATTTGTTGTTAATTGTGTTAAACCATGAATCTTTGCACTTGGTAAAAACTTTTCATGATTTGCTGGGTGATGGATTGTGCATAATAAGAAGATTTTACTTTGAATAGATGTACCCTGATAACCATAGGGTTTAAGGGATAGGGACAGCAAAAGCTGAATCTCTGCCTCAGATCAATTAATTGCCTTGTCATGCATATAAATTGACAGAGTAATTTAATAATGTAGCTGCAAAGATACTTAGACTTTTGAACCATCTAGTGATCACCTGAACTATTGAATTCTGTTAAAAGAAAAAAAAAAAAAAAAGCACACAAATACCAGTTGAGGTTCGAGTCAATTTATGCTACAAATTAACTTTTAAAATTCTGTCTTATACTCATGGTCAGTTTCTCAGTTTTTCTTAAGGTTAGGTACAACAGCTATAGTAGCAGAAATAACCAATTTGGAATGCTAAATTTCAGAACCCGAATGGACTCAAATACTAATGTTACTTGTACTAATGATAACAAGGGCTTACCATCTTTGTTTATTATACCATCATCAATAAGGCTTGGGATTCTAAATCCCAACACCAACGAAGCAGCAGCTGCTGGCAAGAAGGCCACTCGTCTAATTCCCATCTTCCTCGAAACTTCCTGAGCCCACCCGATACTCTGATCCGCAATAACACAAGTAATTCTCTCCTCCTCTGATGCATTGATCTCTTTTATTAGCTCCTCGAGTTTCCCAGGCATGACTCTGTAGATGGCCTCAGATATCTTCCCAGGGATTTTCCTTTCCTCCTCTTCCAATCCATCTGGGACTGAAACCAAACGAATTCGATCGTCTAATATATTTTTACCCGTCAATGCATTTAGGACTCGCTTGTGAGTGATCTCAGTATTGACAAATGTGATTTTGAAGCCATGCTCAACTAAGCACTGGGCAAGCTCCATCAAGGGAATTACATGTCCTTGCACTGGATAAGGTATCATCAGTATGTGCGGGATGGCCATTCTGGTAAATTTACTGTATGTTTTCTGCCGAATAATGTGTTTATCTGGTACCAATGTTAATCTTAATGTCTGGCAATTTTGTCGCTATATTGAGTTTGAAAGCTGGGAACCTTCCTGATCTTCTCCAATCATATTCTTTACGTCAGCAACAATGATGTTCTGATCGCGCAGTACCAGAAGACCAACTATTTAATGTTGTATAACTTTGGTGTTTTGCATCAATTATTGTTGGTTGTCTCGTTTATTGGCAGTAATTATATGTTTTGGCTTGAGGTGCTGACTGCTGCCTAACTATGTAAAAAAATGGGTTAATAACACTTTGCTCCTCTCAAGGTATAGGGAAGTCACACTTTGCCCCCCTAACTTTTAAATATTTACATTTTGCTCGCTCAATCAATTAGGTGAGAGAAAATTTGGTTAAAATAAATAGTCAAATGACACAAATACCCTTGACTAGGCAAAGAGGAATATTTTCGAAAATAAAACTCAAGCATTACAATATTTTATAAAAATATTTATGAAAAACTTTCAAATAAAGTAAATTATTGAATTTTAGATTAATTAAATATGAAAAATAGTTAATAAGAAATGTGACAATGATATCATACAAGATTATATTTCTTGTACTATTGGAGAGGACCTTTACTAATTTCTTACCAAATAAACATTGTACTGTTATGAATGCAAAGTTAAAATTGAGATTTTTTTTGTAAATTAAGAATTTTTTCAAAATTAAGAAAAAAATCAAAAGTTTCAATTTTAGCTCTACATTCATAACATTACAATTTTTATTTAATAAAAAATTAATAAAGATCCTCTTTAACAGTACAAAAAGTATAATTTTTTATGATATCATAATCACATTTTTTGTCAACTATTTTTTATATTTAATTCATCTGAAATTCAGTATTTTATTTTATTTGAAAGTTTGTAGAAATATTTTTAAAAAATATTGTAACGGTTTAGTTTTTTTCGGCTAAAATTTTTCTCTCTACCAAGTCAAGGGTATTTGTGTTATTTGACTATTCATTTTAACTAAATTTTCTCTCACCTACTTGACCGGGGGGCAAAATGTATATATTTAAAGGTTAAGGGGGCAAAATGTGACTCCCCTATACCTTTAGGGGGGCAAAGTGTTACTAACCCTAAAATTTAGACAGACAAGATTCTGAAGCTGTTCGTGGTTGAAAATTGTCTTTTTCTTCGCCTAATCCCTTGTTAACATTTAAGAAAACAATATGTTATTCATGGAGTTTGGTTATATATGGCTCTGTTTGCATCCTCTTTTGGGGCTTTGTCATTAGTTTTCCTTTCCATGTCCCTACATTGACAGTGACAGGTGCTGACCCGGTTTTGGTGTTGAAATGGTTTTGGATCCTATTGGGCCTTGGGCATGAAGATAAAAATGCAAGAATATTAAACGAACGCTTTAAGCCTCTATCCCAGACATGCGGCGAATCTTTTACAGCCCATTATTCCAAGGTTGGGGACCCTTGATATGGCTTGTGTGCTCGTATTTAACTGCCGGCCCAAGATAGCTTTTCAATAATGGCTTGCAGGTATAGTTTGTATGGGCTGGTATTTGTGAAAAAAAAAACAGCCCATGAAGATACAAGGCAGCCCAATGAGCCGAGGCTTTTTTCTCCTCAAAGTGAGACACCATCACACACACACACACGCACACGCACACACACACGCAATATAAATCGAAATTGGGGATTCAATAGAACAAGTATCGACCTTTTTAGTTTAGATGTTTTTTGAATTTGTTTAGAAGGAGAGGGACGGAAAGGAGGACGCTGAGGAGGGAAGGTTGTTGAAACTATGTCCTAAAACATGAAGACAAAGCCTTTTACAGCCTGGTCTTGTGTCATAGAATCCTACTATCCTCCCCTCCCCCAGTTAGGAATCTGAACTTAATATCCATTGATCATTGTCATTTGCATGATGGATTGGAAGCTCGTATGCAGCAACATCCTTTCAATGAATAGCTACTAAAAGTCTCAACCGAGGTAATCAATGCAAATATAATCCCAGAAACAAAGAAGGAATTAATTCCATCAGGCAAATTGACCTTGAGTGCTCTTCTCTCGGAAGGCGAAGAGCAGTGAAAAATAATTTGTTGCAAATTAGAACCTTCTATTCATGTTCCTGATTTCCAATTTGCAGGCAAAATTATTCTGGTTCTTGCTTAACTAAATGCTCCAAAAAAAAAAAAAAAACACTCGTTACTGACCTTTCCCTGCACAAAAAGTTAGAGGCAGCAACATCAGTAAATTAATGCCCGTTTGTTCATTATGCACAGGGCTTCTGAAACTCGCTCTCTAGCGTTTGATCAAAACCATCTATTTTATATTTAACCGAACGTTGAGAGTTATTACACGTGTATGTTATGGACCACTCACCAGTAAATCCAAATTATGGTCGCATAATGATAAATCCAGCAAATAATTAAAAACAGAAAATTGGTATTGCCCACAATCTCAGGTTTGGAAAATTGGGGTCCCACCTGCAAGCCTCACAAGCCTGATGACAGAGAGCACCTCACGTGCTGCTGATGGATGATGGGTTGATAGACTAACTGAAAAGTGCCTAAAGATTCAATGTTGGAATGTTTCAAACAGACGCAGCACGCACGAGCACACACTCCTTTTGTTGTCAGCAAATCTTGGTTTTGGAGTTTGGACAGACAAGGCCCCCTTTTCCACCAATCATGTGCCTACTAGTCGTGTGTTTGTCACACACACCATTCCACGCATCGATATACAAATACAAGGTACAGCCGACAACTATGCATCTAGTGTGTGACTGTGTGTAAATTAAGATTTTGTTGGTTGTTCAGTTGTTTATTCTCATGGAGAGGAGATTTTCCAAATGGGACATGATATAAGTGTCCACTCTCTTTTTCCCGCACATCGCTTTCCCTCATTCTTATGATTGATGTTCAGTCAGATTCTAAGAATTGAATCTCGAGTGGACGGACAGGGTCGTTTGTTGGTTGGTTAGTTGGGTTAAAGTACAAACTGTATTAGGATCTTATGACGTGTCACTGCTGCTTTCAGTCAAAATCTTGAAAAGGATAAACGAAAGGTAATCTGATCTTGAGGTGCTCCGCTCCACAGAAACCAATTAAAAACATCTCTTTCATTTTTGCGTAATAAAGTCTATCCATACCCCCATCTTTTTATTTGTTTTCTTTTCCCTAATGATATCAAGGGAGGACCATAGAATCACTTTCTATAACCTTGTACTTCTCGAATGGTATAAATAAACAATTTAAAAGGGGATCATTATTTATAAGCTTCTCAATTTTCTGTCAGATTTTGGTTTTTTATTTGCCTTTTTTGTTACACATTGTCCATGGGCACGTGACAACAAGGTCATAAAGGCTTTGACAAGAAAACATGCTAATGAAACTTGTGTCAAGTTCTAAAGGCTTTATCCTAGGTTGCAAGAAAAAGAAAGAGACCTTTTCTAAACTTAAAGCGGGCCTAAAAACTTAGCCAGATTTTTTAGATAGTTGAGAAGTAAAGATGTAACTCAAGAGCTCATTTCTTGATCTTCCAGATACCAACACCCGGATGCAATCCTTTCAGGGAAAAAATGAGCCGAGACGGGGAATATAGGAAGCCAAGTAGATCAAATCCAGCAATTATATATACGAGTGCATTTAACTCAGTTAGGCTGCATCCTTATAAAAGATTATAGAGTGCTCGTTAACTTACTTAATTGCTCCTGAGGTGATGATTGGCTTGTCATATTTCATGCACATATACAAAGAACAGTGTACATTCTCTCAAAATTTAACACCAGCAGATCGGTCTCGTATCAAAAAGATCAAAATGATCCGCCGGCATCCTTACTTGGGAGGGAACTCGTCTCACAACTATGATTTTCTATCCCAGTTCCTAGCTTTTCCTGCTTCCCAGCATAGGTAATTTCTATTCTTAAAATACGGCTAAGCTATGGAATGCTGCTGCAAATAAAGGAATAAGTGCCCAACGGCCTCGTTTATAATATTTCCAGATCACAAGGAAATACAATTAGTCCCTTCTGGCACCACTTTAGGAATTGGGTGTGCTACAACATATCTCTGAAATGATGCTTTTAGCACAGCTGGATTTACACCAGAAGCTGATGATGTATTAACTGAAACCAGATGTCCCCTACTGTGGAACTTAGCAAATCGATTTATGACAGAAAACTTCTCCAATTCCTGGGAATCCACTTTTACATCCACAATTGATGCTGTCTTGTCCAGTCTGCAGCATCAAATTAAAAAAAGAAGTTTTAACACCACTGAGAGCTTTGATTTGACTAAAATCTGATACTGGAACATTATGCATCAATATTCATGACATTACTTTTTTCTTTTTTTTTTTGGGTCTCTGCGCGCCCCCCCCCCCCCCAACACACGCACGCACACACACAAAACACCAAAGAAAGCCCACTCGTCCAAATTTCTTACATTTCAAAGCCAATAAAAGCTTACAGAATTTGTTTCTTACCTTAAAAAGTCATTTTCAAGCCTCTTTGCTCGATCAATGAAGTTCTTCACAGCTTCTGACAAATCCAGCTGACCGACTCTCTCAGAAGGTCCCAGATTCTTAGAAGACCTAAACAAAATAATAAAAATAAATAAATTTAAGGATAAAGAAACAAATTCTCTGCCAACAAACTTATTTTGGTATTAATAATTTGATTATTTTGTACACACATTAAGATAGATACCCTTCCATGCTTTATCTATAATGATATTGCTGTATTTTTCTATTTACGTTTTTTGTAATGAAAAGAAACAACACTTTGAAAATAAATTCGCACATGTCACTGGTGAGAAAAGGCTTTTGAAAACCAGTGGTCATGCCGCAAGCATCCCCGAGCGCTAATCGAGCGACAAAATATACCATGCTCTCAATGTTTGAACAGGCGTCTGCTGAGAGAATGACTCCCGGTGCAGGTCGAAAAACCTGTTGCATAAGTTGAGTTGTCAAGACAAGCCTTTTCTTTGCTTGAGGCATTGGAGGTGCATCGTCCATTATTTTAGCTTCATCTTCTACCTGATGACAGAAAACCACTAGCAGTTAGTTCTTTAAATCTCAATCGTAGCAAATATTTAAAAAGCTTTGACAAAACCTAAGTAAATTGAGAAGCCGTGCATTTCTCCAATCAATGACCCACCCTTTCGCTTAATCGATTTGAAGCTATTGCCCATTCAGATTCTGCAATGCTGCTGCAGTAGAAAAATTTTGGCAAAGGTAAGCTTCATGTAATTGTCAATCTTTTTTTGTTTCAAGTAAACAACAGTGACAGGAATTGCAAGAGAACATAGTGGAGAATATGATTATCATATATTTTGTTCCTATTTATAATTGAAGAAGAATGAGGATCCAAAAAAATCATATCTTCATCTGATAAACTAAATCAGCCATTGAATCAATTACAGCAAGTAAAGTACATTCACATTATATACATATTTAAACAAGAGTTAATAAGCAGAAAAGGCTATGGAGATTATTGACACACCTAACTTTCTGAAGCTGCTGTGAAGCTTGAGCTACTTCTTTGTGCCATGGAAGAAGATCAAATGAAGATACTTTTCGCTTCTTTGGTCTCAAAACAGCCAAATTTCGTTCAGTATGGTCTAAAGGCATCATAAAAGGAGATGACAGCTGATTGGCTGCTATCTTGGTAGCTGAATTTGGCAATATGCTGCTTGGCTGACTAGAAATAGATGAATTTACTTGTCCAATCGAACTAATCACTTGGAAAGTTTCCGGAGATTTACCATCAGAAAACTGTTTTGCAGCATCCATTCTACGCATTAGATTGTACATTGGTAGCATCCCACCATCCCGAATCATGGTCGTAGACGAATGTTTGCCTGGTAGATTGTTACTAGCCTCTGACGAGGAAGTCATAGCCTTATTGTCACAGGATGAAATGGAATTTAACTCTGATTTTGCATTTGGGTCTCCTTGTGCCAAATTTGTGACCACTGGCTTAAGCCCATAAAACATCTGCTGTCTTGCATTTGCATTTACCTGCTGAATAATTAGACTATAATCAGTTTCTTTACACTTCCTAGCACTTTGTTACTAGGTTTAGTTTCCAATTTTTTGAGATAGTGCACCTGGTGTGGCAGCGAAAAATTTTTCTGGATAAAATGAGGTCTCAGAGAACTACCAAAAGCATCAAGATCTCTCCCAGTAATGTCAGGAGTGTTATTGACTCTCTGCTCCACTCCATCAAACTCCTGATGGTGTTTAATAGTTGAAATAGAGGTTGTACCATGTGCTCCTGTGAGATTCTTCCCAACAGCTGTGTGGCCATGAATTAATTTATTATGAGTAAAGGAGGTAGACGCTCCAGATAAGTTCAGCTGATCCACCTGGTCCTCCGCATGGTCATGAGCCTGTGTTGTCTGTGAACAGGCGTTCATTTCTTTAATATTATCTCCAGTTTGTAAAGTATTTTGCTCATACAGCTCATGTAGAGACTCCCTAGCAGCATCTACATTGCAATTTGCTGAATCTGAGGAACAAAATGAATTTAAGAAAACATTAAGCATTTCTAATTGTAGCGCATCAGGGTGGACATATTTGGATGCCCCATTGAAAGTCCAATCTGACGAGGCACACCTGCTATTAACGAGGGCTGAGTGACTGGCACAGTACCAAATATTGGAATTTCTTGTCCTTGAAATATTCCTGTAATTGCAGGAACTGTTTTATGGGGTGTGACAGGCTGGTGCTGATTTATTTTCTGATTGTTCATATGGAGAGGAGCTGAAGCATTTGTCAAACTTGAATTTGCCTGCACATTCAAACACAAGGTTTAGTGCCTTTTAACCATGTGTTTCAACCAATAAGGTGGCACACCGAAAAATGAGGGGGCGCTTTCAGGTTATGATCCTTTACAAACTTAAAATTGGCAGAAGTAGAAATTTCCCCACTCACCAATATTGGGAAGCCAAAAGAAGAGCATGATTTTGGCATCTGTTGAGATGGAGGGGACAACCTTAAGCCGATGCCTTGCGAGGTAGAAGATGTATTATAGGAAAAATTACAATTTTCAATTTGGTGCACTTCAGATAATGGAGATGAATCTTTACAGCCCAAATGCATTCCAGTTCTACTCTCTAAAGGTTTGTCAGCCATGTTATGCAAACTTTGCATATTTTCACTGCAATAGCAGATAAAAATCAGAGTTCCCAGAGGATCTATTTAATCCAAAATGTGGAGGACAAGCATTGTGGATGAAAGAAAAGATTGGCATAAACTTGAGCAAAACAAAATAAACAACAAGCAAGTGTAGTAAAAGAAAATCCAATGTGTCTATGTATCCACATAAGCAGCTATAAAATGGTTTTGCGGGAGGCCAAGCTGAATTTCATCGTGCCATAGAATAAGATTACCTTCTATGAGAAATCATTCTTTGGCCATGAAAGTCAGCTGAACTGTCAAATATTGCAGCTATAGAGTACACATTATTTCTAGGTGGCAGTTCCTCTGATGCTCTTAAGTTCCTTTGAAAGTCTGCAGAGTACATCTGTAGGAAAAGATGCATAGCATCACAGTCCCGAATATATTGGAGAAACAGTTATACGCATCATCATGAAAATGATACAAGATTCAGACATGCTGGGCTCATCCCAATATTAGAAACATTATCAATATACTCTAGTTGTCCAACAAACCCCTTTTCCTGATTGCCCCAGGCTTGAGGAGCCTAATGAAACAGAAATTAAAGAAGAAAAACATGTTTCATATGGTTGACGAGTAAATATGCACTCCTAAGTTTTGCTTTTGAAAGTGCAAATGCGAGAAAAAGCATTATAACCAACCTGATCAGGTGGCCTCCGGCTGCCACTAACCATGGGCTGAGGACCACTTTCATGCAGCCATTCATTTGCTTTCAGCTCATCACCTAAAATAGATGTGATGCATTAAAATTAGAGCCACATCAGCAGTTCTCTGGGATGCAGCCATATCAAATCTCATATGATGGTCATTGATAGTTAGATGCCAGTCATAACTCATGAAGCTCCAGGTACTTTGACCTCTATGACAGGTTTGCACCACTAAATGAAGAGTTTGATTCAGTAATGGAATCAGCTGACCTTACTAAGGTTTCATTTTGTACAGCAGAAAAATCAGTCAAACAAGAACCACTTTCTGATCACTGAATTAAATATTTTAATCAATTTCAATCAAGAGAGTTGCCACTTTTATACAGTTAATTCTGCAGAAAATATCAAGACTTTAGTTTGCAAACAAATCCATAAGACAAGGTAATTTCTGCTACATAATCATTATCATCGTGATATTGAACAGAGGTCTCTATGATCTTGCCTGTTAGTCTATTGCCTGATTGGCTACTCATGCCATATGGAGATATGCTTAGTTGACACCCATCATTTTTGGAATTCTCAGATTGTTGATTCTGCCAAGCATTTTGCGAAGGGTGAGGTGTTTGAACTAGTTGACATCCCTCAATAATTTGCCTATGTTGAAGGTCATTATCAAACCACTGGCTAGAATTTTTAGGGGACTGCTGAACAGATTCATGGGAAGCATCTGAATTCATTCCCTCTTTCTGTCTAACCAAATGGTGGCTAGATTCCTGAAAAGCAGGAAAGCTGTAATTTGTGTTAAAATTTTGAAGCAAAACCTCCGGTTTTGAAGTTGGAGAGGATACACTTTGCAAGTTGTGATCGACCCAGCCACTCATTTTCCCATCACCAATGTAGTGCTGATTATCAGCTGAATCAGGGTTCTGAAAGGTTAAACCGCTCCATTCTTCTTGTTGCCCAGTATCACTGCTAGAAGCTTCTGCAACAGCAGACTGCATAAGAGCACTCCAGGTGCCATTCTGATTTGAAGAAAAAGTACCCATAAGATCTACATGCTCCCCAGTACTCACAAAGCTTTGTCGACCAAGAGAAGATTCCCAACTATTATCATCTGTATTGAATAAAATTCTCTCTTCCAAAGGATCCAGAGAAGTTTCACAATGAGAAGGGCGAATATTTGATGTTTTTCCTGCTGAGAGTATAGGCCAACCAGCTTGTTCTTGTCTCATGCCAGATTCCTTCATTGTTATATTCCTTTGAAGAGAATGTAATTGATGGAATTTAGCAGGTCGAACTCCATCATCCGAAGCTTGCATGAGAAGTTGTCCAAACATATTCTTATCTTCAAATACATTTCTGGGGACAAAATTTCCATCTGAACTGCAAACCTTGTGTGAAGAAGCATTGAACTGTTCATTCACAAAGGAGTCGCCGACAATTGATGGCTGCATCCCCAGTATCTCCAGCTGGCTATTATTGCCCCTGTTCAACATACTGGTAGAACCGTGAGATGTTCCTTGGATAAAAGAGTATGGATTCATATTAATTCCTGAGCTAGTAACTGGAGTTCCAAACAAAGATGCATCAAATTGCGGTAGCACCCCATTTGAACAAATGGCCTGATTTTGAGCTTGTGAAAAAACCAATCCATTCGGAACCCCTTGAATAATTGGCGATGTGCCATGCTGTGTCAAGTGCATGTTACCAACCATAAACATTTGTGTTGCATCACGAATGGGCATCCCATTAATTAAAGGAGAGTGAAGACCTGCAGAAGTCTGTTTATTTAAGAAGGTTAGCTGATTTATATGATTTTGCTGCCTTGCATCACTCAACTCCTGAAGTTGCTGCCGTTGCTGCATTTCCTGCAGCCGTTTGAACAGGATCTGCCTCTCCAACATCTATATGTCACAAATGAGGTGGCTGTATCCAAAGTAATCAACAACTTCCACAAGAGAATAAGAAGAAAGGCTCCAACGAGAAGGATATCTCAAGCTTTTCCTATCCTAACAGAAATTTAATCTTCACACAACTATTGATAATGGTTGTTTAATGGTAATTAATAAACACAACCTCTTATAAATAAGACATGCCAATCACGAGTTTTCCGATCTTCCCATATGGTCTGACTTGATTTCTTAGCGTTGAAAAATAAATTTGCCCATGAAAAGAGCCCTTCCAATCCAAAATTGACTGTGAAAGCTTAAAACAACTAATACTTCCCAAAGTTGACAACTGTCTCCTCTCTAGACTCTGCAAAACAAGAACTTTTATACATAAATCTCTTCATAAATTGGAAAAATCCATTTGCTGCCAAATATATGCAAAAGAAAAAACGAATGTAAGAACATGGGCTAACCACTGTAGCCTAAATTTCCCCTTATGAGTTAATTCCGTTTCTTCTATGAACAAGATTTTACTGACATGTTCAAATTTTTATCGCAAATTTAGAACGAACAAACTACAGCACAAATAGAACTGATCAGTGATTCAGACTCTCAATTGCTCTCCAAGAGGCTTTTGCTGGCCCAAAGCAGCAGGATTACAAAATACAAATCTTTTATGAATATTTAAAATGCTTCTAAAGATTAAAAAAAAAATTAAACAAACCGCATTAGTTATAATAATTTTAGATATTAATAAATTAATTACTGAACCATGTAGATAACAGGACAATTCTTGTTTCCTATATAGCCAAAATTAACTCCACATAATTAAAGCCCCGGAAATAACATCAAGGATCTCCAATTAATGTTACCTTCATATCACAGATAACCAACAGAATTAGAAAAATACACATGCAAATGCATGAATTTTACTGAAAATCCAAAAAAGATCCACTAACTAAATTACCCTAATAAAAACCACTGCATGCCACCCAACTACCAAGGCCTTCAATTACAATCACTAAACACCCTATAAATAAAACTTCACACCATAATTAACAGCACAAAACCACGATTCACAAGCAGTAACGACCAATTCTGCATAACGAACACAACTAAAAGCCAAAAAATCAGCATAAAAAAAGATAATCAACAAAAAATAAAGCTTAAAAACTTGAAATTAAAGCAGCAAAGTGAGTAACTTTAAGTCCATAGGAGTAAGCATTCAGTGATCTGTGTGCAAAAATTCAGGAGGGTTCTGCTCCAAAATGTGTTTTAACTCACTCACAATTGGAAAATCCAGCAAAAGCTCCAATTTTTTCAGCTTCCAACAGTACAGCCAAAAAAAATGCTTCTACTTTTCTTCCTCATATATATATTTATACATCATAAAAATATATAAATATATAAGCTTTTTCTTCTCTCCCAAAAGATGAGTATTGTGCAGTGCAAAGATGGTACGTCACAGACTTGAGCTCTCTTTCAGACAGAGCCGAAGATAAAGGTATAAAAGCAGTGTGAAATTTTATTTGTATGTTTTTTCAAAAAAAGGAAAAAAGGTGTAGGCTCGGACCGAGCCTAGAGGTTTTATACCGAACCTGAGGTTAGGAATGAGGTTTGGGTTGTGGAGGCTGGGGCAATAAAGGGTGAGAAATGTCGGCGTGCTTCCACTGAGTTTATGGAGGTGACGTCCTGACCGTTGGATGGAGATATTTAAGGGTGTATAGATAAATAATTGAAAGTTGTTGTGCACTCGCGGAGTACTAGATACATTCTAGGCGGAGGAAAAGGTATGGAGGTGGCTGTGGTAGTTACACGCGCTTTCGGTCACGCGTGTGGAGCGGTGCTTTGTTTTTGAGATTAGTGTACTTTTTTTTTTTTTTTGGGAAATTTTGGTAAACTTTTCATGCATGAATTTTCGCTTTACTATTTGTTTTTTCTTTTTTCTTTTTTTTTCCCTCTTGTGTTGTTTGGCATATCATCTTGTTTTCTTTCGGGCTTTTGATGCAAATTTTTCCTCAGTCGCCATTAATTATTTTTGTATTGATTTATTTTTCTTTTGAATATATCTGGAGCCTTTCTGACCATGAGAAATAAATGCAATTGCAAAAGGAGAAGTGTTATAGCCATAACTTTTTTTTTTCCTATACATTAGAACATAATACGGCTTAGAGCGGTTAGTAGTTATTACAAATTATACGGCATACAATGGTTATTGCAGATCTGTTGGATCTTCAATGTCAAAAATTCTAGTGCCAATCTAGTGTCTGTCATAATAAATTGACACATTGCGTTCACATTATGTAAACTTCAAACATTCAGGATAAATATTAATATGTGAACGCAAGATGTCAGTTTATCATAATTGGCACTGGGTTGGCACTAAGAATTTTTTGCACTGAAGATCCCAATTGATTTCAGATGCATCTTATACTGATTCTCACAGATGCACTATTAATGACGAGCAGTTTTCGTAGATTGCCTATCAATGGCAAGTGGTTCTCACAGATTACTTGCCAACTGTACTTTAGCTAACGCTAAGACTCAAAACCAAGTGCTCCCAACACAAGGGATCAAGACTTCACTTGACGCTCTGAGACTCGTACATGAGTGCTCCCAACACAAGGAACCAAGACATTGACAACTGAGTCATAACTCGTTTACATGTTATATCTATTATTAGTCAAGAGAAAATGACATTAACTGCTATTATTCAGTAACTCTTACATAAGAGATTACTATTTTTGGAACCACCAAACAAACTTGCTTATAATTTATAGTTTATATTTGTTTCCTCCTCTCTAGAAACTAAAGGAGATTACAAAAATTTCTGGTTTGGAACCCTAACTGTGATAAAGAAGAAAAAAAAATAACATCACCCCAAATAGGTGATCGTAAACAGACTCAATGCATCTTGCTGGTAATTTGGTGTTCTAGTCCAAAGTCTATATTAATTCAAGAGACGTTAATAAGGCACATGGACTGGGCCTTGATTGTCTCAAGCCCAAACTATATCCACCCCACATTTGATCTTCAATTGTATCTATATTCCACTTAGCTAGCACCCATCTCAAACACTACTCAGCAAATGCTTTATTTACCATAGCAGCAATTAAAGAAATTGAAAAATATTGGCAAAAAGAGGACGGTTTTGTGGTGTTTTCTTCGCATTGCTAAGATTTTTCTTTAGTACTTCCCTTTCTTCCAAAGAAACTACTAATTTCTTTATCAAAGTCCACCAAACTAACGGTTGTATAAGAAATCAAATGAATTGGTAAAATTGAGTCATTATGCACAAGACAACCACTAGCCTCCTAGTACTGTGTTTCTCTTGACTAAATAAAATAATGGGGGCCTGGATGTTGTTTTCGCACTTGTCATAGGTAGTACTTGTTTGTGAATTTTGTGGGAATTTTTGTCATTAACTGTGGGGATACGAGCACAGAAAATGAGGGCTCAAGTTTGAAAAAACAAAACCACTGCTCTAACAGATTGTAACTGTCGCTTTATGCCGCTTTCTAAAAATGGAATGGACTTGTGTTTCAGTTTCAGATTCACCGTCAATCATATTCAAGTAGTAACTTTATTATCGTACTATTCTATTCTAGGAATCATCATCATGATCTGTCTCCAACAACTCACTTGGAAACAGAACAAACCAAGAAACTTCCATGCAATAAATTCCCCTGCATTGCAGGAGCTCACTTTTTAAAAGTCATCAGAATCCAAGATTCTAAAGTTTCTCACTCATCCAACCTACCATATCTTGAGTTTTTACTATGATGATCACTAAAATTACTAGTACTACTTTTATCGTACTTCCAGAAAATTTAAATGCAAACTTAGAATTAAACGTGAGAATCTGTGGTCATTATCACTAGCCAAATCCTCAATTACTCTCTTAAGGGCCCTTATGCGTAAAAACTTAATTATTGCTTAGCCACTAACAAGAGATGCTATTAGTCGCTTACCAGGGAACTTTGCTGATTCCTCAGCTACTGTAGGAACCTCACTGTTCTCTCTGTCTCCATCTATTGTCTCTCTCGCACATGCTCATGAGTTGAAGTGTTGAAACTGACATTTTATGGTTGTTTTTTTTTTATAAATTGTTGAAGCCCTTTTACTGTTTTACGTCGTTGGTCTATACATGATTGAGATTGGAAAGAAAAGAACATAGACTATTAGAGACAAATGCAGATCACCGCGTCACACTTTCGATCGAGTTAGTTGACATTGTGATCTGCTCTCGCATAAATTGCCAAAAACCATCCAACTTACTAAAAGTCAAAAAAGAGAAATTATAAGTACCTTAGTCATAATTCTTGGCATTTTTCCATTCATTATTTCGAGAGGAGGGCCCTTCACATATAATCTGTTTCAGATGGGGAAATTAGTCCTCTAACTAGCCAGAATGAAATTCGCTTATCCAACCTTGATGCGGTGAGACAGTTTGAAATTTTGAATATGAAATCAATTGATTACGAGCTGGTTCATACAACGATGTAATTAACATTCTACTTAAAAAACAATTGGGAAAGTTTAAATCTGATTATTAAGATGGGAATACTAGGAAAGTTATTAAATAGTAGTAACACTTTTTTTTTTTTTATCAATTCTATACTATCACAACTGGGGAAAAGAAAATAGCGTTTGGTGGGATTTGAACTCGCAATCTTTGAGGTGAAGTCATAGAGCTCTAACTGTTTGACTATTTAATTATTCTGTGTTAGTTAAAAAGTATGGAAACTAAGAACTTACGATCTTCTCATTCAAAGATCATTTGTGGTATTATTGTAACAATGGGGATGTAGCTCAAATGGTAGAGCGCTCGCTTTGCATGCGAGAGGCACGGGGTTCGATCCCCCGCATCTCCACTGTTTTTCTATTTCTCTTATTTTCAGGAATTGAAACTTAGCAGTCTATTAGTGTTCTATTCCCCCCAATTTTTTGTTCTCCTATTTAAAACTCCAACCTCGCCCTACTCATCCTTATTTCTTTCCTCTGTCACAAATTCCCTCAAGAACATTTAATGGACAAAAGACAAATAAAGATATATCCATACGGGGATTCGAGTATGTGGGTATACAATAACAGATATAAAACTCTAGCAAATCTTACGCTACCGGAAAATGGAAGACCACGAGCTTCAGTAAGTTCGAGATTTAATATTGCACATTAAAACCAAGTTCCGCCCGAACAATGCTTCATTCATCACCAACTCATATGTGGAAATAATTAAAACACAAATGGTTTCATACGTCGAGGAGTGCGAATATCTTGTTTAAACTATTTTCGGACCTAACATTTTGCTACATCAAACATGATGACTACATTGTGAACCCAAAAAAAAAAAAAAAAATGATGGCTACATTAGTTAAATCTATAGCATTGGGCCTCGTAATTTGGACCTTGCCATTTCCTACAATTATAGGATGGGCCTCGCAATTTGGCCCTTGCCATTTTCTACAATTTGGGACAGTGTAACTGTTTAGTATTTTTGTATGATTGTTCGTGATTGTAGTGTAACCACTCTTCTTCTGAAAAACACCTCATCTTTTATGTTGTTTTCAATTCAAATTTAATTCAATCGACATATATCTTAATTGTCTATTTTGTCCGATTAAATCAGGACCATTAACTTGTGAGAACCCAAGATTGGGGAAGACTCGGGTTTGAATATCGGCTCAATTGTGTTCATTTTGTAGTTGTCGCGCTTTTTTCGATTTCTCATGTTCGATTTTTTTTCCTTTTTTTTTTTTTTTGGGAAAAAATTTACTAGTGCATCAATGGAAGGGAGATTCTTACATGAAAATAGTATAGTAATGCATGTCCAAATAATAAAGTGATAGAATAATGCTTGTGTAACTTTCTTTCAAATTACAAAATTAGCTAGTGAAACTATAAATCTAGTTTATGTAAAAATTTTCAGTGAATCCATGAATCCATTCTATGTAAAAATTTTATGTTCCTTGGTTGTGCAAATCAACCTCATTTGTGACTTTTTTCTAGTGGATTTCGATTTTATCTATGTGGTGGATTTCCATACTTGTGCAAATCTGTAATGCCGTATCCTGAGATAACAACTCGTATTGTACACTACTAGACGTGTAGACCACACTGCACAAGAGTTCAGCATAAAATTTTTGTCACAAAAATAGAACTTTTAGGGTAAAATTTTTAAAATGCCGTAACTTTGCACTCAATTGTCTGCTTTAAACAAAATTTTCTCCGTTTTATGTAAATTTTTGAAATCTATTCCCCCCCCCCCCCCCCCCCCCCCAAAAAAAAAAAAAAAGAAAAAGCTTGCTCGTATCTTCATGAAGATTTAAAGCAAAAAGGAATTGAGGTTAAGTTCCTCTACACTTTTCAGAATCCAGAAACTTTGATTTTAACATAGCAAATAAGATTTGTAAATCCAAAAGGTTCAATTTTACAATGGCTGTTGTGCCTCGAATCCCTCTCACTAGTTTACAAAGATTTGATTTCTCACACAGACCCTTATGTCTCTTCATATTTTTTCTTTTCTTGACAGCTAAAAAATCTTATTGCACCAATCATCTTTCCTATCACTCGGAAGATTTTTTCCATGACATCTTCATTACTTAGTTACAAGTCAGAGATCAATGCTGTATATGGCTAGATATCTTGAGGAGCTTATGATGTTGACTAGGGCCTGCAGAGAAGCTAGTAATCAATTTTAGGAAACTTGCTGGTACTTGCGTTCTGGAGCAAAGCCATTGTGAAATTTTGTTAACGAAACGGGCACCTACAGAAATGGGCATTTGGTCTAGTGGTATGATTCTCGCTTAGGGTGCGAGAGGTCCCGAGTTCAATTCTCGGAATGCCCCTTTTCCAAGCGTTTTTATTTTTATTTATTTTTTAATCATTATTGTTTAACTATACTAACAAAAGCTTCTGAGTTGTTTTGAATTCTTTCTTTTAATATCTTGGATAAACTATTGTTTTGACTTTTCTTTTTAACATTATGGATAAACTATACTAACGAAGGTTTGTTGGTTTGAATTTTTTTTTTCCTTTTACATTTTAGATAAACAATACTAACAAAGGGTTTTTAGTTCCAACTTTGGGAATGCCTCTTCCAATTGTTTCCAATTTTTATGCATTCTTAACAGACTATGCTAACAAAGGTTTTTTACAACAACTAGTGGATAAGGAAACAAAAGATTTGCTAAAAAAACTTTTTGTACTAACCAATCTCCACTTTTTTGCCTTCTCCAGTGAGAATTTAATAGTGGGATTGATTCTGGACCATCTGGGAGTGGCGGGTAAAATATATAGGTTGCCAGACAAAAATGTTAAAAGAAAAATGGAACGCTAGAAGGAGGGCTTGAACCTCCGACCTTGTGGTTAACAGCCACACGCTCTAACCAACTGAGCTATTCCAGCTTGCTTGTTCAATCTTTTATTTATATATTTAATCTTTTTGTTCCCAGCAATTTCGCCTGTTCTTCAGGCCATGGTGCTGTTGCCATTGCCCAAAATTTGAATCAACTAAAAGAAGATAAAAGGTTGAGCGGATGCTTTTTCTTCGCCCCATAAAATTGTTTTTGTTTGTTAAGCTTTACTGTTCTTCAGTAATTGTGCTTGAGATGATTTTTGTTTCTGTTTGCCAAGCTTACTTCTCTAGAATCTCTACAGTAATTGTGTTTGAGATGGAGCCTGCAATTGTTTAGGGGTTAAAGTAACTATCAAGATTCAAGTGCTCAAATTTTTTAAGGTAAAATTGGATCTGAGGTATTGGGGAGTTGTTCATGGTTTTCTCTGGGCTTTTCTGGTGAGATAGTATTATTGCTAATGGTCCCTTCTAATTCTCCATCCTGCTTTGATAGAGGGGACCGGGAAAGGTTTGTGGTGGATACTAATGAATACACACTGGCTGTTGTTAGACACCACGAGTGCTTGGTTATTGTTAGGCAAATTACGTGTTTTTAAGTTCCGTTTGAAAACCAAAACTATGTTTTAAGGTTTTTTTCCCCGTTTAAAGCTTTCCACTCTTACAATTTTGGATATTTTAATGAAGTTGATAGAATCGGGAGATGAGGATAGTGATGATGATGATCTTCTTTCCGAGCCCATTCAAGCACTTCTGAAAAGAAGTTCTAGTACTTCAGTGGCGTCAAAACCATTTTGGGCTGTCTGAATTCTGAAGCATATGTGGCGATATCTACTGGTCTCCTATGAAGATTTTGGGCTCTTGAAGGTGCAGGCTTTTATGCTAAAGTGCAATTGTATAATGGGATAATTTCACGTACCTCTTCTGGGGTTTGACATAATTACACTCACTTCTTCTCAAATTTTAAAAATTACATTTACACCTCCTGTGTTTATATTTTTCATAACAAAACAAGTCCATTTTAATAATGTAACTCAAAAACACCAATCAAATACATTAAAATATGCATAATTGCTTTTAAAAAATAAATAAATTTTAAAAAATTAATTAATTAGTCATAAAAATGTCAAAAGTACTTATATTCTTACATCAAATTTTCATTCTCCACCAAATATTTCTTTTTCAAAACTCAGTTATTTAACAAATCTAAATGAATTTACTTTATCTGTCAAATTTTACAAACAAATATATTAATAAGAAAGAGATAACCAATTTAAAAGAATTTAAATATATTTTAAGGTATTTGGTTAGTGTTTTTGGATTACATTATCAAAATAGACTTGTTTTGTTACGAAAAATATAAACAGAGGGTATAAGTACAATTTTTAAAACCTGAAGGGAGGTAAGTGTAATTTTGATAAACTTTAGGAAAGGTATGTGCAATTATCCCTTGTATAATGGAAAATATTAACCTGTACTGCATTTTTCTGTGGAAATTATTATGCAGCAAGGGGTCTTAACTGATTCAACGAAAAAGCTACAAATCTTCTTCTTCTTTTTTTTTTTGTTAAGAATTCAATATTATAAGCTATTCCTAACCTATTCTAGGGGATAGTCCAACTAGACCTGAGGAAGCCAATGGTGATTGACCCCACTAGCAGCAACATATATATATTGTTTCAAAAATCCAGAGGTTGCACCATAGTATTCCTTTGGTCCACTACAAATCCACTCCTCAACTTTTGCCTTTTTTTTTTTTTTTTTGGGTCTATCACGTATGAGTTTCCACTTGGATCGTACACTACACTGTAACACGGGTGGAATACCATGTCAGACCCAATGTCATCTCTGAGAAAATTGGAGTAGGGGCTTTACTCCAATGTCCAAGCTGCAATACAGTAACCCAGGAGGTAATCCAAGTCACCTCCAAAACAGAACATGAAAACCTTTGTAAATAATAAGATTTATTCACCAATCACTAGTGAGAAAGTTCTTAAATAAACCTTACAAGAACAAAACAGATGCAGCATTTCTCGCCTTCACCCAGGTGGTTCCCCACTTTCCCGCTCTATGGGAACTGGGATGTGGTCAAGCCTTTAAACTGATAAAATTTGGAAAAACAGCTGCATGCCTAACGGAAAGCATAAAAAGAACGTCATAACAGTGATCTTTAATCCTCGCGTTATCATTAGACTTGTGTACTAGCTGGTTCTTCGAATGGGAATGAAGAAAGTTCAGCCCCTTGTGTTGACATAATCTTTGGGCTCATCATTATCATCCTTGTAATTTCCATCCAGCGGCTCTTGGCCAAAATCTTCATCCAGAGCATCTGCTTCCCCTTCGTTCCCACTCAACTGATCCTGTGTTTTTTCATGCACTGAGGTATCTCCATCGTAACCAGAATTTGCAAGGCCACCTTGATTAGTCAAACCACCGCTGAAGTAGTCATTTCCTCCACCGGCACCAAAATTTCCCATATTCCCACCACCTACTCCACTTCCATAGTTGCTGCCACCATATCCATCAACATAATCATTACCGCTTCCATAATTTCCACTACCATATCCACTTCCTCCACCAGCACCTTCATAATTGCCACTTCCATGTCCTCCAGGGCCTGCATAACCACCACTTCCACCACCATAGTTAAAACCTCCACTGCTACCATAGCCACCATCGAATCTTGGACCACGAGGCTTCTCAGTTGCATAATTCACCCTTATCCGTCGGCCATGAAGATCCTTAAATATCACAAAGCACATTGTTACTTAAATTCTTAGGCATTATTGTATGCAGGCCTTTTACCCTATACAACAAAAGAAATTAACTGGTAAAAAAGACAAAGGTTCAAAAGCCAAACAGTGGAACACTGGAACTCAATGCCATAAGCAGAATCAACAGATCGACACAGAGTTGTCCAGGTAAAATCATTAGCTTGGGAAATGCTAATTACAGAAAGACATTCAACTAATCCTCATATCAAATTTATGTTACCAAATTTCTTTTTCCAAAGTTATTTATCTGGCATAAATCCACAAAACAAATCTCATATATTGCCTATTCGGGGATAGAGAATCAAACAGTCAGCTAGTAAGGCATCTCCATATTTCACTTCCGTCATCATTTTAAATCATACAAAAACAATGTCTCCATCTAATGCAATCATCTAAGTCAATTGTTGTTATCATTCATTTGAATGAAGTGCATTCATGTTAAACTCTATAATTCTCTGAAATGTTGTGTGCAGGAATGAAAATCACTCCTGCTCTTATCTAAAATTAGCACAAGTTTTCCTTGCTAATCCCATGTTTGGAGAGAAAAGGCTCCATCGATCCCACCCACCAAGGAGCAGAATCACGACAACAAACTTTAGTACCTGACCATCCAATGCTGAAATTGCTCTGGAAGCATCCTCACTGGAGTTATAAGTTACAAAGCCAAAACCTCTTGACCTTCCAGATTCACGATCCATGATAACTCTAGCTGTAAGTATAGCCAACATGTTAACTAATAATTTGAATCCCTATACTTCACAATCTTACTACTGTTATTTATAACATAATTTCTCATGCAGGATCTGAATATTTTTTCATATCCTTAATTGCATAAATTTCTTTCTCAACCTTGTGCAATTTGCTTTGGTACCAAAAAAAATGCAAACAAATGAGAAACTTAGAGAGCAGTAAGTGTCCCACATCTCAAAAACAGTCTCACAAGAAATGAATATCAATCAATTTTACTGTTATTATTATTCATTGGAAAAATTATCCATTTATATACATTTTAGAAGAGACAGAAGTACACCAACCACAAAACGAATATGAACAGACCAAATAAGCAAATTATAAAAGCAGCATGCAAACAGCTGAATACCTTCAACAACTTCACCATGTTGGGAGAAGGCTTCCCTCAAACTCATTTCATCAGTGCCATATGAGAGACCTACACCAACAAAACATAAATTGACCATGAAACACAAAAAACAGCAGAAAGAAGAATCAAGAAAAGGGAAAATGATTTCACCTCCGACAAAGAGTTTTGAAGATGACATGCTTCTTATAGTCTGGAAGAGTGACGTGTTGGAAGCAGATAATTCCACATTAAGATGCTTGCTAATTCTCTGTTTGAGAACATTGCCGATTCTGTTGACGAAAGCCATGTCTAAACCTGGAAGACAAGAAACAGGATCACTGCCATGATTTCTCAAGAAGCTGTTTATCATAACATAAACAAGAGCAAAATATAGATTACACGACTAGAATTCAGCAATTGAGAACTAAAAGTTTCCCTCTCTTCTTAGTTGTGTAGTATTATAAGTAACTAGTAGCAAAAAGATTGCTCACAAATAACCACAAGTATTACATGGGACAGCACAAAACAAATAACGAAGCAATGCAAAACTAAGAATGAAAAGACTTTAGCAAATATATATATCAAATCCTCGTGTCTAGAAAAATCCCTTCATTTATGTAACAGCAATATATTCTTCACACCAGCATAGGACAAAAGTACCAATCATACCATACACAAAACGAAAAATCAGAATCTACAAAATATCCAAATAAAAAAAGAAAGAAAGTGACATCGTCTTGCAAGCAAAACAGAAAAGCTATTGATGAAAATTAAAAGTTAATACATAATTGAAAAAAATGATTCTCACATACAATAAGAACCCATTTTTACAAACATAAAAACTATTCAAATAAGTATGTACATTATTCATATATACACAAGAACCCATTTTTACGAACCAAAAAGCCATGATTGTCACATGCAACAAGACCCCATTTTTAGCAACCAAAAAACGATTATACAAATATGCAAAGTAAGCAATATCAATCCTCCTATGAACTAGATATCACCTTCAAATGCATAAAAAAAATACTAAATTCCATATTTCAAACAGGATATGCACACAGCACATAAACCCAAGTAGCCAAACAAGACTAGAATCGTCAGTAAAGTTCGAAAAACCATCAGACAAGAAAAATGAAAAAAACCACAAACCCCAAAGAAGCAAATAAATCAAGATAAAAAAATGAAATGAAATGGTAAATTAGAGCAATAAAGTCAACAATAACAAACACTCTTACTATAAAAAACGCAAGTCCACAAGAGGAAAAAAAGAAAATATAGTTGTGATTTAGGAAGAAGACGAATTAAAGAGACCTTTTTCTTTATAGTGAAGTGAGACTCTTCTCTAACAGCGCAGCTTCTGCTCTGCTTGCGAGGGTTTTAGGAGATTTTCAAGATGTGTGAGATATATTCCCGTATACTCCTGCTCCAAGTGCTACAAATGAGCAGAAGGATGCGTTACCGATGATCGGGATTGGAGAGATTTGGACCGTTTGATTCGAGTACAGAACAAAGCCAAAGTCAAAGATTGAAAATTTTCATTATATTTTGACAGAAATGACGATCAGTAAAATCAAATTGTGTCTAATTTAAAAATCTCTGATAACAGATAAAGTTTTTAAATAGTAGTTTTGTTTGGCTTGATTTCTAATGTTAGGATTATTGTTACGTAAAAAAAATTACGATTTTTCTAGTCAATGAATAGAACAAAATGTGTTGTGTATAAAATATATATATTACATGCCGTCAAACTATAATTAGAAGATAAAAGCGAAACTGTACAAGTTATCAAATAGAATCATATAATGGAATAAATAGAGACTCAAACAGATAGAGATTTATGACTCCACCTCAAATGTCAGGGTTTCGAATCCTACCAACATTATTTTCTTCTCCAATGTAATAGTATAGGTTTGCTAAAAAAAAAAGAATCATATAAGTATAAAAAGCAAAAATTTTTATTCTTTGTGAAAATTTGCAAAGAATTTGTATAAACTTATTATATTGTCAAAAAATTGGATTGCAAGTTGTACTAGAGTCGTGCCGGGATATATTTTTGTGTTTTAACATACTTTGTATTTTAATATGCTCTTAAGCTACTCTATGAAAAATCTAACTAGATTTGGAAGAATCGATAGAAACTGAACCACTCTCGAATGCCTCTTGGATTTTTCTCCCAAGCCGCGGGGATATTTGATCCCCTAACCTGCGGGAGGGGGACCCTTCTGTATACTTTGTTGTTCTTTTCTCTCTTTAATTAGACGACAGCGGTGGCGCTTTGCAGTTATTTACCATGCAAATTGTACATGTAAAATAACTAATCAGTCAAACCAATTATCTTTAATGCTGTCGTTGGTAGTTCATCCTGGCTCATAAAACGTTTCTTTAACATGAAACATAATTCCATTTTCTTATTTCACATCGAATCATATTGATTATTGGCAATCCGCATCACTCTCTCGGGACTTCTGCAGGGCCTATAAGAAGTAATTTCAAGATTAGAAATTATTATGTCTTGGCTAGTATGTTTGTTCCAAATGGGACTATCTACTTCCACACTTGCATTAGGACCGCATTATGTTGCAGATTTTGCCATTTTCTACATACAGCATCACAATATTAAGTTAAAATGAAGTATAGAACAGCTCATAAAATGGGAAGTTAAAATGAAGTATAGAACAGCTCATAAAATGGGAAGTTAAAATGAAGTATAGAACAGCTCATAAAATGGGAATCTTTAGCAAAAGTATGTGCGGTATACACTACAATTTTGGATTTTATGAGTTAATAGAAAGTACCAAATTCCAGTCTCACATGCATAATAATATAACCAGCTTGTAATGTTGCGTGTATTCAAATGCTTACAACTGGACAAATAGTAAAAAAAAAAATGTTTTTTTTTACTTTGATAAGTGCTGTTCTACATGAATTGAGATATGGTTCTCCACTCCTCTGCCCACTGTGGCAGCGGTAGTTAAAAACAGAAATAGTAGACACATGTACACAGACAGAAAAATTCATTGACTGAACTTGTAGAAAACCAGATCCATATGTATCTCAATGTGGTGTGAGGTTTATTAGAACATCTCAATCAAATTACAATAACAATACAAGCCCCAACTATATTTCATACTAATACACTTGCTTAAAACATAGAATTTCAAATTGAATATCAAGCTAACAGAGATGTTACAAAATCGAAATCCTCATCTTGTAATGGATGATATGGAAAAGCTACAAAAATCTGAATTCAGTTTGTATGAACATCCCTTAATCAATAAACTCCTTCCGCTATTTCCTATGGGTGCCGTGTAAAGATCTTGGAGATCCTTCAAAGAAATCCAAAAGATAATTTTCTAGATCATCAGCATTGTATTTGACGTGCTTTTCACTAACGTGGTTAATATTTCTTCCAACAAATGTCCGATAAGCCTGTATTACCTTGAGGGATGTTGAGATTCGAAGATCTTCTCGAAGCTGGCTATCAGGAATACACCAACCAGTTTGGCTCTTATACACCTCCTCAAAAGCTTGATAAAAGCTCTGCAATCTCTCTTTGAGAAGTGTTCTTGAAATAGAATTTGAACCAGGATGATGTATCCCTTCATCCCTGAGCAAGGAAAGGATAGAGCTCCAAGTAGCTCTCTCATAGTTCATTGCATGCTGCTGGAATTTCCAATTGTGCTTGCGAATCCATTCATCACCTAGTATATTCCTTAACTCTGAGCTCTTTGCCTTTTCAGCCATGTAATGGATGTTGTTCATCAGAAAAAGGTGCCGCAGTGAGTCATCCCTGTATAACTTGGATTTATCTTCCAGATTGCATTCCAGAATTGAAAGGAGAGATCGAAAATGCAAAGCCACTGGGGAAGCAAAAGAGCTTACACTGCTACCGTTATCCTCTTCACTAACTGGGCTAATGTCTGGTGAAGTAGAAACTTGACCTTCCTTCTCATGGTCCTTCAGGAGTAGATCAAGTGTCTTGCCATAATCTGCAAGAGTTTTAATGTAATTCATTACATACCTAGTGAGATGGTGGATACCACCACCAGGAAAAGGATTGGCTGATATATTGGTTGCAACAGCATTCTCAAATTCAAGAAAGGTTGCCTTTGCATAGTCGCCCAATCTCCTTAAAACTTCCTGACACTCCATTCTAACAGACAAGCCATTGTCACCCGAATAAAGAACATCAATATCTGTCATAAGATCAGCAAGCACCTCATCCATATCAAGAATCCGAATCAACTTTTCTGGTTGATGGGGACGAATAGTTATTGCTTCACCAAAATTCAGGAGCTGCAATATTGAAGCTTTTGATGACTCAGCAAAACATGCCAAACTAACTAATTCAAGCTCCCCAAAAATCTGATCGCTCAGCCATTTTTCGCTAGCAAGATAAACACGAACAAAAATCTTCATAGCCCGAATCCATCTCCTGATTTTGGAGTTCAATGTCTTCCACTCCATTTTCAATATGTCCTCGATGCTCAATTTCTCCACTTCAAGGATGAAAAGGCAGTCATCAAGTGCATCTTTGCGGACACTAACATAAGCCTGAGAACATTCCTTCCCATAATTTGAGTCAAACATCAAAGTGGCTATGGCTTTGAGGTCAGGAATTACATCTGGATGCACCAGATCGATAATGTATTCCTCTGAACCTCTGCTGACACTGTCTCTCTGAACTACATCCTCCACTGATTCATCCCCAAAGGAGACAATGGAACCATCATCCACCGTATCATCCTCGTTGGAGCGAAAAGACATATGCTCAGGCTCAAAAGGTTGCCTGTTCTGAACAAGCAAATGCTTGAACTCCTCCTCAAGCCTAACCATTGCAGTCTGAAGAATATCATGAGCTCTTTGCAGAAACCCATCCTCTTCACTGTCTTTGACAAGATTCAAACTTTCCAAACTCTCAGTCAACTTACGAGCTTCATCAACAGCCTTTAAATATTCATAAGCTTCATCAGGGCCACAATCCCATATCATAGATTGATTTTCCTCCCATTTCATGACCTTATCTTGCACTCTATTCAGCTGCTGCTCAACCTCACAGGGACCCTTTTCCTCCGCCTCCCCTTCCCCTTTCTCCTCTTTTTCACTAGCTCTAGCTATGCTAGATAATTGGGTGCCAAGATCCGCTAAGATTTTCTTGGCATCAATTGTCAAATTCCTGCTGGTCCCTAATGCTTTCACTATGTTTTGAGCTGCAGCAATTAAATTTTCTTCCCCTTCCAAAATTGGGGCGGTGGGCTGATATTCCCCCATAAGTGCACAACAAATTTCCAAAACCACAACAGCAATAACAACTCCCAAAAACAAACAAAATCTTGACTTTAGAGAAGCAAATTACAACTAATAATGAAACTCAAAATTAAAAAAAAAAAATTGATCTTGAAATCAATTTAAGCAATCCCACATGAAAAACCAATCAGTTGTAATTTTGCATATCATCCTGTGCACAGGAGACATAATTACTCAAAAGCCACTTTTTACCAAATTTCGCATTGAGAATGAAAAGCAATCAACAACAATACAACTAAAAATCTTGAGAAAGCAAGAAAAGCCCCCCGGAAAAGAACCCACCTAAATAGGATCACTAAAGATCAAGAATTATGAGGATCTGCTGATTCTAAGTTCAAAAAGAAAGGGGGCGCCGCCAATGATCAAAGAACAGAAAAGGGTTCCAGAATTTGCGGGCTATACAAATAAGAACAAGACTTCAAAGAAAGTAGAAATATACAGACCTTGAGAAATATCTTGACGAAGTGGAAGACTGTATCAGAGGAAAGAAGATCCAATGAATAAGTGGAAAAGTAGAAATATATGTACACACGGTCTGTATGCGAAGCCAATACTAAGGGGAGGAAGAGAGGAAGTAACTAACCGTGTTGGTGGGGGAAGGAGAGGGATGTAGAGATTAATGGTGATACACTGCGAGGCCAGGATTCCTACTTCGAGAAGTCTCCTGGGAAGCTTCATGGCCCCATACTATTAAAACTTTGGAAAATTATACAGATTCCTGTGTATGCCGCAGGTGGTTTTTTTTTTTTTTTTTTTTTTCGATGTGGGATTGGAGATGGGAGAATGGGAAATGTGATCCACAATTCAATATCTTTCAGACAATTGGTGACTTTTTAGGGGTTGTTTGGTTCAAATTCATCAATCATTATCACTATGAGTATCATTAATCATATTATGAGTATGAGTTTTGATGATTCTTCCAATATGTTTGGTTTAATAATGAAATATGTATTATTACTAGAATGACTTTCAAGTAAATTTCAAATTTTTTAAATATTTTATTTATGATATATATATTTTTTAGATTACTTATTTTGAATCTTTTTAAAGAAAATTTTTAAAAAGACTTCTTCAATTTTAAATATAGCAATGCTCTAATTTGATATTTATGTAAATGATAACATTAAAAAAATTATTTTTATTGTATTAACAGATAATACTATATATATTTGATTTTTAGTTCAAATTTTAATTATTAAAAAGAATTTTTATAAACTACTAATAAAAAATATTCAAAATCAAGAGAGAGAGAGAGAGAGAGAGAGGAACAATATATTGGAGGTAGATAACTCAAAAGATATGTATTTTTTTGTTGGGTGTGTTTTTACCCTTAATCATACAGGTTAATTTTGATAAAATAATATTTGAAAGAAATTATTAACAACCAAATTAATCACTATCATTCAAATGATAGTGATAATTATTTTACAAACATCAACAATAGGTGTCATTACTTATTATACCATTTTTTTCCTTGATTCTCCTAAACTAAACTCCCCCTTATCTATTTTTTTTAATCAAACTTATACTATTACAATTAGAGTGAGAGAAATGGTGTTTGGTAAGATTCGATTCCCGACATTCGGTATGGAGTTATAGAGCTCTAACAACTCGATTCTCTGTTCATTCCCAAAAATTTCTTAGTTGAAAGAGTGCATTTGACATCTGGAAATGATATGATGTTGTAAGGACGGTAAAATGACTAACCTTTTTGAACCGTATGCAATCTTGTTCTTTATGTAATGGAATACCTTTATTTTACTAGCGGTACAAGACTATCAATACTATTCTCCTCATTGATGTGAGTAAACCAATTTGAAGATATATCTAATCTAATCTACAAACACACTGTGCCGTTAGTATTAGTTAAAGGTGTATCAAAGTTGTTCAGAGTCGTATAAATTAGATTAGATGTGGATCATTGTAAACCATTTAAATTTTATCTATTAGCTGTGTTGTTTTGATTTATGAATTTGTTAATGTACACCATAATTTTGATTTTGTAAACCAAACTTACATGTGGACTCAAAGTTATCAGAGTTTGAAAGTTGAAATTGGGTGGCCCCAAGGGCCCCCTCTTTTTTTTTTTTTAATTTGTAAAATTGCCATTGTCGTCGATCATAGTGTCTTTGACTTTCTGCTGTTCTATCTTCTTGTACGTACAAGAAAAGATGCTGCAAACAGTCGAGTTAACTTTAATTCTGGTTGCTGTTAATGACGCATATTCTTTTTTTTTTTTTTTGTCAAAGTTTAATGACGCATATTCATGGTTATATCTTTTCCCCCCTCTCTCCTCTCAGGGAAAGAAACAAGAATTTGATCACTAGTATTTTTTTTTTCTTTCGATTTTCCGAAGTACCAAAGATGATTAAAAACAGTTCTAAATGCACAAGTTGAGAATTTTGTATGCGTACGACATTTATGTAGACGGGTTTCAAAAGATAAACGACGTCTTATCTTGATAACAAATGGTCCAACTTGTGGTTAGACTTAGATTAGATTAGATGTTGATAGTTCGCAACTTGTCAAATATACCAAATAATAGGTGAAAGTTTTTAACTCACTTAGTTATGACCAAGTTAAGATAAAGTAATACACACAAAACTGTCCAAGTAGTTATTTCATTTTCACCAACATCTTGCATTCTTGGCTACGTGTTGGTGTATTTTAGTAAAAATACAAATTATATGGTTTTTTCTGTACATTTTTTAAAACTTTTCATAAATGTGGTGATTTTGACCACGGTGTATTTATAATTGTTATAAGGACCGTATTATTATTGTAATTAAGAATTTGGCCATTGTTGACGACTGTGGAGTATTAATAATAATAATAATGGTCATATTATTATTATTATTATTATTATTATTATTATTATTATTATCTTGATCGTTGAACTATTAATTTATACGGTTATGCTTTGTAATGAAAATTTATTTATTATAATATTTAGATTATTCTACTTCATTTTCTAATTATTGGATTTTATTGCACAGCTAATACTCCTACATTTTTAACCTATAAATAGAAGCCTATGAAAGAACTAAAAATAATCTTTCCAACAATAATTTCAATTATACTTACCATAGCCATAATTTTGGATAAAAGTAAAGTGTGTGGGAAGCTTTTGCCTTTTTTTGATTGTGCATGTCAAAGAGAAAGCAATTACTTGAGTTGGATTGTTTCGTGGAAGGGATGTGTTGCATCCTTGCACTTGAAAAATATCTGTAGAGGCACGAATTGTCTTAAATAGAGCATATAATGTGCATCAGCTCCACCAAACTTCATAATAACTATCAATTTGTGGTCACCAAATAGAAATGGTAAAAAAATTTCACATTTTACAATGTGATATTGAGGTAATATTCATCTTGTTTAATGTTTGTTGAATATTATTTGAAAATTTAATGTAATTATTTATTCATTTTATGGTCTAGGACCAACACTATGCATTCCAAGCATCACAGTGACCTGATAAGTGGCTAATTCTAAACGTATGGTAGATAGCGACGAGTCGAGATAATGATTGTCTTTCTTGAGATGCAGGTCACGTGTAAGTGGTAGACGGTGACAATAATTGTGGATATCTTAAACGATTGCCGTTTCCATTCAAATGAATTTTGATCATGTTACGGATATGAGTCCAAATGCAGTCTCTTCCTCAGTTTGAATGCATGAATCGATTCTAAACTCTTTTGATGCTGTACACAAAAATAAAAAATAAATGCTGGCATATTTGATTGCCACTTTGTCATGTATCAGTCCTCCATAGCGATAAGAGTGCTCTAAATTTTTCCCATTTGTGTGAACCATAAACATTGTGAGTAGTATTCGAGTCAAAAAATGTTTGAACATAGTATTAATTTATATTGGGCTGAAGGTAGTCTTAGACATAGGAAAGGCCTTCAACAACAACGGAAGCCATTGGATTTTGGTCTAGTGGTCTGGAAGGGCTTAAGGCTTTTCCCGTCTCACGGTCGAGGGTAAGGGGTATCAAGGGTCCGAATCTAGACCTGGACTCGATTCGGATTCATAGATTTTTTTCGAGTTCAAGTAAGAATAAAATTTTGTTTATTTGGACTCGGATTTGACCTGTTTTTCCTAATACAAAACGGTAAGAATAAAATTTTGTTTATTTGGACTCGGATTTGACCTGTTTTTCCTAATACAAAACGGGTCGAATTGAGAACGTTATATTCTGACCCAAACCTGTTTATATACATAATAATTATAAATTATATATATTTTATTCTTTTAATACTTAATACTCAATAAATAATAATTATAAAATATATAAAAATATTTGATATTTTCAAGACCTGGACCTGACTAGAACTTGAACGGACCCAAATCCGGAAAACCAAATGCAAGACCCGTTAGGTCCGGGTCCGGGTCCAGGTTCGGAACAATAACACTCAAACAGATTGGGGTCTTGAATATTTAATTCCGACTTGAACTCGACCCGTTGACACCCCTAGTCGGGGGGTTCGAACTCCAGTATTGGCATTTACGTTGGGAGAAAAAAAATTAAGGATACATTTAAGATCAGGAAGTCACAATTTTGTATGGTAAATAGTATAGGTACATACTTAGTACATTATTGGAAATCTTACTCTACTTGTACAAGGTAACATACAGTAATTTAACATACAACATAAATTTAAGATTAGGGAGTTACAATTGTGTATGACAAATAGTATAAGTACACACTTGGTACACTATTAAAAGTCTTACTCTACTTGTATAATGTAACATATAGTATAATATAAATAGTTAAATAATAAAATAAAATAAAACAAAACAACGAAGCACACAGCTGCCTACTCGAGGGAGGTCTTGTCAAACCTGGCCTGCCATCAACTCAATCGGAAACGATTGTTTTGAAGTTTGAAGTACATCTTTGTTAAATTAGTCAAAAGCACCTTTCCTTGTTTCGACTTTCAATTTTCACACTTAAATTGTTAATCAGAATGCTTTTTCCCAAAAAAAAAAAAAAAAAAAGATAAAATAATTTATTCTACGTAATATAATTAATCTATAGAGAAGAATTTCATTTTAATTATTGACGATGATTAACATCTATCCTAATTGTGGTTTGGGTAGAATAACTAGTATTACTACTTTGTTTTTTTCCTTGTCCTTTACCGGTAGTTAAGGGGTCAATTTCCCGGCAAAATAAACAAAAATGCAATTCGGTTCAAGATGTCGTCAGAGAAGAAATTAGTCAAACCTCCCACCCTCGTCAAGTCATTTGTCTCCACTTTTTTTTTTTTTTTTAAATTTTTTTCGTTGATTATTAGTAGTTTTAAACAACATAAGAGTGCTCACCTTATTTTCTTTTTCCTTTGCTAACATTTGAAGAAATTAAAACGATCACGAAAATGAGAGGTTCAGCAACATAACATGTACGATTTGGTACATGTTTCAACTTGCCTTTATTACTCCAATGATTATACTAACAAACCTTAATCCAATATAAATGTTACAATTAAAACGTTGTCCGTCCGTCTGGCATCATTCGCCGACTCTCCTTTAGTCTATCTGAATGCTTAAAATAATCAAAGCGTGGCATATATTTTTAGGCAAAATAATTGCAAATTCCAGAGGAAATAATTCCGAAATGGTGGTGTTTCATCGTGAAGCTGGAAGGGGTTGCCCCGCTAGAAATGATTTGAGCAGCTGAAGTGCAGCTCTGGGCTTGAAAAGTGGTACTTCATGACCTGCCCCTCTCACCGTTGCAAATGTTAGCCCTTTATATGCCTCTGTCCAGCCTCCCACCTTACAAAATCAGCCACACATTTCTACATCAAGAACAATTCCTGGAACCTCCCCCCTTCCCAAACTCAAAATTTACTAAAACAATGAAATATTGGTGGAGAAAGGGAGAAATGAAAGATGAATTCAAGCATTTTCCTTTGGAAAAAAAAATGAAAATTTGAACCCAAAAAAAGCAAATTTTTTCACTAACCTGTTTCCTCACATACCAAGGGTACCATGGAATATCAATGGCCAGTTTGAGTTGGGCCAGGGCGTACCTTGTAGCTGTGACTGGCACCACTGAGTCAACATCACCACTGCAATGTACGAACACATAATTAAAGCAAATTAGTTTTGCTGGAATTGATAATTTGATTTGGCAGTATAAAATTAATAACAACAAATGACAAATCGCTAACCTGAAAACCCAAATTCTCAAACCAGCAGCTATTAGTTCTCGATATACCGGAAGAACGGAGCTGTCCGTGTCATTCCAATTTCGATTTAAGGTATCACTACACGTAACGAATCATAATTAACAAAAGCACACCGTATAATTGTACACTTCCTATCTGATTTTAAGGATTAACCTGAAGAGTACCTGCAGGCTGTCCATTTATATGGAATACCGGTTGTGTTTGCATGAAGACCTTTCTGCACGTCTGGCCTGTTGTAGTAAATTTCGGCATATTTTTCAGTACAAGGGTCGTAACCTGATAACTGCCTAAACATCTGTGAAAAACCAAAAAATTTGTCAAAATTAATCTACCCTCCACTCTACATGATTCATCATCTTGTGCTAGCATTATAATATTTTGATGGATTCTAATTCATTGAATACCGGATATGGTTGATGTGGCAATTTCATTGTCCGCCGTGTTGTGCTGCTACCGTCAGAATTGTTACAAGGGGGAGCATAGATATTGTATTGATCAATATTGCCAAATTCTTTGTCCATGGCGTAATAGTATAATGATTCACATTCGTTCGATTCCGTATGGCGCCTGAAGTCACAAATATTTACCAATTGATAATATGTCTTATCAGAAATCATGGCATGGCTCCACCAGTATGTCACTGTTCCCAGATTGTCATAGTAATTATCTGTAACTGCATTGCCAACCTGCATTGATCACGATTGATGATGAAAACTAAATTTGAAATATGTCCCAAATGCAAACACTAACAGTAATGTGTTAGATCAGTCAAAATTACCATAAATCCTTTAAGATTGATGGGGTCCTTGGACTTGGCATTGTAGTTAACTATTGCACTGGCCAACTGAGGGACATAATGGCCAGCATAGCTCTCTCCAGTAATATAGACTTCCCGTTTCTTGTAGCGCGGGAATCGTTCCATCCATCGGATCAGGAACTTTAGTGAATCCTCAGCTGGATAAATATTAGTCATTAACTGATGTTTCTTACAACACACTAAAAATACATAACTACCTAGATTTTTTGGGGGCATTTTTCTAGTAAACTAGTTGATTGATTCTGTTACAATTTGGCAGAAATTAAGTATTCCACATGCTGCATCGCAAACAATTCTGCGAATTGTTTGTGGCGGCATTTACTCTGCTCTAAAAGACTGACCCCATGATTATCATGCATTTCTTCTACAGTGTAGTGTGCAGTCGCCCTAATTGGATGGTGGTCCGCCATGATTGATGTTCCAAACGAAGTCAATGGTGGCAGCGACCGTCCATGGAACAACTGGGACAAGTGAATACCCCATTATAGATTGATGGCCATTCAAGACATGGCCTACCAATTTGGACGGTTCGTGTGATTGCTGAAGCTAACCAGATATTTCCTCACACACTCCCAGAGATTACTATTCTAGACAGCGAAAATGATGATATCAACGACTATGTGACAAAAAGGGTGTGGTGGGGGTGATGCTACTTACCAGTTCGACGATCACCAGTGTCAAGGAGATCTGAAGACCTATTGCTGTATGAAAATCCAACACCCGCTGGAGTTTCCAAGAACAGTAAATTTGCCAGTTTGTTCCATGAAAATTTGTTCAGGTATAAACCTGAGGATGTCTTGCTTATCCTAAATGGTCCAATTTCTTCGGATGCGCCATATGCCACGGAAGAGCAACCTGGACCTGATAGTAGAAAGAGTTCAATTTATAAACATGTACTCATGCTAACAATTTGTTGGGGGCACAGGTCCCACAAATATCTACGAGAAAAATTGTGTTGTAGCAAAACTATTACAGGCCGAGACATTCCTTCTCAATACTGTCTTTTTCAGTTTTGTTTTCTAAAAATTTCTTCATTTGGCAATCTTTCAATTATATAATTGTACTCGTTGGATCTTATTTCTGAATCAAGGTGTAATAGATTACTAATCTATGCAGCATGTAATATGTAACACAATTTTTACACATTTAACAAGGAACAATTGTGTGGAAACACACGCACAAATACACAAAATAAAAAAAGAAGTTCCTTTTGCAAAACCTAACATGGTACAATTAATTCACACAAAGTTAGTCTAGGACACAGATTGTCAATAATCCCTCTATGTTATGACCGTATCATGTATCTAACAATGTACTACTTTACGAATATGTGATCATAAATTTACTGCTTATTGCAAAAACATGCAAAGTAACATTTAGTGCACCACTCATTCTGACAAGGGTCTTTAGCAGAACCTTAATGTTTATGGTCTACTCCAACTAATAAATGATGACTTTTTTTCAAGTTGCTTTCAAGCATTAAATTTTCTGGTAACTTCATGCAACGTAAATGCGGGGACAGAGAGAGGGATAGGGACTGAGTAGAGGGTCTCTGCCTTTAATTTTGACTCCATGGATCATGGGTTTCGAGTTTTGAACATAACGTCGGTAGTAGTTAATTAGTTAGGTCATAGTGATATTATTGTTTCCAGAGTCCAGACTGGCTACTCATGTAATGCGACCATCCTTGACTGCATCAAGGACACCTCGCCACTGGCATGCGGTCTATGGTCTGCCTAAGTTTGAAAAAGAGTACAAACATTTGAATCAAAACGTACAACACTACTCTGCTATCCTAAAGGACATAGTCCTTAAGCATCAAATATAAGATGAAAAAACATTAGAAGATTGCAGATGTAGTACAAAGGCTCATTTGTGAGATCTAATCATAAAAAATACAATATTTTTGGTATACAGTATCTATAGTAACTGCTTATGGTCAATATTAAGTCACATTAACTATAGTATAAGGTAGTCCAACTGAGCAATAGATAGAGTACCGTGTACATGATGTTGACCAAATGAAATGAGCTACATGTAGCCCTTAAACCTTGTTTATGTAAGTATGTTTCCTTAAAAAACTCACCTTTTATTTTTCCATTTGATTGCAAAGCCATTTTTCTGAGAGTAATTTAAGAACGTGAAGGGACAGAAAGAAGTGGAAGTCAAGGGACAGAACAGAATCAAACATCTTCACGAAATAACAGCAAGGAAAACATGCATATGTTTGCACTTAAAGTCATATAATTAAGGGATTTAGAGGCTAAATTAAGCTTTAATAGATCCTCAAGATAAGGCACAGAACAAAATTTCCCTTTTTCCAGCTCCAGCGGAGTTTGAAGTTTAACACAAGGGACAGAGAGAGTTCTAACCTCCATTAAGCCAAACAACCAAGGGTTTTGACAAGGGATCATCAACAGCCTCAGTGAGCCAATAAAACAGGGCCCTCCCGGCAACTTCATTAACAGTAACATAGCCTGAAAACTGCTGAAAGGAGACTCTGGGCTGCCCAGGAAGAGCTGTTATTCTGTCAGCCTCTTCTTCCTCTTGATGTTTACTAGTACTACTAGCGCTGGCTAGCACTACAAGCAATATTGCTACGACCAAAGAAACAAAAATCTTTTCTTTGGCCATGAAACCAAGTAGCTTTTCAAGCAGCCAGCACTAGCAGGATTGCTATAAATTTGCTAGCAAGTTACTAGCGAATGAAGAATTTGGTATCCTGGTTGTTTTGAAATATTAATTAGGCGGTGGGAATTGAAGAGGCCTGCCTATGTTCTACTACTATGTTTTTTGAGTCTGTCTTGCGATCAAATCGGAATAAATAAGAGAGAGAGAGAGAGAGTGAGAGATAGAGACTGAGGGGAAGAGAGATTTCTGGTGTATTTAATCTTTAGAATCATGCACGAACAGTTGATACGCACGCGCACTGTGCTGTAAATCAGGCAATTGTCATGGCCAAGGACAAATCTATCCTTTTCAAGTTTCTTTGGGGTGGTCAATCTTTATTTACCAGATAAACGAAAATAATAATCATCTGTTTGGATTGCATATATTTTTGGACGAATAGTAATATTGTAACAATTTTGACACGAAATAAATGTGAAATTAAAAATGAGTTAAACAATGTGGACGAATAATAATATTGTAACAATTTTTTTAAACATTAGTTGTCCAAACAAAACCAATATTACCTTGTTATGCTTTAGGCAAATTAGCCCACATTCAATGGGGTTTGTCATGATTCTTAAGACTTCCTAGGTAAGGTTGGAATTATACCGACTTCCCACTAGAATTCATTAACCATTTCCAAAATGCCAATGTCAACATAGAAGGCACTTGAAATTTTAAAATTATTTGTATGACTAAATATCAAAGGGGAGGCGGATGGAAAACAAATATAGCTGCAAGAAAGTAAAAATAAGCTGAAAAAGTTGATAAGGGTAGAATGCTGAAAATCCATGTAATTTACCAAACACAACAAAACGATATGTGGATAATGGCGGAGGCAGAGGAGGTTATATGACAAAAACAGAAAAGCCTACCATGCTAAATATAGAATAGTAAACAACCATGATTGGAGAGGGTGGATGGTGGAAACTGGAGAAGATTTCAACGAACCATACTATATATAGAAAGAAATAAAGCTAAATGCAGCAGTACACTACCATTTCAATACATACTTGTGACTATCCCAATCCAATTTTGATGATGAGAGTTTTGAGTAATCAATCAACAATGTAGTAATTACAAATGAGCCGTAATCACTACAGCAATATGCCCATTACCATTTTGAGAAATCGAGGACATCTTCTATGTCTATTCCCGTGCTAGGAAAGAGGGCATTCACATACATACCAGAGAAATTAAAGGAAAGATTTTTCATTAATCAAAAAACAAATTATAAAATTAGTTGCTAATCTATCATTGAAAGAAATGTTAACTTTGACAAGAGGTGGCGTTTAATTTCGACTATATTATGAAACACACAATGATTAGCCATTTCATGTGTTTCCATTTTAATTTCCTCCCAAACCAACCCACCCACAAAAAAAAAAAGCAACTTCCTTCTTTTTTTTCTAACGTGGTAGAAGAAGATGGTTGGGCATAGTGACTTAAATCTACGGCCAAGAAAGGGACAAACGACTGCAAAAAACAGGGTACTACTACTAATATTGGTGGTCTCCAGTGCATGCGTTGTAGGCAACAGTATGTTACATCATACATATAACCTTTTCCCCACCTATAGTATGAAAGGAAAAATGAAAACACAGTCATGAAAATGTAGCTGAAATGGGACAATATATTTGATGATATCTTTGTTTGCCTGTTGCATTGCACTTTGCAATCTCTGTACTAACAACCACACTTGCCATTTCTGTACTAACAACCACACTTGCCAAAACGACCAGAGCGATGAGGTGCGTCCTATTAGGTTAGTTTGCACTTGGATTCTTTTTCTTCCTCTAGTTAATTTTATGAAATTTGGAGTCAAGAAATCAAATACATACTTGATAATTTTTTTTTTGAGACAAATATATACCTGATAGTTAACTTGCCTTTATGTTTATTAGTTATAGATATCAATCACTCTTTGTTTCTACAAAAATCTACCATCATGGTTTCAAAATATACCAGTATTTAATAAAAAAGTTTTTAATCTATACTTTATATCAACAGCGTGAAGAAAGATATAGCTCTAATTAATTAAATGGAGGAGAAAGATACACTGTCTAGTTAAAAAAAATGCGGGGTATTTATGTTTGCCGCCGAGAGGGACGACTCAGAGAAAGTAGTTGTAAGTGCAGATCTCAAAACGAGCCATACTAATTCACTGAGAAGTTAATGAAGAGAGAGGGAGAGCTCAAATTGAACTGGAAAAATGGTTGATACGATCAAATTGATGGAGTTTCAATATGGGTTAATAACACTTTGTCCCCGTAAAGGTACAGGGGAGTCACATTTTGCCTCCCTAACCTTTAACTACATACATTCCCCCCCCCCCCCCCCCAATCAAGTAGGTGAGAGAAAATTTAGTTAAAATAAATAGTCAAATGACATAAATACCCTTGATTTGGTAGAGAGAAAAATTTTAGAGAAAAAAAACTCAACCGTTACAATATTTTTTAAAAATATTTCTACAAACTTTCAAATAAAATAAACTACTAAATTTTAGATGAATTAAATATAAAAAATAGCTAACAAAAAATATAATTATGATATCATAAAAAATTATACTTTTTGTACTGTTAAAGAGGATTTTTACTAATTTTTTACTAAATAAAAATTAGCAATGTTATGAATGTAGAGCTAAAATTGAAACTTTTAATTTTTTTTCTTGATTTAAGGAAAATTCTTAATTTATAAAAAAAAATCTCAATTTTAACTTTGCATTCATAACAGTGCAATATTTATTTGGTAAGAAATTAGTAAAGATCCTCTTCAATGGTACAAGAAGTACAATCTTGGATGATATCATTGTCACATTTCTTGTTAACTATTTTTCATATCTAATTAATCAAAAAGTTAGTAGTTTATTTTATTTGAAAGTTTTTCATAAAAATTTTTATAAAATATTGGAACGCCTGAGTTTTATTTCCAGAAATTTTCCTCTTTGCCTAGTGACTAGGGTATTTGTGTCATTTGACTATTTATTTTAACTAAATTTTCTTTCACCTAATTGATTGAGGGGGCAAAATGTATATATTTAAAAGTTAAGGAGAGCAAAGTGTGACTCCCCTATACCTTTATGGGAGCAAAGTGTTATTAACCCTTTCAATATCCCTTCAAACGAAAAAATAATAATAAAAACCTTTATTGTACAAAATTATAGGACAAATCTTAATTGAATCAGCATCAAGCAATTAGAGGCCAAACATCTTTGCGTGCTGTGGCGAGTGGTCAACACAATGTAACCATCACTGTCACTAATAGAATAGGAGCAGTCATGCAACTGTACGAGTTAGATGACGAAACATAAATTTTATCAAGTACTAATAAAATTTGTTGATAATTTACACTTTTTTGTTTGAAAAATTAAATATTTTTTTTCACCTCACTTAACTCCATATGATTGTAAGCCTACTAAAAAATTTTCAGGGAGGCAGAGGGTCTGAGATCTGCTGTTTCAGACTCGTCATTAGTTTCTCTTTCTCTACTTTATCTGGTACAGTATATCTCTCTTGCATCTTACGTTCACTCAATTACTCAACTCAAGAAGATCGTATCTCTAAAATACTATACTACTGAAAATGCATCAGGCGAGCAGGGTCAGAAACAGAACTCAGAAGAGCTTCTGCTTCTTCATAGATGAGATGAGATTGGCGTCATTAATTGGTACACAGTTTTCATATTGAATTGAATTGCGAGCAGTATAGTATAGACTATCGACAAAAGCTGCCCTGATCCTAAGGATGCTTGGAACAGTCACCGAAGACGAAAATCGGTGCTCAGTGATCACTTGCCAAAATATTAATTGTTGCAAGAAAATTATATATTATATATGTGTACCCAATCATAATGCTGCGGAAACTCGTGGATTTGCTACACCTGCTCTTGTTGACCCAATTATTTAATTAGAACGAAATGCCGTCTAGCAGTCTCTTCATTTCAGCTTAATATCAAATTGACACTTGAATTGACCATATGATGTCATGATGCCTTGCATACATGTGTTTTAGTTTACAAGAAAATTAGAAGATTAGGATAGGATGGGTTTGCTTTTGAGGCTGTTAATGAACTTTCTTCTTAAATGTCACACATTAACAGTGAGACCTTTCATCTTTGTTCTCTATTATTGTAGCATTAGTTCAATCCATGATCATTCTTCAGAGCTTTTGTCAATGATTCAGACGCTAGCGGCATTTAGATATCTATCCATTATTGGCTATGCATGATAATTTCATTTTTCAATGCATTGTTCTATATTAGTATCCAGTAACCTATGAATCTTCGTTGTTCACTATTTATTACTTGACTGTAAGAGAATTTCTTTTGGCAATTTCAGATAAAGCTACCATGGAAGAGACTTTTGGTTATCCTCTTCTCAGTTCGTATTAAGATTCATCTTGCACAAAAATACCAAAAAGAAAGTGACCATGTCTAAGGTCACTGAATTAGATGATACTAGGACACCCTTAACGTAATATGTTAGTGATTTTTGTAATAATCCAATTATATTGCACAAGGAAGAAATCAAAGAAAACTCTCCCACCCTTCCCAAACATTAAATTTGGAATCATTCCAAAGATCACTTGAAATTAGTGACCAGAATTAATAAAACCATCAAAATTCTGGTTTTCTGGATGATGATCTTCTCTCTGGCATGAACTTTTCTTCTGTGCCGCATTTTATCATCGTCACATCGATCCCATGAAACAAGAAACTAATTAGCAATCTGATTGAAAACATTGCTCTCCGGTGAAGGTGGACGTGCCTATTGAAAAGACACCTTGAACATTTGAAGAAAAGGTCCTGTTTTGTGGCATAGAGAGGTTTGCTGTAATACGTAAAGACCAGTCAAAGCAAGTCCTACATAAACGCCCCCAAGACAGAAACAGCCCGGAAGGACAAGTTGCATTTCCCTAGGTTGATTGCTTATCTCAATTGCTTTATTGGATAATCTGAAAATAAATTTGACTCTAGTTGTATTGGAAATCGTAGGAGTCGTTTAATTTTCATAATGCTCCTGGTTTGTTGCCACGAATACAGGGTCCAAGCCAATTATTAGCTTATTGTCCTCTATTTACATTTTACCTTTTATTTTATGTTTAGTTGATGTTGTTGGTTTTTTTATTTATACCATGGGGAAGAGACTAGTGAGGATTGAACTTCTGTTCTACTTCTTTATTGTTATAATGATATCATGGGAATAGACTAACAAAGATTGATAATGTGTGTCTTGAACACAACATAAATAACTCTTCTCCACTAAGCTAATCATTGTTTCATTATCCATGAATTTCTTTTTTACTTCTCAATTTAGTACATCTAAGTATTGCATCAATGTGAAATATGACATAGTTACTTCTTAGCCATTTTGAGAAAATTTTTGGCTACCCCAGTGTATCAAGCGGTTTTTAGGCAATGATAATATGTATAGAGAGGAGTTCCCAAGTTTTTCTTCATGTCTACTTCATAACTCTTTCTTGATTAGATCAGGGGATGATAGGCTTATCTTGGGCCAATTGTATGAGGTTTGTTAGGTGAACTTTTAATGGGACTAGGCCCAAGTCTTTTAATTCGACTTTTTAAATCACAATTAATGCGTAATAATTAACACACAGCAATCCACAGGGGCAAGAGGTTTGGTTGGATCGAGTGCGAACACACATTCTGACGATTTCCCAAAATTCGACCGTTGAAACTTGAAATTCCTAACTCCCCGAAACGGTCACCTCCCTCTCTCAACTCATATATCTAACTTAAAATCCATTCAGATTTAACATATTTCTCTTCTATTTCTTTCTCTCCTTAATCCACACTTGTTAATTCAAATTGTTGTTAGTTTAGTTGATTACCGAATCCCATTACACTAATGCCATACCCAATGGAGAAAATGATCGAAACACCTTTCAAAACCACTCTTAATCAAACAGAAACTACTATCATCGTAGATAGCAAAAATCCGATTCCTCGAAATTCTGCCACTGAAGTCTGTAAACCTGCCACCCTTAATCGTCTGAAGGTTCCCAAGGCATTCAAGTACCCGGAGAGGTTTGTACTTGGTCTAGATATACATCTAATATTCCATTATCCTGGTCTAGTAGTGTATTAATTCTTCCTTCTTTTAATTTTTGGTTTGTTGTGGCAGGTACACTAGTCCAACTGATCTCATGATGTCTCCGGTTTCAAAAGGACTTCTTGCTAGAAATAGAAAGGCTAGCCAGCTATTACCTCCCTCCATTAATCAACCCAATGTATGCTTTTAATCCGCAATATATATATACTACTACACACACACACACACACACACGTATAGTATGTATGTATTGGTTGGCTTTTGGTTGCTTTCTTCGGTTCTCTTCTATTCAAATTTTATTGATTGTTTTTCCTTTGGCCCCGCAGCTTCAGAGTTTAAAACCTCAGGAAGCGGGACTCTTTGGGATTTGAAGATTTTGGGTCTGCGGAACAGTGGTTCAAGAAAATTCTTTTGACTTTGTTCAATTAGTCTCATAATCACAAATGTAGAGGTCTGTTTACTGGCTGAAACTTGAAAAGTTGCAATGTACTTTGTATCCTGGTATAATAATATATATGCAAATTTCACAAGGGTTCACCTTCTCCATTCTTCCCATTTTTTCTATTAGTAAAAGAGGTATATGTATATTTACAATCAATCAACTCAAAGATTCGATTTTAACCCACGAAACCAGTAGGCAGATATCTGAACTTTTGAAGATGTACTTCTATCTTGCTTAAATATAATTAGATGAAATCATATTAAATTATGATTGAATTGAACCTACATCTTCATCTATTTCAAGTTCACAAACGGATTTTACTAGGAATTGGACAGCATCATCATCAATGGATTCGAGACTTGCAAGGTCAGGTGGCAGGGACTTGCCTGGCATTCTCCAGCCAACCCTTCAGCCTGCTTCTCAATTTTCCTCGGACACAAACCCCTCATTCCCTCCGGGCGCTATTAACAAATAAGTACCAGCCTGCTGCTCAATTCTCCTCACAGCACATAGCTGTTCCCCTCAAAACATGCCAACAACTCCAAGGAAGGCAACATTAAAACATACTAAATAATGGCTACCGGGTCAACAGCAACGTCTTAGTTTGCCAGGGAATGATGAGATTGGTATGAAATAAGAAATATATCTTCACTTTAGGTGCATTTCTCAGTTGCCTGTTAATAAACACCGGCAACTCCATGGAAATTTGAAAAACTAATCAACAACTGAAAAAAAGCTCGTAATCATGAGTGCGGCCGGAATGGAAGCGTTGTTTTAATTCCTCTTTGCCTGTGAACTAATGAATTTATAGAAGTCTCAGCAACATGAAGTTCATGAAGAAATCATCTGCTAGCAGCACTGATGATACTTTCATGAAGCGTCATATTTATAACCCCTTTTTTCTTTAAGACGAGCTTACAGTCTTCGCATCATTATTTGAACACAGTTCTGGTGGAAAATGTAATAATCTATGGTATAAAAAGTGGACACAAGTCACACAACTTCCTAAGTATAATGGAAATTCTAATGCTGAGTAGGTGTTTTTCAATAATAGCAATTATAGCACTCTCCGTTCTACTAGCACTGCCGCAACTTTAGGCTCAGTGACTACGTCCAACATAGAAAAATCAAACAGGGACACAATTCTTTGACTAAAGACACATTAGTAGAAGGTTTTGAACCTCAAAAAATCTTTCCTCTTAATGCCCTCATCTTTCTTCATTTTTTTCAAGAACAATCTCTTCTTTCATTTTTTTTTGGCTAATTGATGTATTTGACTGACTAAAGAGAAGGAATAAAAAGAAAGTACGTTAGCCAAGTTCTTCTATAAAATGAGCTGTCTCAAAATAACTAACATTCCCGCGTCACAGAGGCAGCCAGCCAAGGAAATTATAATGCATTAACCGAAATGGTCGCATGGCCCTCCTTTGGTAGCCAAAATATTTTGATTCTTTCTCTGAAGAATAAACCCTAAAGCAACCCCTCATCTTCCTGAATCTCTTATCCTTCGGCATTTCAGATGTTGTCAACACATAGTTGAATATTCCTTGATTCGCATCGATATCTTCTTTTCCGCTGTCTCATTTCATTTTCTTGAACCCCTCTTGTGGGACGTGGATTTGTTCACAAAACAAAAGGGGACAAAGCTGGTCATCATCATAATATTTGGAAATTCAAGTTTCGTTAAAGATTTAGGTATGCTGAATGTTACAATGCTTCCTTGCTTGTATGGTGTAATCATGATTCTATTAGTTTTTCATGTCATTTTCAAAAATTTTCTCCCAAAATTAAGAATGTAGTGACTTATTACATGAATTGAATTTTATATGCTTAGCCGATTTAGGAAAAAGCTCAATAGGAAAAGAGAATTATGTGGATTATGATCAGGTTTATGTTTTTCATCATGTGTATTCAGCTCACAAAAATTACATTTGATCCAATTCCAATTGTAGAGTTTGGGATTGTAATGCCTCCTTTTTCACAATTTACTCTGTTTAGCTCCTAATAAACGCTCAGTTAAACGTTATTCGTGAGAACGAGTTATTGAAAAGTTTGCATCTTCTGCAACTTTTATGTATTATGTGGTATTTATTGAGAGCCTGTTTGGGACGACATTCGAGTGATATGTTAAAGATAGTAATGGTAAAGATCTTCCAATAGTGGCGGAAAGTTAGTTCTATAATCTGCTATTGTCTTAGTGTATCATTTCCACATAGGGTAAAGCATTCTTTCTTGTAGAAGTGGATGTCAGATTAAAATAGACTAAAAACGAAGTGACGCATTCAACTTGAAATAAAAACTGTAGCGTTAACATTCTGTAGGATAACTCTTTACCAATGGAAATATGTTGCAACATAGAAGGAATGTGCGCTTTCATAAAATTCTGTCTTTTGCAATGGTTAGTGATGCTATCATTAGGAAGGTTTTGAGTTAATATTAAGTTGGCCAATTTATTTTTCTTCCAACATGTATTAATCAATTTTCACGTTCTCCTAACTATATTGTGCAGCACAGTTTACATTGCTTGAGGTTGTCCAGATCATTGCAGACTTGGTTTAATCAGACGAACAATGGAACCCAAGCATGGAGGTGGAACTAATAAGCATGTAGAATTGAATCCAGTGGCCAAGCATAATCCAAGTGAACCAACAATAGAAGGCGCCTTTTCGGATTTAAAGCTCTATCCTGAGGCTAAACATGATGACATTGATCTAGCTAAAAAAGGCAGCATTGTAGGTTTAAAACAACCTCCTGAGGCTAAGCAGGATGACAGTGAAACATCTAAAGAATGCATCAGCTCACGTTTGTCTTCATCATCTTCATCATCAATGTCTGGTCATGAAGGGAATGATTCCTTTGATAAACCTAAGCAAGATGGAGCTCATTCACCCCGATCTGGATCTTTATCATCAATAGATGTTTCTACTCAGACACCTCAGTGGAGCATGGTAAGTGTATCTCCACGAGGTGGAAGTGGGAATTTATATTCAACAGACGCTTTGTCCCGGACTCCTGAGTGGATAATGTTCAATTCATCAGCAATGAAATCCCCTCCAATTCAAGCAATGGGTGAAGGTTATGATCCAAATCGCATTCCCTCATCTGTTTTTTCTAACAAGCCAGCAACACCTATGGACTGGAGTGTTGCTTCAAATGAATCATTGTTCAGCATTCATATGGGGAATAACAGCTTTACTAGAGACAGCATGATTCTGCAGGGTCTAGACTTTACCAAGCCCGAAGAATGGAGTAATTCTCATTTGGTACTGAATAATGCTTCTGTAGCCAAATCTCGTGAATTAAACAACTTCACTCCCAACCTGCCACCCGTTGCTGAAGAAGCAGCAAAATGTAGAACGAATGTATATGTCAGGGAAGGACTAGAAGAAGAATCCCATGAAACACCAAAAATGGCTTCAGGGAACACAAAAGAAGATCATTGCAAGCAAAAGGGGCTCCTAATGTTGAGGGAGTTCATTTGTCTGCTTCGTCTAATTTATCAGATCGCCGAGGAGTGCATCGTACCTCTGTTAGGAATCCTCGAGTTTCCAATGAAAGTACACAAAGCAGCGAGTCTTTTGCTTTTCCAGTGTAAGCTATCATTTTCATCTCAAATTTATGCTTTTGGTCATAAAGAACTAAGGTATAAATCTGCTACAATTGCATGACTGAAGAATTGACCTGAATGCAGTTGTTACAGTTCTTTTACTTGATGGTCAGACTTTTATTCAACAATGACAAACCAAAGAAATACGGGAGTTGAGAAATGGGAACTCCTGGTGGAATTAATTCTAAAAAAACGAGCGTGTGAAAACCTTGTTTAGGACAATTTAATCTGGACAGGATACTTCACTTTTCCATTGAACAATGTTCACTTTAATGCTGTAAGCCTGTGACCGTAATTCCCAGAAATTGATTCAACTGGGGATGTTGATTGCAAACTTGAACCATTAGTCTGTCTTTGCAAGAGAAGAAATTGAATTTGAACTTGCTATTGATATGCAGCATTGCATCTGAAGAATGATGTCAATTTACTTCATTTTTGTTTCAGATTGCTAAGTGATGGTTGGAAAGGTGGCTCCTCAGAAGTGACTTCTGAAAAACCTGAGACAACACATTCACAGCCTCAAGCTCCTTCAGCAACCCCTAATGTAGCTACATCCAATTGGTTTTCTAGCTTCATGTGCTGGCCACCACGATGCTGTTGAGACTTGAGATGCTAGTTCCAATTACTCATTCTTTTAACTAGGATTGTGAATTTATCAGAATGAGAGAGGCCTGCTACATATGTTGTCCCTTTCTTCTGAAAAGCATTGCTAGTTTTGCTTAGAAATCTTGAAGATTAGGTTTCTATATAGATGTTATGTAGCAATTTTCAGACTTCCTTATTCTTATTGTTCTCCTGAAGCTTCAACGCTTGAAGCCGAGTTTTCATAGTTTAGATGCAGTATTACCCTTTGGCATGCCAGCACTGTATGTAGTGCTTAATCCTAGATACTAGTACACAAGTCACTTGAATTCAGAATGTTCATGCGTGTAACTTAAAGCATTTTATCATATCTATCATCTGTAAGATATTCAGGATGCCTGCTTCATTGCATGTTAATTAAGGAATTCTTCAATCCTGACTTTTTCGAGGAGAGATTGAAATAGCAAGAAGTAGTTGGAAGGTAGTTGTCTAGACAAATGAATAAGAAAATTCATCAATAACGACATGACAATTCCTCCTTCACATGGAACAACCTAAAAGCATAGATTATCATTACTTTAATTCTTCATGTACGATTCCCATGGATAATAATTTATCATTACTATTACTTACATGTTCGAATATGAGATTGAATATTTTTTGCCCGTGTTAGTTAGAATCATTAATTTGTTACTTTGACAAATCACCAAGAAGCTTTCCCATGTCTAGTATTATACATCTCCGTATATCTCTCATAATATATATTTTTTAAATTAAATTGATTTGAGTTATAAGCTGCACATAAACGCTCATTGTGACAGGCTATCTCATCCAGCTTAAAAAATATGGCAAGAAGTGGAGCTGGCTGCTAAATAATTAGAGCACTCCTGTGCTGCTTTCAACATGGAATAAATGGACACTATTAATTCCCCCAAGTATTACTCTTCTTGTTTAATACCATAGTACTTTAACTGCAGTTTTCTTATAGTAAGAGATGAAATATGCTCGAAAACTTGATTTCTAAGCAGAACGTCATTGCAATCAAGACTGTAAATTACTGTCTAAAAAATTATTATGAAAAACTTAGATCTAAAATCGGAAATCTTGTTGGGAGAACTTCCTGATTCTTAGCACATGAAACGAGTATTTTCTTTCCCTTTTTCTTCTTTTTGTTCAATCGGAGATGGGAATTTGAACCTAACAGCTCTACGTATTTTTAACTTGTATATTTGATAACTCAAACATTTTTATACAGAACCAATACAAATTGTTGGCATTCTAGTCTCGGATACCTGATACAGACCCTACAATACACTGTAAATGGGGAGGCACCAATCTGTGGTGGCCTTAAAATGGCCCCTTCACCAAGGGTGGGGTCCTCTGATAGAGTTTGTAACCTTTCTAAGGAATCTTCTAACTAATTAAACCAACATTGGTTGAGCCGGTTTGTAGCACTGGGCTCTGGAGTCTCAGACTTGAGCCTTTAGGGAGACTATCTAGTTTGGATAAAAAGAAAAGAAAGGAAAAGAAAACAAGCGATGAAAAATTTTAAGTCTTTCGTGTTTGAGAGCAATTATAGAAAAGAAAACAAAGGAATTGAAATGATTTGAAAAGAAATTTTTTTTTCTTCTTAAAGCCAACAAATTTTCGCCCAAAATTGGACAAAAATAGTAAAAAAGAGAAAAATATTGTGTAAATTTTTACACTATAACACTTCTGCTCTTAAAAAATTTCTAAGGCAAAATTAAATTTTCAATGAGTCTTATTTTCTTTTCTTTCTTTTCTAAACTTCCAAACAATGTTAAGTAAAATTTCATTCTTTCTCATTCTTTATTTTCTTTTCTCACCCAATATTTCTTTTTTTAACTTTTATATCCTAAACTCCCAGACTAGCCAGCGAGGGTTGCTAGTGGGGGAACCCGGGAAGGGGGGCGGGGGAGGGGGGACACTTGACCGCTTGACGGGCTGATGCATTAATTGACCGGCAACAGTCCCCACTCATTTCACCAAAAAAGTCTTGCACTATTATTGGACCCCACCAACACTCGTCCTCTCTCAAAAGACAATCCCCAGCAAGAAAAGGAAAAAGATTAAAAAAAAAAAAAAAAGAAAGAAAAAACCCCTAAAATCCATTTTTTAGGTTAAAAAATCAAATCTTAAAATCAGAAAAAAGAAAATGAAAAAAAAATTAAACCAAATAAACACCCAAAAAATTTGTCTCAAAAGCAAAAAAAAAAAAAAAGGAAATTAGAAACAGCAACGCGTTTTCTAAATGGGGAGAAGAAGAACGATACAACAACGCACTGTTGATTGAGTGGGGTTGGGTTGGGTTGAGTTGAGCTGAGTCTGCTTTTCTTTCTTTCTTCTCTATCTCTCACATCCTTACTTTCTCTCTCTTTACTCTGTTCACAAAACAAAGAAGCAAAAGTTAACCCAAAATAGGGCTAGGGTTTTTGTTCTTCGTACTTAGCTAAAAGAGAAGACCTTCTCTAGCTCCAATATCAACTTGGGGAAGAGAGACAAGAGCTAAGGTTTTTAAGGACCCTTTTGGGGTTTGAGTAATGGGTCGTCGTTCTTCTGTCATAAAATGGTATGATTTGAAGCTTTTAATTCTCATCTGGCTCTGCTTTCTACCTCAAAAAGATGCGATTTTGGCCTCGGATTCGGAGAAATCAGCTCTCTTGGAGTTCAAGGCCTCAGTTGTGGACCCTTCTGGAGTTCTCTCCAGCTGGGATGAAAGCAAAAACTCTGATTACTGCTCCTGGTTCGGTGTTGCCTGCGACGCCAGTTCTCGTGTTGTAGCTTTGAATATCAGTGGCGGAGGTAATTCAGGTTCGATTTCTTGTTCTAGGATTTCTCAATTTCCACTATATGGGTTTGGGATTAGAAGGGCCTGTTCAAATAGTAATGTTAAGATTTCTGGTAAATTGTCAATAGCTGTCTCGAAATTGTCTCAGCTTCGGGTCTTGTCACTGCCTTTCAATGAATTGAGTGGTGAAATTCCCGAGGAAATATGGGGTCTGGAGAAACTGGAAGTTCTCGATCTTGAAGGGAATTTAGTAGCTGGTTCTTTGCCACTTCAGTTTAGGGGTTTGAGGAACTTGAGGGTTCTAAATTTGGCGTTTAATGAGATTGTAGGGGGTATCCCAGATTCATTCTCGAACTGTTTGGGTCTGCAAGTCTTGAACTTAGCTGGAAATCACGTGAATGGAACTATTACAGGGTTTATTGGTGTGTTTAAAGATCTGAGGGGGCTGTACCTGTCGTTTAATCAGCTTAGCGGGCCAATCCCGAGAGAGATTGGGCTTAATTGTACAAAGCTTGAGCATTTAGAACTGGCTGCTAATGTACTGACTGAAGGGATTCCTAGAAGTTTGGGAAATTGTAGGGGGTTGCGGTCACTTCTTTTATATTCAAATATGTTGGAGGAGGTTATCCCAGCAGATCTTGGTCAGTTACAGCAGCTTGAAGTTTTGGATTTGTCAAGGAACAGCTTGAGTGGTGCGATCCCATCCGAGCTGGGGAATTGTTCCAGCTTATCTATTCTTGTGTTATCCAACTCGTGGGACCCTCTTCCTAATGTTTCGAGATCAGGTGTCTCTAACGAAGAGTTTAATTTTTATGAGGGCACAGTTCCACCTGAAATTACTAGCCTTCCAAGCCTGAGGATGCTATGGGTGCCGAGGGCAACTCTTGATGGAAAATTGCCAAGTAACTGGAGCAGTTGTGACAGCTTGGAGATGGTGAACTTGGCTCAGAATTATTACACAGGAGAAATTACCGATGGGTTAAGCAGCTGCAAGAAACTCCATTTTCTTGATTTGAGCGCAAATAGGCTGACTGGGGAACTTGTTGAGAAACTTCCAGTTCCTTGTATGAATGTGTTTGATGTGAGTGGAAATTCTTTATCAGGCTCAATTCCAAAGTTTTACAACAATAATTGTGTTCGTGTTCAACTCATGGGCAGAGATATCAATGATCCAGCAACTGCATACTTGTCGTATTTTGCAGATAAAAGTCAAGCTGAAAGTCCTATTGAGTTATTTATTGATGGTGGTGATCTGGTAGTATTTCATAATTTTGGCGGTAATAATTTCACAGGAACCTTGGAGTCAATGCCTATTGCACTTGATGGATTGCAGGGGAGTACTGTATATGCATTTTTTGCTGGTAGCAACAAGCTTTCTGGGCCATTTCCAGGGAATCTATTTGAGGAATGTGGGAAATTGAGTGGTATGATTGTGAATGTCAGCAATAATGACTTCTTTGGTCTAATTCCTGCTGATATCGATACAACTTGTAGGTCTTTGAAACTCATCGATGCCTCTGGGAATCAGATTAATGGGACAATTCCTTCCACTATTGGGAATTTAGCTTCAGCTATGGCTCTTAATTTGAGCTGGAACATTCTCCAAGGTCCAATTCCAAGTAGCCTTGGCCAACTAAAGGATCTCAAATATCTTTCCTTAGCTGGAAATAACTTGACTGGCCCCATTCCCGCAAGTTTGGGGCAGCTGCGCTACCTGGAGGTGTTTGAGCTTTCTTCGAATTCTCTGAGTGGTGAGATTCCCAAAGATCTTGCAAATTTGAGGAATTTAACCACTCTTCTTCTCAACAATAACAATCTTTCTGGACAGATTCCAGCTGAATTGGCAAATTTGACTACTCTTTCAATATTCAACGTGTCGTTCAATAATCTGTCCGGACCATTACCTCGAAAAGATAACTTGATGAATTGCAGCAGTGTCCTTGGAAACCCTTTTCTTCGATCTTGCCATGCGTTTTCTTTAACATCTCCATCTGCAGATCAGCAGGGTAGAATTGGGGATCCACAAAATTATGCCACTGCTCCATCTACAAGTCCAACCCAAAAAAATGGGAACAGTGGTTTCAACTCCATTGAGATTGCATCCATAACTTCTGCTGCAGCCATTGTATCAGTTCTCCTTGCTCTCATTGTCCTCTTCTTTTATACAAGGAAGAACAACCCTAGGTCTAGAGTAGGGGGATCTACCAGGAAGGAAGTTACAGTCTTCACTGACATTGGGGTTCCTCTGACATTTGAGAATGTGGTTCGTGCCACAGCAAACTTCAATGCAAGTAATTGTATTGGTAATGGAGGATTTGGAGCAACTTACAAGGCTGAGATTGCGCCTGGAGTCCTAGTGGCAATAAAACGGCTTGCGGTGGGACGTTTTCAGGGGTTTCAACAGTTTGATGCAGAAATTAAAACTCTGGGAAGACTTCGCCATCCAAATCTTGTGACTTTGATAGGATATCATGCCAGTGAAACAGAGATGTTTCTTATATATAACTATTTGCCTGGTGGCAATTTGGAAAAGTTCATTCAAGAAAGATCCACAAGGGCTGTGGATTGGAGAGTATTGCACAAGATTGCCCTGGACATTGCCCGTGCACTTGCATACCTGCATGATCAATGTGTTCCGCGTGTTCTTCATCGTGATGTGAAGCCTAGCAATATCTTGTTGGATGAGGATTACAACGCATATTTGTCTGATTTTGGATTGGCCCGACTTTTGGGAACTTCAGAGACCCACGCCACAACGGGTGTGGCTGGAACTTTTGGATATGTTGCCCCCGAATATGCGATGACCTGTCGTGTCTCTGACAAGGCTGACGTCTACAGTTATGGTGTCGTGTTGCTTGAGTTAATTTCGGACAAGAAAGCTCTTGATCCCTCATTTTCTCCTTACGGAAATGGTTTCAACATAGTAGCATGGGCATGCATGCTCTTGAGGCAAGGCCGCGCTAAGGAGTTCTTCACGGCTGGGTTATGGGATGCAGGCCCTCATGATGATTTGGTTGAAGTTTTACACTTGGCAGTTGTGTGCACAGTGGACTCCTTATCAACCAGGCCCACTATGAAGCAAGTTGTAAGACGGCTGAAGCAACTGCAGCCACCATCTTGTTAGCTAAATATAGAGGAGTCAGCTTATTGACGTATTTGATACATAGAGATATAAGCCCATTGTTATTGGTGGCCTTGCACTTCGACTGCAGAAGTGCATTCAGGAGTCTCCCCACGCTGCCACTAGATTCAGATTGAAAGTTTAGGTGCTTGTAAATTGTAGTATAGCTTCTGCCCCCATTTTTCCATGTCATTGTTCCTGATCAGGGGGTTCACTGATGGATCTGCAGAAGAATGCAGATATTCGTTTCTAAGGTTGTATACATGTATCATGATTTCTGTTTGCTTCTGTTAAATAAGAGCCAAGAATAGAATTATTCTGCACAATGCATGCCCACTTGAAAATTGACTTAAAATTGCAAATATGGGAACCCGTGACGATGTTTCCTGTTAGATTCAACCTTTTTCCTGTTTTTCCTTCTTCCATGTAAAGGTCTGTTTGCATGGCTGTCATCTATTAAACTGTCGCTTGTTGGGTCCTTACCTTTTTCATATCCAGGCATAACAACTTCCTTGCTGTATAACATCATTGACTACTTAAAACCTGCATGTTAAGAAGCGGGGCACTTAGCACTGTTGGTTCCTCTCTTTGAGAAGGGGATGAATTTTGCTTCAGAAAGGAGAAATTTCGCGAAGCAAACCTAATGTTACTCTCTGTTGTAACATATATTTCGTTCGAGCTCCTTCGTTCTTGACTAATCTGTTCCGTGATTCTCCATTGTTTGGCAGCCGCTGATATTTATGCTTAACGTGGACATATCTGGAAATGAATTTTTTTCTGTTAAAAGTTCGAGAGACCAGGACAAAATTTGTTAACTGATTGTCTCTTCTTGTCAGCAGAACTCTAGAACCAAGAAGGGGAACATCCGGTGCAACTGCTTATGCATGTCATACTTAAGGATATACATCCTCTTCATTGCACTCTGATCATTATCATTCATTTAGATATCAATTACTTGCGAAGTAATTTCTTCAGTTTTCGAAAAGATATATGACCTCCAGAATTAAAACAAGAGAAGAAACCAAAGAAACAATCATAACCCCAAAAGAATATATCTGCAGAACTCAAAACTTTTAACCAAGTTGTAATGAAAAGCAAAGTGAGTGCCATTAAAATGGCAATGGAAAGAACTAAGCAGTAATAAACCAGCGTTCTGTTTTCACAAAAACTCTATAAAGGGTGGACACATAAATTCCTTGTTACAACAAAGGCGAAGGGTTAACAACTATATGCCTCAACGGGTGCTCTACTTCAGTGCCGCCAGCATGCTTGACAAACTCAGATGGAGATAGGAAACTTCCATGGCAAACGCACACTATTCTTACTTCCTCTCCTTTCCGATATCTGTACAAAAATCCTTCAATTCTTTTACCATGTGGCCCGTTTCCAATTGTGGAAACAAAAGGCATATCAACCATGACATTCTTAAGCATCTCCTTTGCTTCTTTTGCTCCCTTGTCAGCTGCCTTCTCAACTACTAATTCAGTAATCAAAATAGGTTTTTGCCTGTTCTGTACCTTAAGAGATTGCACACTGGAAGGGCTTCTCACTCCATTGCTTTTGTTCACTGCATCAATTGACAACCAGTGCATTATAACGCAGATAAAATTTTAAAAAAAAAGAAAAAGAAAAAAAAAATACTACAGACATATTCTCATGAGTGGCCCCAAAGTCGATACTAGGAATCTTCAGATAACAGCAACACAACATGACAAAATGTTGCTTTAAGGGAATACAGTCTAGCAAATGAAAAAAAAAAATTATAAAGAAAGCATGAGCACACAGCACATACAGCTAGACAAATACTAAGTATGCCCAACCACAGGGCACATACCAACCCCCATGTCCAAATCACATTAAACATGTGGTATATGCTCACCATGATGGCTATCCTGAAAGTCTAAAACAACAGTCCTCAACCAACATTTCCATATGCTTGGCTCTTTAGTTGCAATTAGCAAAAATCCAATGTTTAATCCCACACATTCAAGATAACAAGTAATGTAAGTCCAGAACAAACTCAATTTGAATCATGCCCAAGCAAATTTTAAGGGAACTAGCTGTTCAAGTTGGTGAGTTCAGTTTACCATATCATTTTTGACAAAATGATTGACACTGTGCCCAACGAAAAATGATTGGTGGTATAATTAATTCTTTTATCCACACCTTTATGCAGGAAGTCATAAAACCCATAAAGAGCCCTAAACTTCGAACCGAAATCTTGATACAAAAGAGAATTTACAGCACATGCATACAAGAGATTAGACGCATTATCACTAACTGCAGGATTAGACAAGGTAATCAAGAAAGAGAAGTTTTGGAAGCCCCAGACAAATAGAAAATAGATTGCTAAGTCGGTTAAATTAGTCAAATATCACTCAACCATGAAAATTAGTCGATTATTATCAAATTCTGCAGTACACAGGAAGACTGTCCATCATATCATGCTTGACAAAAATGCACAGCAGTAATAAGATTATTCCTAAAGAGGCAAGACAACAACGTGTGTAACACACTGAAGAAATTCAGACCTCTAATACACCATCGTTCCATTTGAGTCTAATTTTGAAAGTGTGAATCTTCTATTCACAATTTTTAGTTAAACGCTGATTAAACAGGATCCAAAAAGCTTAGATCTCTTAATTTTGCTACATTTGGTTAAAAAATTTTCCCCCAACAAAACTATCTTGACATCTGTAAGACCTGATTTCTTTGCAAGGCAAGGGAACTCCATGCATATAGCCTCATTGTGATAGACTAGGTAAAAAGAGGATCCAACAAATAAAGCAACTTCAAAAGAAGCGCCCAAATCTCACATTGTGATAGACTAGGTAAAAAAAGCATCTAGCAAATAAAGTAAAACTTCACCCAAAAAAAAAAAAAAAAAAAAAGGCCCAAATCCCACATCACGGCACGACAATAAATTTGGAAGAATCAATTGCCCCTAAAAAGCAGATAGCAAAACATAATTCCTAAATCCTACACTCAAGCTTCTAAGAGAACAGAGTCTGCTTAACAATTTTTTCACATAAAAAATTAAGATCAAATCAAGCAAAAAATCAGTCTTTCTATTTTCGAACAAAACATATGACACCAACACGTCCTACAACATGCAAGTAGTACAAATAAATTTCAAGTAAAATATCACTAACAAAATTACCAAAAAGATAAGGAAACAATCATAAGGTAGAAAAAGAAACAGAAAAGGAAAAAATAAAAAGTTGATACCTTGAATGGGATGACTCTCGAATTCAGATAGCCCAGAGGAGCCACTGCCTTGTGATCCAATTGATCCCTGTGATGAAGGCATCATATCCCCATTAACGTTTTCCAAATCTTGACCACTACTGTTAATAATAACAGGCAGATTATTGCCATTTTCTTCACCAGAATTATCCTCTAAATCAACCTTATCTCTCCCTACTACTCTCGGAAACTTAATCTTATCCATCCTCCTCCGCTTAGCCTCCATACGCCTCAATGACTGCAACTCCTTCCGCTTCCTCCACTCCTCATCCGTCTCCGTTGGCAGCGAACAAGACCTCGACAACGGCGTGTAAGCAGCAATTGGCACCACAACTGGCGCGTGGCCCTCTTCAACACCAGGACCAAGCATGAAAGGTGACACTGATGAAGAACGTATCAACTTCGCGTTAGCCTTTTTTGGGTCCACCCCAAATCTTCCGTTCAATGAAAGCCCCAAACTTAACTCCACCCCATCTTCCTCCGCTTCTTCTCCATTATCATGGCCATGGGTTCTCAATGTCCCGTCTCCCTCCGCTTTTCTAGGTAGACTATTCCCGTTTATGAATTTATCAAACACTAGATCTCCTGAAAATCCATTGACTTGAGCGGAAAAATTCTCCTTCCCTCTATTTTCTTCAGCTTCTTCTGCCATATAATTCACAAGCATGATTGTTATTACTAAGCTAAAACCAAAAAGATCAAATCTTGGAAGTGCCCGGATGGAAATAACTGAATTCAGCAGTAGAATTTATGGTCTCAGAAGAGCAAGTTAAAGCAATTGAGAAAGAAAAAAAATTCTGGGTGCGGAAGAAATAAGGTTTACAAGAACGAAATTGCGAGGGAAAAAAATTGCCGGGGAAGGAGACAGCGCCATAACTGCGGGAGAGAAAAAGAAAAGAAAAGAAAAGAAAATGAAAAAAGGACAGAGAGAAAATTATACGAGTGCAGAAGAAAAGGGTAGAGGACTTGTAAATAAAACAACGAAAAGGCACGCAACGTAAATGCATTAGAAAGTGACACGTGGATGTGATGAGCATTTACGAAGACCCACGTGGCTAAGACAAGCTGGTTTGGAGGACGAGGACGAGGATGACGACGTCAAAAGCCAAACAAGCGTCTTCGCCAGCACCCAAAAGCTAAAGTAGTGAAAAAATCAGGTAGTCGGAGGCGACTCGTCAGTCCGATGATTGTGAGATAACGGACGCAATAGACACGAATCAGTGAAGGAGGAGAAAAGTGGGTGGGCTTTGCCACGTGTCGAAGACAATCTCGACATCGCAATGCCGCGATGTCTTATCACGTGTTTTTTTAAACATTTATATATGTTTCAATTTCAACCAATTTTTTATCTCATAAAAATATATATATGAACAAAAATTTTAAAATTACTAAAGAATATTTTGTAAAAAACAACTAAAAAAAACCATCCAAATAAAGCCAATTACCAAAAGTGCTCCAAAATATTACAGTCGTTGTATATTAATCATTGGCAAAACATTTTAGCTCTTATTAATTTTGTAAAGATTCAGATGTTTGAAGTATGGAGCTTGTTTTCAGTATATTTTGATTTTTGTAAAAAATTAATTTTAAAAAAGTTAAAAATTAGTTATTCATGATTTTAATTTTAAAAAAATCTAAAAGTAGAGCAAAAAGAAAAAGCACTTAAAAATATTATAGAACTGATTCTTCAAAATCAAGAATTAATAAGAAATAGATTCGTATTAGCCAAGAATGAAAACCATTTTATTTCCTCTGCACCTCCTAAAATCATGTAAAGGGAAAAAATGATGTATGTTGAAAAAGAAATGTTTAATTTTTTATGTTGCTAACCGGTTGGTGAAGTTATTGCAACTGAAGGAGATAGGTAATATTTGCAACATAAATACTAAATCAACTCAGCCACGATTCTTAATTGTTCGTCATTTATTGTCATGAAGAATGTGGTTTTTTGTGTTGGTGCTTTTGTTGCGATGCAAAAAAGTAGTATTTGATAATTTGATTCCAGTCTCCACCTTAGTCCAACATACATTATCAAACCCAAGAAGACAAGAACCTTGAAGTCGCATAACGAAGCAGTCGGATTCAGTGGACGGGGACACAAAACATTAATCAATAAGAAAAGTTGTCTTTTTTTTGAAAGTTTAACCAAAAGACATGAAAAAGGCACATATTGCAATCTGGATTATGGAGAAACGTAGTCCAGGGCAAGTGGATCGATTAGACAACCATTATATTCACATCCGCCACCACGAGAATTGAGATAAATATTGTTAGCAACTTTCAAAGGATAGCTTTCCTAAATGAACAATTTGTGCAACTTGCTCTCGGAAATTGCATTACTCCAAGGCCCAACACCCCCATGACGTTGTCAATTGGCAAAAGAAACGTATTGAAAAGAAATTGCAAAAGCAACCATCCCTCCTTCCACACATTGTCCCACCACTAGCTTCAAGAAAACTTTGCTTATTAATTTTGAGGTGCTAGATGCATGAATTGCAAAGGTAAATAAATATTCAGATATACATGTGATTTTTTCTCAAATGAACTGGGTTTACGGGTCGGCTCCAGATATGTGATGCTTCAATACCAAAAATTTGGCTTTAGCCCATTATGTAAACCAAACTCTTATATACATCAAGCAAATTTTTTTTTTTATCAACATCATGTTCTAAATTCATGATAAGTAACTAAACTATCTTTTGTTAATTGGTATTCCTTTTCATGCTAATTGAGAGTTTGGAGACACTCATCAATTTGAGATCAGAATTAGACGAATTTTTATGGGGTGAGATTTTTATTGTCAAGTGGCCGCAAAAGAATCACCCGAAAATACGCAAGATAAAAATCTAGGGAGGACATCAAGAATGGAGCCCTAAAGACAGCAAGTTGCATTTGTGAGAGATGATGGGTCTCTGCCACGTGGAGGAACATGGTCGTTCTGTGTCCGCGTGTCGAGTTTGTATAGCAGGTAAACAGCTAAGGTGAATCAACAACTTGCCGAAGGCGACTGGGCCCACAGTTCCAATAATCAGCAATCTCATCATTCGGCTATTGGGCTACTGCTGTCGTATGCGCGTGGTCGTGTCAGATACACGTAAGCATGTTGTTTGGGTTGAAGCGTCGATGGACCTTAGTTTTGTTTGCTGCGGGATGTTTTAGCTTTAATTGAGTGTGTGAGTCCATTTAGGCCCATTACCTGCCAATGTCACCGAGTCATAAAATTAATGAATTTTATCAACAAAAAAAAAAAAAAAAAAGAACAATTATTCTTCTTTGGGTTATCAAATGAACGAAGAATTACATTTAAAACCTTTAGTATACTAGTGTTCACCATATAAATTATTTTCTACCCTTCTAATATTTACTAGTTAGTATTGTTGGATTTTACTTTCTACATATATTTTTATGAAATTAAAAATTATTAGACAAATATTTGATACGTATATGTTGCTAATTGCATCTTCAAAATTCTACCCAGATACAATGTCTTTCGTAGTCTTTGGCTTAAAGTAGTTTGTAGACAATTAAAAAAGAATCGACATTAGATTAATTGAGGTGAATCAAAATTAAATTGGGTAGTTAAATTAAGGCCTTACAAGATTTGGGCTAATATTAAAATTGCCCAAAGTAAGCCCATCTCTCTTTTGGACTCACAAATTGGAGTTTTTCTCCAAGTAAGCCAGGACCATTGACACTGTAAATTGGTTTGATTCCAACAAATTAGTCCATCATTATTGAAAATCAAAATTCAAGTCAAACACAAAGCTCACAAAATGGCCTTGGATCGTTACCAGCATTGAGAAATTCTAAAGATTTGTAACGCACCTTTTCTTTCAGTCAATATAATCATTTACTTGTTGCCTTAGTTTTTAGGCCTGAATTTGTGTGCACATAGATCTTTCAATACTTTCCGTAATTTTTTCTTTAGAGTAGATCATCAAGTATTAAAATGGACGAAAGCAGAGCACATGGAATTCTTTGTATTACTTTTTGTGATTGTTAATCACAAATAATTATTAAGTCACAATTTCACGAATTTTTAGCGACATTATGATGATAGGCAATAAAACATAACTTTAGCACTTTAGTAGTTTCTTATAAAACATAATTTTGTAGAAATTCAATTTTCATTATAAAAATTCCAAGTATATTAGACCCTCCGAAATGCACCTTGACGTTAATTAAGAATAAGGGATAGTTAAATTGCCATTCTCACATTGATTAATGCACGATTCAATAGATTTCTTGTATTATTTAATAACTTAGAAAATTTTCCCTCTGGTTGGGAAAACTGGTGGATTCTGGACCGTGCTAGAATGCTGACGATTTCATTTTTCTCCCCATCCAATATATTTACAAAGACTTCATCTTTTTATCCTCATCCAATATTTTCGTCGCCAGATTTTCTCAAGCTAAAACAACTTCTCCCCAACCAAAAACAAAAAAAAAAGGGAGCCGTGGCATAGAGGGCAAAAGCGTTTGTTCAGTCTCTGAGAAGCTACATCAAGAAGCCATGGGAGATCACGGGACCCTGTGCCTCTCCCGAGTACAAGGGGGCACTTCCCAAGGCCACAGAGTATCGGGTCTTTGGCCCCGCAACCTTCCCCGTTAAGGCTGTTGTCCCCACTTCCAACCCGGAAACTGTCTACGATATCAAGTACTTATCTCGCGACCAGCGCCGTAATCGCCCACCCATTAAACGCACCGTTTTGAAGAAAGCCGATGTGGAGAAGATGATGAAAGAGACCACCTTTGATGTCAATAGTTTCCCTAGGCCTTACTTAGCTACTGCTGTTTTTGAGGACGATAATGCCGTCGGTGGTGGCTACCAGAAGTAGAGGCAAGATAAACTAAGCTAAGCTACTCTTTTTTTAACTTATTAGTATTAATTCTTGTTTTTTTTTTCATCTTATATATTAGTTAATTATTTAATTTGTGAATTTGAATTATTTCTCATTTCTTTAATTTTTTGGCTTAACTGTTAGGGTATGATTTTTGAATGTTGAGGGATGGTTTGTGTCGTTCTGATTTGGTGTATTCAGTCCTTTGTGATAATGTTAATTGAAATTGGTGCTTGAGAATATGAAAAAGAGGATTCTTTACTGAATTTTCTTGCTTTTGAATTGAAGGGATTGTGAGTTTTAGATTTTATGTCCATCACGACATCATGTGTTGGGCCGAAGTTGATTCAGGCCTGAACGCTGCATGATAGTTTGAGGGATTATACACTGATTAAACCAATCATTTGTATCGGACAATCAGTTTGTGTAATTTGAGATGCCGTGTAGTGGTAGCATATTAGGTCAATGAATAGCACGTTGCTTAATTTGCGCTTGGAGAATTGTTTTTGGAGAAGAAGCTAAGTGATTATCTTAGAGAAAGCTGATAATGGAAGTTTTCTTGATCTGGAAACAAGATAGGTAAGATTCACTGGCCTTCATAGACCAGTTTTCAGCCGAGTTGGGTTAAAGGGGTATACTCTTATTTTCCACGAGCAGTACTTATATCATACTTTTTGCAAGTGATTACTGTAAATGGTGCTTTTGCAGGCTAAAAAATGCTTCTATTAAATTGTGCCGTTGTCTTGGACTGGTTTAGGTTTATCAGGGTACTTCACCTGGTTAAAGTTGGGCAGGATTGATCCCAGAGCCTAGACCGATTCTAGAGTGTGGATTCCAGCTTTAGTTGGGTTTGGGCTTTTCCTGTATGTAAAACAATGTTGGCACAGTGTAGCAGTGCAACTGTAGTTACGACTTTCAAAGGCATATTTGTCAGAAGTATGATCAAACCCTGAAGAGGCCTGCAAACAAACTTGAAGAATTCAGGGTATCTGTAGACTCAATGGGAGTTTGGGGAATTTAAGGACGTTAACATGGTTCTAGTGCCTATGGCCTGGAGGCCAACCTAACCCTGAATTCTAGACCTTCACATAGAGACATGCTATCTTTACAAAGTTTTGAAAATTGATACAAATGCTTTATAGAAAATGACCTACCAGATGCTACATACCACGTGTTATGAAATTGACACATGCTGCAGCTTCTGTCTGTTTATCTCAGGCACCATAACTTGAGAAATTAATTTGAGGTGTTATTTATTGCCAGTTGTCATTACCTGAGAGTGCTTTCAAAGTTTTGTTGTAACACAGAAACGGCTTATACTTCCATGTTTCCTAGTGATACTTGAGTACGAGCCCTTCATATAGTGGATAGAAAGATGAACTCAATTCATCAGTATTTTTCATTTAAAGTGTATGGGTTTCATCTTTGGATTTTCAGATGCCATGAGTTAATCTTACAAAATTTATTCATTCGGAATTACATTATGAACTTTTCTGGAGAAATTGTTAGAGTAACTGTAAACATTTGGATAATATTGCACCAATAATAAAAAAGGTCAAAGCATATTGGTAATGACGGGGATGATAAATTCTCCTGCCTGCTTGCTAAGGAAAAGAGGAAATGGGGTCATTGGCTTAAGCATTTGTATTGTCTATTAGAATGGAGAGTCAACTAGAAAACATAAGGAGAAGCGACAGAACTTTTTAGTGCTTTAAAATGAGATAACAAAATCAGAGTATTATGAAAACTGGAATTTTTTTTAATCTATTTCCCCTTTTAATGCCTCCGGCTTTTGGGTGGAGTTCAGCCTTATGTTCGAGATCATTTTTTTTTTTTTATGCCTTTTTGCCATCAGGTCATTTTTTGCAGTTTGAATTGCATGGCATTGGTTACTTGGTTCTTTCTCTTTTGTTCTTATTAGACTTGTGAGCTGCAGTGAAAGACATTGGATCATAGTAACTGAAGAGGAGGGTGCTTCAGATTGTAATCCAAGTTTTCATAGAATTTGGTGCTTGTATGCCTGGTAGATTATGATGATAAGTGCTCTGGTAGTTCCTTATTTCTTCTCATCTTTATGTTGAGATGTATCTGGTAGAAATAATCTGGTTTCAAGAACATAGATTATGATGATAAGTGCTCTTGTAGTTCCTTATTTCTTTTCATCTTTGTGTTGAGATGTATCTGGTAGAAATAATCTGGTTTCAAGAACTGAAATGTCCAGCAACTTTATTGTCAAATTTTCTCTTGCTTTGTTTGACTCTAGAGAATCATCTAGCAGTAAATCTATGATGGCCAGCACTAGAATTGGTAGCTGCGGTTCCGTTCTACTAGTATAGAGCACTGTTTTACATTCAGAATCTTGGAAGTTGACATGGGGATTGCAGAAGTTTCATATAGGCTACACGACGAGATGAGGGTAACAGAAGCTTCTGCACTCGGGCCTGAAAAGGCTGCTATATCTTGAAATCAGGACCTTAACTTGAGGTCCGCTGGAGCTTTACAGTTTTGATTGAAGTAGCAGCATGTGTACTAATGTCTGTTGCAGAATTACAGGTGCTTAATTGATCCTGCTTGAAAATTCATTACCAAAAACACGTATGTGGCTATACGCACAATGCGCTGTGCATGATGGTGGCCGCACTTACACTTTAAAGAGCTTTTACTGTTTTGGGGTCACGCATGTCCTACGCAGTATAATGTCCACATATTGAATGGTTCTTTTTCTTACCGTTGTGCTTGGTAACAGGGCAGCTTTCTGCTTTACCGTATGTTTTTATAAATTTGAAGTAATCTTTTGTACCCAATTGAGCTTTCTACTGTAGTCCATTACTTAAAAGAAGTGCCGGCTGGCCTTAGTCTGGTAAAAGTACGAGTAAATTTTCCTCCTTCGGAAGGGCCCCCCTGGAATGAATCTTGAGGCTAACTGTCACTTTCATCCTCGTTATTGCTAGCATCTCTATCATCATTAGAGAGAATTCTATGGCTCAGACACACACGCAGAAACACACAGTAGGTGAGGGACATAAGCATATACTTTGTTAGAAGTTAGAATGAGCTTCCAAAGAGAAGAATAGAAGTAATGAGAACAAAAGCAAATTAGACTATGCACAAGTGATTTCTGAAGTTGATCGTGCCAAAATACGCTTCGTTTTCATTGCAGCTAGAGTTTGTTATGTTGAATCATACATTCAGTCCCTTATGAGCTAGTCTGGGACGTTACTCTTTTTCTTTGGCAGGACAAGAAAGAAAAATTAACTATGCAATTCAGCAAAAAGTTAATGGGATTACTAATTGCTTATTTCTGCATCTTGTGTTCAGATATTGATTTCGTCTTTTTCATGCTACGAAAAAGAAAGATGTACCGGATGATCTGAATGGAAATAATAAATGCTACCAGTTGATAATACAAAGCTGGCAGAGAAAGTGAACTGCAATACCTCTCTGACATACAAATTAAAGTGACGGATGAAACAACAGAGCATTACATTAAAGGACGTTCTTTCTATGCTTTACGGTCATCCTAGTCCTGGAGACTGCCCTTTTATCTTCTAAGAAAGATGCGAAGAGAGCGACTTAGAGAGGCAGCATCCCAAGGTCTTGTGATTTCTATGACTCTTGCCCAGTTGGACTGGTATTCACCTTAAGAGACTGTGGGGTACAATTAATTCTTGAATACAGTTAACGGGGTAAATAATACAATCTTTATTTGCATGCATGACACGAAATCTGATAAATTTGGATTCGCTTGCATATTTCGATAGCCCTCAGTTTGGCATAGTGGTGCCATATGGATCATTCTAGACAGAAGAATGAACTGAAACGAAAAGGGCACTCCATTTTAAACTTTGATGCCTAAACCTGCAAGTATAATCAACAAATCTTTATTGTAGCCCCAAAAAAAAAAAGGTACCAAAATGTTGGATATACTATACTTTTAGAGTACTCCATCAAAAAGAAGCTTTAGTATGTCCTACGTTGATCAAGAAGTAATTGGATACATGTGGGAGTGTGTGTGTGTATAGGCAGATGAATTATGTGGGTGCACACACATATGAGAGTAGGCGGATGAATTAAAAAAATTTGCAAAATTGTGTGAGAAATTTGTGTGGCATAAGTGGTGTAACCACGTAGTTAATGTAAACACCAGTCATCTGTCTGATGAAGGGGTTAAATTTGTAATCGGTGGCCCTTTGAGCAGGAAGGATTACTGCTAATCATTTTTATTCTCCTAATTTTTTAAAGCTTTTTGGGAAACTTTGGCTATATTGATCAGAAAAAGTACAACACGCAAACGGGTTTATAACTTCTTTGAATATTATAGGTGAGTATACCAAGATTAGCAATCCTTCGAACGTGTGGTGTTCAGACAGGCGTATTTCTTTGACTTCTCACTAAAACTTGAGTAAGTTTATTTATTTTATTTTTTGCAATGGAAATGGAACATGTGCTCTTCACTAAAATTGACTAATGATAGAAAATTGACGATAATTCTATATACCTAACAAAATAGAGGCTTTATAGCTCTTACGTCATAGGTTTCACCTATCAAATTAATAACAATTGGTCTTAATATTGTTTCCATTTTGTATCGTACCTTAATATTCTAAGCACGCATGTATTTATATCGACCGCATCGCTAGATCCTGAGGATCTAAGACATAAAAATCTTGAGTCCTGCATCATTGTAACATGTATCGGCGGACACCCCTGGTGTCAAATTTGATCTAATCAGTCCCGTATCTATTTTGGAAATCATCATTCATTTATTTAATTCAGCTTCCACAGGCCACAAATTTTGCTTGAGAAAAAGAAACTTACCCCACGAAATAAAGCATATGATAAATGTTGAAATATGAAGGTAGGAAAAATCCTGAGGTGACTGCTGATGTTGTTTATTGTGGGACGTGAGGCTGTAGAATTGCAAACAGCAAGCAAAAACCGAAAAATTCTTATATGAATTTAGTCTATAACCTACAACATGCAGATGTTGTGGTCTAAAAAATAGTTATATAATTATTTTTACATTTATTTTAGATTAACATGTATCACTATACTTATATATTATTTTTTCAAATCACATCCATGCAAGAATATGAGGCCAACCCAAGAGCATAATACAATAATACAAAAGCCATATGTAATCGTTAATTCTGATCAAAGGCGTTGTGTCCGGGATCGGGGACCATTGATACTGCAAAAATGAATTTTACCCTCAAATCTCACTGCCTTCCTTCTGTGCTCTCTGCCCATTCTCGAGATCCTCATCACTGATGTTTTAACAGTGGAACTGGTCTGGGTCTTCTTTCTCTTACGTACAATCCATTAAAAAAAGAAATTTTATTTTAATTCCAATTTTCTCAAAAAGAAAAAAAAAAGAGAGAAAATTAAGGACTTTCATATGTTGTTAGCAACTACTTCAAATTAAAGTTTCGAGTTCTAGGAGATTTCGACATAGAATTAGGAAAATTTTAGCAGTTTCACTCATGGATCTTATGGTCTAAAGAAAAGTTACAAGAGCTAAACAACTTATGTTGATATAATAAAGTGATATTGAATGTTTTATTTAGTTCACAAAATTCACAAGTGAATTCGTAAATTGGATTCATGCAAAAATATACCATCGAATTTGATTTTCTTCCGACATTGCTTAAAAACGTGGGTACCTATAATTATCTTTCAACGTCAAGGACGGTAAGTATTAATCATCATCTCTAAACATATGCATGTGACTCATAAAAGCTATACTTCTACCACAGTACTCTTGTTCTTTCTTGCAGTTTAAAGCCAAAAATAGCGAAGAAATAAAACAGTACGTGCAACAGTATAATCTTCATATGTCAAAAAGCAGATAATTTCTGGCATTTATCCATCAAGAGCTGCCTACATTTCAAAATGTAAATTCAAATTTATTTTGTCGTTTGGGTAAAAGGGTCATGTTTTTTAATAGACGTACAAGGCCAAAGATCAGTAGTGTATTACATGTTGAGGATTCTTTTCACACTAGCTAGAGAAAGAGAAAGGAAATTGAAACACTGGCTGTATCTATTTTTTCTCTCAGATTAAAAAAAAAAAAATGGTCGGAGAACATGGCTGAATTGAATTAGCATTTCAATCTTGCAGGTTGAGTTTGTTCTAAGTATTTAACAAGAAAGTAAGTTGAGTGGTCCTCCTCTTCCTTTCTCTACAAAGTGGGCGTTTTAAAGAAGCCTTGGCTAACTGGTCCCTCACCTCTATAAACCGTAATATGTTGTAATATAATACATGATTCTATCTAATCATGCATACACATCAACATGACACTGCTTGCAGTATAAATACAGCAAATTTGAAGACTAGTGAACTTTCCTAATTTGTACTTGTGCCTTCTGTCAACTAGCATAATTTCTCTTTTGACTTGATGAAATGAAAAATATATTTATGAAGAAAAGAAACGACCACGCATGCTGATGAACACAAGATGGTAGCGTGTTATCAAAGAGTGCGATAGTAGTAGACTATGACCAAAATCAAGGATAAGTTCTGCAGCAGCTAATTGTCTAAGTTAATGACTTTATTCATGGCTATAAACTCATACATTAATAGTCGCACCACCTACCCAAAATGTATTATTAGAATTAGGGATGCAATGGAAAAAATAAACTCTAATACTAAAATATTCGACTCCTAAATTTGGGCGTACTAGTGTGAATATAGTACTGTAAGAAATATAGGACTCCTACCATAGACTTTTTTGTTGTACATATTAAGGTAATTCTAAGTGATCATCTAAACTCCCATAAACTCAAACTAAAAGTTTTGGGCGCTAACTTGATTCAAATTACTATATATTGACTAGTTCAAGCTTAACAAAATCTAAGTAAATTAAGCATGTTTGAACGAAATAAAGCATCGAACTACTCGCTAACAGTTAGATATATATATATTTTTAGCGATAAAGTGGAATTTGAATCGAATTCCTTTTTGTTGTCAATAAAGCATTGAGGCCAACTTTTGTGGATGAGCTAGCTGATGGTCCCCTAGGTTGAAATTGATTTCTTTGCTTACTTAGAAGCAAATTAATTTGTCTCGGTACTAATACAAATTTCTTAGAAAACAACTATCCTACAGTGACATTTGCAGACGATGGTCACAACTTATTTATCAAGGCAATGATAGCTCAGCAAGCGTGAAGGAAAATTGATAAGATTTTGACTAGCACATTTATCTGTCAGATGCTAAGGATACACGTGGCCGTCTATAAGCCATTGCTTTCCTTTTGTTTTTCCATTGAACCATGGTCGGTCGAATTCCGGCATCTTCACTTCACAATCGCACACCTTCATTAAGTATATTCTCTGCAAATGGAAGTGGTATTTCCTCTTTGAAACTTTCCTACAAGTTGTTTGCTAGCTAGGGCTGAGCACTGAATCCAACGAAAACTGCCATTCTTTCTCCTGTTGAGATGCTTTAATTTGCAAGAAGCAATTGGATACTAAGGTATGTTTTCGTCATGATTGTTATGCAAATTTATCTGAAGCATTTCACAGCTACATAGAGGGTTCCATTCTAGGGTAGTTCTTTTCTGCTTCACTTAATTTATCAGCATATTAGCCAATGTACAAAATAACTCTTTTGTAATCTATGTACTGAAGATTGTTGTGTTATAACAATTCTACATACAATAATTTTACTTGTAATCTTCATTTTATTATTTTTTTTAGGTAAAGGCGTAAAAATCTATGAGGAACTACATGAAGAAATTTTGAGGTCCGAGAAGTCCTTAATTTCAAGAAAGAAGAGTTATTTGGTTACATCCCTTGGCAGTTGTCAAACTGGTTAAGTTGCTTCTTGGTCTGAACCCAATTATGAGAAACATAAGATGATTGCAAGAGAAACAGATACAGATCAAGTGACGGCAAAACAAGAGGGCAACACAACAGATGAGAAGACCTCAAAGGCTTCAACAAGTTCAACATCATCATGGTCAAGGTTGAAAGATCCAAGGATTGTGCGCGTCTCAAGAGCATTTGGAGGTAAAGACCGGCACAGCAAAGTCTGTACGGTTAAGGGACTTAGAGACAGGCGTGTGAGACTTTCTGTTCCCACGGCTATACAGCTTTATGATCTTCAAGATAGGTTAGGGCTTAATCAGCCGAGCAAAGTTGTTGACTGGTTGCTTAATGCTGCAAAGCACGAAATAGATGAGCTGCCTCCACTGCAAATGGCTCCTGGAAGCTTTAGCCATAGTTTTCAACCAGTTTTGGCCTCTCATGGCGTTGAAGCTCATCAATCAAACAAGGAAGGACTTAGGAGGATGGGTGGTAGTATCAACTGGGATGATCCCGCAGAACCATCTGGATCGGATGCTTGGGATTCGGATGCCATTTTGAGGCCTAAATCGAAGGAAGTAGCAAGAGGGGATTCATCGCAGGATAAAGAAACTTGGACAAGAAGTGAAGAAGGGAAGCAACAAAGTAATTTTGAAAGTAGTCAACATGGTGCATATTTTTCATCCAACAATTTTTTCTCTAGACTTGGCCAATCTTCTTCTCCAAGCCTAGGGTTGCTGAATAGCACGGTTCCTTACAATTCTTTAATCAGATGGGATCCTTCAAATTTATCTTTGTCGCAATCGGGAAGCCCTGGTTTGACACCCCAACAAGAAGAATTTCACAACTTCAGTGTTGTGCCATTGCCATCAACAATGTCAATGCCATCAGGAGGACCTCACCAGGTTCTTGTATATCAACCTGGTATAACACAGTCTTATTTCCCTTCACATATTGCGGCTGCTACAACACCGGACTATGTCCCGAAACAAATCAATTTCCAAATGTTAAACACCAGTTCGGAAAATCAATTGTCGAATTCCCTTGCACCGCCTATTAATGACTCAACAAGCCAACATGCTGGTAGACCCTTTCACTTATTAAGCACAACCACCAAGCTCCTCCCTTCACAAAATGATCGTGAAGACAAGCAAGACGATGACAATGAATTTCACTCAAGGTAATCTCAACTCCTATACTTTATCACAGATGGTTTTTGCCTGAAGCAACACACATTTGACTGCACAATCAAAGCAATGTTGTGAGCAGTATGCAAGCATCTTTCTAGAGGAAAAATTGGAAGTAGAACAGCGTGGTGGTTGTGTATTCGATGACAGTCTATTTCTTCGTCGACAAATCAATGTCACACTCAGTTTTAATATTATTATGGTCATCAATGCCATTACCTCATGATTGATTTTGTAATTGTCTTGATTTCACCTGCCAAGAAATACTCATAGAGATTTATGTTTCCGTACTATGTAATTAACTTGTGTAACATGGTAGACGTTTGATGAGATGACATCATATACGATGTTTAATTCCACATTCATCATGTATCTATGCCCTCAGAATAGAGGCTATTAATTTAAATAATTTTTGGTTTTATAATACATTATCTTCGTAGTGTTATTTTACTAAGTATTCCTGCAAATGAAGAACATAGGGAGCTACTTAATTGTTACATTTTACTTTCATAAGTTTTGTACTTCGTGAAATGTGTAATTCTTATGAGTTTCGAAATTTTCAATTTAGTTTGGGTGGAGACAACTGTGGCATTCCTCCGACCTTGGTACTCTTTTTCTCCCTCACGAGAAAGTTTGGCCTGTCAACATGAGGGCAATTTCTCATACATATATTTATACGCAGACATAGTCAAATAGCTCCTATTCTAATTGTATGCTCTTATGTCCATACTCCTTTCTTAGCTATCATGCATGTCATAGTCTGTTGATTCTTAAACCCTAGTGTGACTAGTACAAAACCGAGTGAAGACTCAGAAGAGGGGAGGTAAGCATTAATTTTGCATTTTTCTTGTGAATAATGGCATGCATTTTTATGAGAATCTTTCAAAGAAACAAAAAATATCGGCTGGTGGTGATTAAGGACAAAAAGAAGTAAAAAGGTGTGTTATGGGGAATAAGACAAGATCCTAGATTATATTAGTGGAGTGTACTTAATTATCTATGTGTGCACGAGATCCAACATAATATTTGTTGAAGGAGGACCAGCTGGTTATGCATGGGCTGAAGATGACCCAGGCAAAGAGAGGCATCTAGAGAAAAGATGATCAGTCTCTGTGGTCCTCAACCAGGAAAAGGGGAAGACAGAGGAGACGACGAAAAGAAGAAGAGAGAGTGGTAGTACAAGTTTTTGTTTAGGGTTTAGAAGCTGTGGCCTTTTCTGAGAGGATGATCGGCTGCGTTAAAAAAAGAAAAGGGACCACATGCAAACTTTCGTAGGAGGGTCCTTCACCTTCACCGGCAATTCTGTTGGTCTGCTCTTATATCATAGATTTGCAGCCTAGCAAGCCAAATTACTTTTAGGGTTTAGTCATTTTCTCGTTGAGTTTCTGAAGTTTTATAGGTATTCTATCCGGGAAAATCTTCACACACCAAAATGAGAAAACCTTGAAAGATACACTCTTTGAAAGTTTTGACACCCCAAAGAAAGAAAAAAAACCCTTTGCAATAATGTATTTTCGTAGGAGATTTAATTTGCATCTTCTTGCTAATAAGAAGTTCTGTTTTTTCAATTGGGTATATCTTCAACAAGTTTTGTTCCCCATTCTTGAAATTATTGGGATTTCAAAAAATGTAGAGTAAATAATTTAGAGTTGAAAAAGAGGAGCGAAAAATTCAACGAAATTGAAGTTTAGTCACGTGGATAATTATGATGCTGTGGAGGACGAAGCCCACAATTTTCACCATATTATATATACTACGAATGTAAAATATTTGCGGATCAAATGCTGTTTGTCTTTTATGCATATGAATCCTATATCTAGCATCCAGAAGATGTCAATGATTTATTTTCTCATTCCTGATTATCATGATCTAGCTTTATTTAATTCTGCCTGTCAATTAATTCCTCGAAAGCAGAAGATATAAGGAACTTGTCTCAAGCGTATAAGAATTTCCGATGGGGCAGCCTTTTCTTTCTTAGCATTATGACATCAAGAGTAAGTCAATAATTCGAAATACGTCTCTGTATATATGTCTTCTTTTTAACCCTTTTTTTTTTTTTTTTGTTTTGAAGTCTTTGTATGTATGCATATTAGCGTTTGGCAAGTTTATTTTGAATGTCCTTTATTTGGATAAGAAACGAGAGAGATTTTTTTTTTGAAAGTAAGAAACGAGAGAGATTTTGGTTGGTTATGGTATATCATCTCTTGTTCCGTACAATTATTTACTCCTCTGAACCTAAGCCTTGTTAAGATAGTATACATGAATTTGTCATCTCCTCGGAGAGAGACAAGTCATTCTACATATCAGCGTAGCTACGCATGGAATCACATATATTTGTGTGGTAACTTTACATCACCTTTTGATACGTACTCCAGATGAGACTCTTTTTTTTTTTTTTTTTTTGAGAAATACTCTGGATGTGACTCTTGATTCTTGAAATGTAGTTGGATGTAGCACGGACGTTGCTCTGTTCTCAATAGATTTTTTAACTAGTTTTTAGATTATAGATTAATAATAATATGTATTAATAGTGCTATCAATTAAATTCTAAATTAGATTTTAGATTTTTTGTACAACTAAATAATCTCAAATTAGTTGTATAAAAAATTTAAAATCTAATTTAGAATTTAATTGATAGCACTATTAATACAAATTATTGTTAATTTATAATCTAAAAGTTGGTTAAAAAATCAATTAATACCTCAAATGCACGAACTTCAATCGCATTATTTAAGCTCCTATACTTTTTGATAAACTAAAACAGGAAATTCATTCCAAGATGCCGTCATAAAAATACGTTTTGAGTTCTTCAAATTACTAAACGTGTGGCAATGAGCTCTTGAGTGAGTATTGCGTGCACCACGCGCGCCACGTGGCGTGCCACGTGGTGCACTAAAACCAATCACACATTGCCAAATAATACAAGGTATGACCCACCATTGCCACATGGCGATAAATTATTGGTTCTAGTACACCACGTGGCAATGCACGTGATGTATTATATACTTTTCCCTGAGCTCTTGGTATCGAGCGGAAAACGAAAAAAAAAATACACACGCGCGCACGCGCACGCGCGCACGCACAAAACGCTGTGGGTGAGGCCCTCAAAAGAAAAAGACTAACAAAAACCTACCTACATTCAATTCTGCCTTTTCATTTGTGTTATAATAAAGTCAATTTTTTTCCTCGGAGAAAAATATAGCATTTTTGAAGGCTCCATTCTACCTACTTGGGACCCTAAATTCAAATGATAAGTTTGATGAGATTAGAATTTTTTGAACTTGTTTTACTTGTTCAAGTAAATATCCGTCCAGTCAAAGTGCACATAGAACCCCGTAGGACCCTCCCCTTGCCGAAGATCCCAAAAAATAAATAGTTTTTTGAGATTTTTTATTTTTATTATTAATATGAGTTAAATAGACGAATAACAATTGTAATAAATGTTTGACAAGTAATTAGACCTAACTAGAGATTGTTTTGTTTATAATTAATCATCAAAATAATATAATGGTTATATTATTGGGGAGCCCAAGATTATGAAAAAATTAGTTGACAAGAACTAAAAACAAAAATTAGTTTGGTAATTGAAGTTATAAAACTAGGTATTTAAGGTTTAATGTCACTCTTAAACTCTAAGAAAAATAACTTACATTCGTCAAGTATGTAAATTATTTTCAGCCAAATGAAGAAAAATTAAAAAATATTTTACATAAGAAAATATTTTCTGGTGTTTGGCATGAATGAAAATTTTGAAAATATTTTCCAGGAAAATATTTTCACTCCAAACAAATATACCTTAAGTTGCTTGAGAAAATTTTACTAGAAATCAAGATCATCTGGCATTGATCAATCAAATGATCAATGCGAAATTTCGCTAGAGAACAAGGGAAGTAGATTTAATCCTTGAATAAAAGATCTTAAATAAGTCATTGTCACCATTCAAGGCACCTAACCAACCTAGTCCTGTCTTATTTGATCAATTATTGCCTCACTGGTGATCCATGTCACGTCCTCCTTCATGATTTGTTGGGCATATGTGAAATGCAAATTCTAGATGCATTAGCAATTATAACCCCACATTTTATGATTTATGCATTTTTACATCATTATTCGCCAAATAAGGAAAAAGAAAGGTTAGCTGATGCTTGGTATTTCAGCGTCCCTCTCCAAAATTTATTTCCCAAAAAAAAAAATATTTGGATGGCGAACTCATAACTGTTGTGCTTTTGATAATTCGAGGTCGACTTTTCATTTCGAGTTGTGCTTTTGATAATTCAGGTTGACTTTTTATTTCGAATTTTTTCGTATTAGTACTGTTTTGGACAATTCTACGTGTAGAAAAATGTTTTTAACTTAAACCAAAGAAAAGAGTGACAAATGACATGTCCCAACCATTCGCCCCGCCGCGGCCCCATGAGGCCAACCCAAAACACGGAAATTTATTTTTGGGAAAAAAGACTATGAGGCCCAATCCAAGAGTGAGAAAGACAAAAAAGCAGCTCCCCGGCGACATAAATTTTTGGGAAAAAAGACCAAGAGGCCCAATCCAAGAGCCAGAAAGGAAAAAAATTAAAAAGCAGCTCCCGGCGAGGATCGAACTCGCGACCTTTCGCTTACGAAGCGAACGCACTACCACTATGCTACGGAAGCAGCCGACATTGTCGCGAAACGCATGAATATTCAATAGCAGCCAACAGGGCAAACTATCTTCCCATTATGTTTTTTTTTTTTTTAAAACATCTTCCCATTATGTTTGTTCATACTGGATGTCCCTAATTCAACTTCTCTATGTCACATACCTGCAAAATCAAAACGTGTTATAAAGATTTGGTTATGGTATAAAACTGAGTCAGCTTTGTACCAAACAAATAACTAATAGTTGAGTGAGTATAAGGATAGCGGGCCCACATGAGTTGTTAATTTAATTTATAAATAAGCAGGCCCACATAAATTGTCGAAATTCTACTAATTCTTTACAAACTTGTATTGTACACTATAGAAATGTCCCATGTTACAATACTATTCTCCTCAAAACTTTTTGTTTGGAACCCATTAAATCCAACCGTAGATTATTTTTCGTTCAGAAAACTAAAAATTTATTATTTGTGTTAAAAAATTTACCTTCTTTTTTGAAGAGGAGAAAAAATAAAAATAAAAGGTAACCTGACATAACAATAATAGTTTCTCTATAAAAAAACACAATAATAATTTCAGTTATATTTGTAATAAAGTCTATAGAATTTTCTTGGCATAGACTAGAAAATAAGATAAGGATGTAGAATGTGTCACCCAATGGCAATAAGTTTCAAAATCTAATGATATTTTGATTGGTTAACTGCTAGAAACTATAGAAGATTTTTCAGACAAATATTTTGGAGCATCAATAAATAGACACGTGTCACTTCATTACCGGCTGGGTCCGCCAAGACGGTACACCGCGCTAAACCAGCCGCCGTCCATAAATAGATAGTCCAAACCCACTCTAAACCCCCCAGCTAATCTCTGATTTTGCGGAAGTCTTGCTGAATTGCCGCCAATAAAACCATAGAAAAAACCCGGTGAGTCTATTCGGATCTATATCTACCTTTTACCTTCGCTAATTTTTTTTTTGAAATTTTTTCTTTTTATATTCAGACCGTATGGAAAAATCTAGGGTTTTTTCCCCCAACTTTGGTTACCGTTAGATGAAGATGCGATTATGGCTGAATTATCGTAAAATAATTGGCAAATTCTGAAATTTAGTGGTGATATGAGGTGTCGAACATGAGCGATGGAGGTGGGGAGAATGTAAAAGAGGCTGAGAGTAGTAATCGGGATCTCAAGGAGAAGAAGAGATCAGGAATTGACGATTTTACGTTTTCTGTTGCTGAAGTTGCTGTGGCTCAGATATGTGAGGCTGCTGGGTTCCAGGGCTTCCAGAGGACTGCCCTGGATACCCTTTCTGATGTGGCGGTTCGGTACATTCGAGATATAGGTAGAACCGCTAGCATGTATTCGAATTTGGCGTGTAGGAGTCAGTGTAATGTGTTTGATGTTATTCAAGGGCTCGAAGATTTGTGTTCCGTGCTGGGGTTTTCCGGTGCTTTGGATGTTCATCATTGTCTTGCGAGCTCAGGAACTGTGAGGGAGATTGTGAGGTATATAGGAGAGGCTGAGGAAATGCCTTTTGCTTATGCGGTTCCTGGATTTCCTGTTGTAAAACAACGGGAACCCCATCGAAGTTTCGAGCAGACTGGGGTGAGGCCACGTTCTGAGCATATACCCTCTTGGTTGCCTGCATTTCCGGACCCTGAGACTTATGTAGACTTACTTGTAGGAGGTGGGAAAGCACAGGAGAATAGGGAGGTTGAAGTTGGGGAGGTTGAAAAGCGTAGAGATGTAGATAGAGCTGATAGGGCTTTGGCGAATTTGCACCAGAAAATGACTTGCAATGGGTCTGGACCATCTGTTGTTGTTGATTTTGGGGATGCAGCTAAGGGTAAAGGAATGGTAGAATGTAATCCGTTTCTGGCTTCACCTCTGCAACATGGGGAGAAGAAGGCGTCTTTAATTGCTCCTCCAGCTAAACTTTTGGATGAACCATTCGTGCAGCGTTCTAACTATGCAGCTCTGGATAGTCACATATCTGCAATGGAGGCGTTTGCACCTGCCATTGAGGCGGCTAAGACCGGACCATGTGATTTAGAAGATGGAAAGAAGAAGGTTTCTTCGAATAGGAGACCTCGTATCCAATTTAGGTTTGGAGGTGGCAGGAAGCCCTTGGGTATGGCTATGAACTCTCAGAACCAGGAATTTGAGAAACCTGCCTCTTGGTTTTGCAATGATGATGGTAAGGATGACAAGAAAAGGAGGGTGGAACAAATTCTGAGGCAATCGTATAAATCTGCAGGAACTGACTCAATTGTAAATTAGGTGTGTTCTTATTAGGTGTGTTCTTATTAGAGCTTGTATACTTCTTTAGGGAACTGGCAAGAGAAGCTTGTTCCAGGGTAGTCAGACTGATAGTACTAGAGTTGTCTGTATATGGGCATGCTAGAGAGCATTGTTCCCAATATAACAAGTTCTTGAGGTATGTGATTGTCAGTTGTTCTCATGAACCTGTGTTATTGATAATTCTTTTCATTTGAAATCAAGTTTTCCGAAGTTGATTGCTGTCTGTTTCCTTCTTTATAGCGTGATAATAGATTCTTTTTTTTTTTTTAACCTCTCACCGGAATTTTTTTACAAATATCTTCCAGGGTAAGGAAGGCGTTGTGTATATCCACCTGTGCAGTGCTGTAGCTCAATGTATTAAGTATTCCTCCAGCGAAGTTAACTGCTGGCATTTCACTTGTTGAATTTTAAGCTGACATTTTGGTGAAGTAATTATTACGTGGAATTCCATTACCATGGAAATTCTAGTGTCCCAGAAGTGATTGTTTTCCTAGCCATATTGCTGTAATAATGATTTGAAAAGTCTTTATGGTCACCTTCTACTTTGAACCCATTCTTGGGGATTTTCCCTCTATGTATGTATGTAAATTGCAGAAGTGACTGTAATAATTGCAATTTTCCATCTATATATAAGCTAACATTACTTTTTCTGTACGTGCGGATGTAGTGACTAGCAATCCTGGATGGTCTCTTGTCAGATTTTCTTGAATGAACAAAAGAATCATCTAAAGGGTTATGCAACTAAAATGAGCTTTGTATTGTCATATGTTCCTCATTTGTGAAGCAAACGTTATTTCTACTATCAACACATCATAATTCACTTGCAAGTGAATTCTTGGCATACAAAAACATAGTAAGAAAACTCACATAAGAAACTTCCTTTCATGTGTGAGGATTTGTTTTATTGACCTAGAATAAATATATTCTTTACAGGCTAACTGGTAGCTCATAATCATGGAGGGTATAAAGAGGATGTTAAGAACAGAACAGGTCTTAACTGGTGTTTGGAAATTAGTTTGTACATTGCCTTCTGGGCCAATCACTGGCCTCTAGTCTCAGTAGTAATAAATTCAGTGATCAGGTCCTTGAAAATTAGCCGCTCAACGTCTAACACCAATGCTGGAATCTCACATCGATTATCTTCCCAGTCATCTGATTGTTGCATCATATCTGCATTTAAGATGCTTCTGATTCCATCAACATCATCCAGGCTGCAGTCTGTTCTTGCTTGCAGAAGATCCACCTCAGAGCATAGCTCCCTCAGAAGCTCCTGCCCTGTCCTGGTTCTTTTTCTCTGCATAAAAGGGCCTTCTAAAGCTAATTTGTAGACCAGAATCTCGTTAACAGTATCGAAAACCACCTTCCTATGGATCTTCTGATAATACTTGAGTGAAGCAATGCTGTGTTTGTTGAGCTCCTCATTTGCAAACATGGTGTTTTGCTCAGTTTCTTCCAGGACATGGAACAAATCAGGATTGATCAGATGGCCTGATGAATGGACCTGAATAGCTGTTGAGACTTGGCTTATGTCTTTGAGGAGACCTGATACTAATAAGATCATTGTAATGTACTTGTGATCTGGGCTGGGTCTCTTGCAAAGAGATGCAATTTGATACATGCTAGCTTCATCAGGAATGGTGTTCAGCAATCTAAGCTCATGAACTAAATGCTTTGCATTTTCTAATTTCTTCTGATTGAACTCATCACCGAGAAAATGCCATTCTGCTTCATCAGGATTTGCAGTGTCATAATCTGTATTTATGGGGTCAAAAAAGGTAATAAACGGTTAAATTGCAGTACATGAAAAAAGATGACTCTAACAGCACATTCTTTGTATGCTTTGTTGTTTTTCTGCCATTAGCGAAGATTATTTGGTTAATTTTTGTAAATTGGGATTGCGTTATGTATATATTCCAGACTGCTACCTTGAAAAATATTTGATATCTTCTTCACAGGAGATGGTGAATCTTCTCTGTAGAATGTAGCATCAAGAACGGAGACTGGACTTGGCTGTTCTGTTGGAAGTACTGTCACTTCAGCAATTGGAATCTCTTCACTTAACCTAGCTGCACCATTCTAGAGCAGTAAAATGAAATAATATTAATCCCTTGGCTGAACAAATAAAATCTGCAGAGTGCACACAAGTACATTTTCCCCCCCACACAAACCTTGCCCCCCATTCCCCCCCCCCCCCCCCCCCCCCCCCAACCCCAAAAAAAAAAGGGAAAGGAAAGGGAAGAAGACAAAGAAGAGAGAGAGTAAATTGCATGCATGCCAAGAGTATTACTCACCCTCTTCTTTTGGCTTACTAGCTGCGTGGCTTTGATCTCAGTTGAAGATTCTGTGCTTGTTACTTCTGTATCTGTTAGTGAGGCTATGCTACTGTTACTTTCGGATTGGATGGAAGCTGTATCTGCTTGTTGACTGAAGTTCTTGCTGTTATTAATACTGCAAAATTTGTCTTTGCGTCGGAGCAGGGGTGATTTTTGTCTGAATTTTCTATTTAAGGAATCGGGTTCTGTGAGTTTTTTTCTTGTCTTCCCCATGTCAGGTGATGGGGTGGTGTGATGAGATTGCTTGACAATCCCACAGTTCTTCTGTTGGAATCTTGGACTCACAGTTCCAGAACTCCTCCCAGAAGCAGCATATTTTTCTGCCTTCATCAGCTGGGGTGCTCTTGTTGTTTGCACCAATTTTAGAATTTTCCCATTGACACTCATGTCTGTCGATAATTTACACTGATTTGGGTCTTGGGGAATATTTTTTCTTGGTGTTAGATCTTTTGCTTCCGGTTTATCAACTGACTCTTCCCCAGTAAATAGAGGATCACGAGTTTGGAGCTTTTGGAGGTGTGATGCATTTACAGGGACCACTAAGGCACTTGAAATCCTGCTATTATCCATTAGTCTGGCTGGTTTTGAAATCAAAATTGAAGAGTTGAACCTTTTCGGTGAACTAGTGGCCCTGGTGGAAGCCATATGGTTATTCTTGTTGCTTTGCCACCTTGGTGCAGTTGAATGCTGATTGCGGCAGCTGTGATCTGAGCTGTATCTGCTGGTTTGAGACTTAAAATCAGGTTGTTCTCCTTCATGGTTGTCTAACCTCTTCCTTGTATTTTGCATTCCTTCTAGTATCTGCTTAAGGGCTCTGAGATCCTTCCCCGATTTTCTGAACTGAAGTTCACTTATCCTTTTCTCGATTTCACCATAAACAGAAGATGACGTCTGTATAGCATTTCTGCCATTCCAATTATTTGGAGCAGTTCTTGGAGAGTCGTCGATGGCATCAGTCTGCCTCCGGGGAGCTGTTTCCAATGGAAACCTTGGACTGGAAGTAGGTTTCATCACTAAGCTGGCATTTGTTGATCCTGCAGAAGCGGGATGCACAATCTGTTGGGGTAGTGCTGGTTTTTTCTTGCTCTTCTCAGATTTTTTTAATGATCTTGCAAGGAAATCTTGGTCATGGCATGATTCAAGCTTTATGCATTCATCCTTCTCATCGGAAATCGAATCTGGAAAAGCTTCCAAACCCATTAGCTTTACAACAACACTAGATGGTCGCTTGTTGCTTCCTGGTTCTTGATCTGAGTTTACCATTTGGCCAGCAGTTCCATTTTTCCTTTGCAGTTCACTCAAAAGGAAATTCAACCTTGACTCGGAGGTAGAACTCTTCAAGGAACTTTCCCTGCTGTCCAGGGATAACCTTGGTAATTCTTTAAGCTTTGTGGTGGACTTCAATGCATCTCGTGTTTCTCTTCCATCATAGGAGAAGCGAGGAGGGTCTTTTCGCATTTGCTGTAGAGAAGCATCCTTTTCTTCCTTGGAAACCTGGGGAGATTCTTGAAGCTTAGCAACAATGCGGTTTGGTCTGCCAAAATCTTCAACTCTAGACTGTCCAGTTTTGGTCTGCTGAAAAGGTCTGGGAGAGTCAATGTGCTTCAGCGTGCGACTTCTTCCTTCTTCTTTAGCTGCAATTTTAACTGATATTCCCCGTTGTTCTCTTTGCATGGAGTCCTTTATTACATCCCGGAGATCAGGGGATCGCTGGCTGAGATGCAATGATGGAGTTTGCTGTTTCACAGTGAATTGAGTTGGGCTTTCAAGAAGATTACTTGGGCTGAAAGGTGGTCTGCATTGAATTGCTTTGCTATGATCAAGCAAAGAAAAGGCAGATGAACAAGAAGATGATGAAGAGGTTCCAAGTGATTCTGTGGAGACTCGTTGTTGGTCTTGCACAACCTCGTTCAGATTTTTTCCCTGCAAGCGTAAAGCAGGTATCCTCATGAACTTGTGCCCTCTAACTGTACTCAAGCTAAGTTACAGTAATAAGATTTATGTGGAATCTTACAGTTGCCTTGTCTGTTGCGCTGTTGGTCTCCCTTTTGTTGTTGGCACCTTGACATGAAGAAAACCGTTAAGATGTTAGAAACTGGAGGAGTTGATGCGAAATGTCTATCTTTATAGATCGTTGGTTATGCAGTGCTAAAGGTGTAATTTTTTAAAATAAATGAATCAATCATTTTGAATTGGTCTTGTGTGTTGCTCATCTGAAATCCACGGTTAAAATATTTTCATCTGAAATCCACGGTTAAATGCAATTATTTCAATTGCGCTGCCATTGTGCTATAAACGGAAATTTCATTTATTCACTTCTCAAATAGTGAACCTTGATGAATTACGAGTAAGTGACAATTTTATCTCTGGTCATTAACATTCTCCCTGTGTATGATATATCTTGTGAAGTTAGGTTAACAGAGTTTTAATGGAATACTAATCAACTAGATTGTTTTGTGCTTCATGGTCGGGGAAGAATGCAGAAAAATAAGCAGCATGTAGTGTTAATGCATGTCTCTCTATAAATAAAGCCTTAAAGAAGTATTGACAAAGCCCCGAACGAGAGAAATCGGAGGTCACTGGGGATTGCCATGCTTTGATTTTCTTTGCTTGCTTTCAGCCAGTATTAAACAAAGAGTTGAAACATGAATCACAATCAAATATTTGCATTTTGAAGTTTTTGAAAAGAAGAGAATACCCGGAAGCAGCCTTTTGTGATTATGGCCAGACGATCGTCGACCAGTGAGGAAGTACTGGCGGTCAAAGAGCTGAAAGATCCCATTCATGCATCCAATCTGCTTCTGCAGATCTCTGCTTTCGTCTGGCAAAGAAGGTAGAATCTTTGCAGACATCTCTGCTTGTTTCTTCTTCAAGTCAGAATACAAAAAGTTGAGGGTTATGCTGTTGTCATTTACTTCTTCATCTTGCCTTGTGCATTTACTCCTGCTCTTGCAGGTTATCCTTTTCTTTTCAAAACTTAATGCAAAGCAGAACTGCTTGAGCCTTAAGGGCGTCCCGAGTGATTACAAGTTTTTAAAGAAAGAAATTCACTTGTATTCTCTCAGGAGTAATATAAGATTTTGAGCTTTGCAATGTCTCTCTAATCGGAGGAGCAGCAGCAGCAGCAGCAGCAGCAGAGAAGGGCAAGTGAGCAACAGACAGAAGAGTTACGGTATTTCAAATCATTAGAGTGATGACTGAGGGAGTTTGTACAACAGAATTAAAGGAACCTTTTTGGGATTCTGAAGATAATGAAGAGTGCAGACAATGTTCACTGTGATTCCACTTCCACCAGGAATAGTAAAGAAGATAATGGGAATGGACCCAAGAATTACCAGTACCCCTATGTATCCCCACCTTCCTGTTCTATGCTTGAAAAAAGAAAAAGAATGGATATCAGAGTGAACAAACTGTAAGGAGTAAGGAAAATCTGCAGAACCAAGAAATGTTCTTTTGGGTTTCGTAGCAAGAACAAATGAAACTACTGTGAGTTTATTTGTCTTTTGGTTCTCTCAAGGAAAAGATTAAGCAGAGAGGCTGCTATGCTTGAATCCCGATGATGGATGCCAAGAGTTTTAGGGGGAAATGTGGTGTGCATGTTATACAAGGACAGCTATTGTTATTAACAATTTTAATCCTGAAAGAGAGAACTGACGAAAAGGATAGTATGAGAAAATAAACATTAGTACTAGTAAATAATTCTCTCTCTCTCTCTCTCTCTCTCTCTGGGTTTTTGGTTAGAATGTGCAGGACAGATCCAGTGCCCAGTGGGAATGTGTGGGGTCATATCTGTACTGGGGTCATTTTCTTTGGGTTCCATGTGGACAAAATAATTGTTACGTGGGGTCAGGTGGGGCTAAGGGCTCTGGTTCCAGACTTGGATTACAGTATGAGGGGATAGGTTGGATCCGCGTCATGTGGAGTTGATCAGATTGTGTAAGAAAGTGGTTTTATGTACTGGCAATTTGCCAGAGCCTTCACCGTCAAAAGGACTTTTCCGAACCATTTATCCTTCGTTTCTGGTTTTTAGTGATAAAATTCCGAATTGTGCTTCATTCGATTTCCATTATTATGCGGCAAATTTGTTAAAATATTATTTAGAAAAAAAAATTTTCGGCATCTACAGGTGTCAAAAGCTATTTTTGAAAATCTAACTGCGCCGCGTTTGTCAAATGCGATGCAGATTTTTTTTTTTTAAATAACAAAGCGCCGCGTTGGAGAATAGAAAAGTTGACTTTTTCATTCTCAAACGCGGCGGTTACTGTTCACGCACTGTTCACTATTTATCTTTTTTTATTATTATTTTATTATTATTTTTACAGAAGAAGTTAGGGTTTTTTATTTAAGGTTTTTTTAAATTTTTGTTTTAGATAGATTTATAGAATTTAAGTAAAAGTAATTGAGGTAGTTTAATATTTGAATTGAAAAATTTTAGATTTAGAAATAATAAAGCTATAGACATCAAATTTTGATATACCATTAAATTTTTTAATATCTTGTGAGTCATTTTTTATTTTTCTAATGCGAAATCTAATTTTTAGAGAAAGTGTGCAAAAGTCTTATGGCAAAATTGATAATTTTAGCACGTAAACTACCTTTTTTGTCCAATTTTTTATTTTTAAATTCATATTTTATACTCTTGTACAAATTTCTGAAATTTTGTAATTTTTCTGAATGAACCACTATTTTTCTAGTGTATTACGTCAATTCAAGGACAAAATAGTCATTTTCAATTTTTGAATGCATCTTTTTGGCTATTTTGGAATCCCAAATTCATATTTCATAATTTTAAGTATATTTTAAATTTGTGATAATTTTTCAGGTTCAAAAAATAATGATTTTGCCTCAGGTGCGTATAGCATCATAGAAAAAATAGTTTTTGAACCCAAAAAATTATCACAAATTTAGAATATACTTAAAAGTATGAAATATGAGTTTGGGATTCAAAAATAGCCAAAAAGATGCATTCAAAAATTGAAATGACTATTTTGTCCTTGAATTGACGTAATACACAGAAAAATAATGGTTCATCCTAGAAAAATTACAAAATTTAGAAATTTGTACAAGGTATAAAATATGAATTTAAAAATAAAAAATTGGCAAAAAAGGTGTTTACGTGCTAAAATTATAATTTTGTCAGAAAATTTTTGCACACTTTCTCTAAAAACCAGATTTCACATTCGAAAAATAAAAAATGACCCACAAGATATTAGAAAATTTAGTAGTATATCAAAATTTGGTATCTATAGTTTTATTATTTCTAAATCTAAAATTCTTCAATTCAAACATTAAACTACCTCAATTACTTTTACTTAAATCCTATAAATCTACCTAAACAAGAATAAAAAAAAAATTAAACCAAAAACACTAACATCTTCTGTAAAAAAAAAAAATGAATAGTAAACAGTGCATGAACAGTAACCGCCGCGTTTGGAAATGGAAAAGTCAACTTTTCCATTCTCAAACGCGGTGCTTTGTTATTTTTTTTAAAAAAATTCTGCACCGCGTTTAAATTTCAAAAAATAATTTTTGACACCTATAAATGCTGAAATTTTTTTTTTCCTAACAATATTTAACAAATTTGCTTTATTATACTCCTGTGTGACCCCCTAAGCCTTACTAGTGACTTCGGACTCCAAAATTAGCTTTAGTTCGTCAATTATATGCAAAATCAGTCAACTTGGACTGAATCTGCTGCAGGCGATGGGACTGCTCCCACACAAATTTAACACCATTTGTAGGCAAATCTGTTGTTACAGGATGTTACAGCTTTTATCGTCCTTAAATTCCACAAATCAATATGACGTCCCTTCTGTAACTTCAGCACCTTTCTTGGACAGTAAAATTCTTGGATATAATGAGATATGCCTTCTCTCTTCTTTTTTTTTTTTATTTTGAGAGAAATGAGATATGCCTTCTTATTGTTATTTTTGTCAATGATGATGCTCGAATTGAAGTTCTCTAATTTCACGCTATGACTCTTCTTTTTTTTTTTTTTAATTTTAATTTTGAAGTGAAACTACAATACAGGGACCCCAAAATCTAACCACCTCAGATACAAAATGTACATGCTAATAATCAATCATTTTTCGTGAATTTAATTTATCCTGTCTTGGTCATTGAATGGATGATGATGATCATCGTCTAACCAATATTGTTGCAATTGTGGAATTCAGAGTGTGATAACTGTCCAAGTCTAACTAGTTCGAAGAGTACCAATGCTGTAGCAATTGCTGAATTCAAGTGTGATAGCTGTCCAACCACTACCAAGAGTTTAGCTTCAAGGATACTGGTGCTTTGGCTTGTTTCATGTTTTCATGCTGTTAATAAGCAACGTACATTAGCATGACTTTTCCGGCCAGCACATTAGACATTGTCAAAGAATTGCCTGCTGCTTTCGGGTCACTAATTAATGCTCCCTAAGGTGTTTGCCACCATTGTCCTGCCTTCATCTAAACAACTCTTATGGGTGTTTGGTTTAAGGAAATCAAGGAGGATAATAGATTTAAGTAGTAATAACATCTATTCTCATTCAATTAGAATAAAAGTGATTAATTGATATATCTATGATTCTCTTTAAAATACTATTCTATCGAACTCATTAACCCTTTTAGGGCCCATTACTGAACCAAACCTGTTAGGAAAAATTATCAAAATCTATACTCATAATAAGATTAATGATATTCATAGTAGTAGTGATTGAAGAATGTGAATCTTTATGAGGGCAAAAGCTAAATACTTGTCATTAGAAAATACTATCAGGACGAGATGTTACGAAAAAGTGGTAATGTTAAGCACGAAATTAGTTTTTTATCAACAAGCAAAGTAATTATCCATTTATGTATGCAAATCCGAATTCATGCCCATGTCTATAAAAAAAAAAATTATAAGTAATTTGAAGAAATAATTTGGAAATGCTGTGTAATGAATTTCTTTACTACTAAAGAAAATTCGTTTTTCCCTGGTGAACTGTGAATGTATTAAATCCAGAGTCTAAGAATGTTCATGAAAACATTGATCGTTAGGATGAACAGTTGAGCAATGGCATCGATCAATACAGTGCGCACAACTATTGCAGTTTCTTACTTTACTAATGACTAATCATACAGCACTAGCTTGAAAGTTTTTGAGAAGGTCTGCACGAATATCATTTCGTCCTAAATTGGATCTTTTTCTTTTTCCAAGTCATACCCCAAATGATATTATGCTTTCTTTAGTACAAATTTTTTAGTACAAGATAACGTGAGATGATGGTCCTCAAATATATATTTCTTTTCTTTGATTTATAAGTTACTTTTCCTTAAAAATAGATTTGGCTATAATCAATTTTGTACCATACAAAGAGCAAATGATTGAATGATAATAAGGACGGCAGGTCCACATGAATTGTTAATTTGGTTTATAGATAGACGGGCCCACATAAATTATCAAAATTCTACTCATTTTTTATAAACTTATTCTGTGCACAATAGAAGTATTCCTTAAAAGTTACCCTTACTAGATAAAGTACTACCAATTTATTTTGACATAAAAAGAACTATTTAATAATAATCCCGTGTGACGACGATGTACACAAAAGGACACGCCATCTTGTGTTAAGTGTGGATCGGACTAAGTATTGATGATTTTTTTTTTTTTTTTTGACGAAGTCTATGTTTTGACATAGTTAGTACTACATGGTAATTTTATATTACTTTGCATGATGCTCATACTAGATACAGTCATAGCGACGCATGTTACATGAACCTGAATATGGCTATAATAATTATTAATTGGTGTACACTAATTGACGGTGGGGAAAAATAATTCCATATCATCTAACCTTTGAAATGGCCATGTACTACTTAACTGTTTTTTAATGCATTAATTCATTCATTATGGACCTAAAATCACATGATGTACACAAAATACATTGTGTAGACTTTGACTTTGCGATTATTTTAAAAAAAAATAAAAAGAAAAAAGAAACTTGGAATATAAGTTGAAACTAGAAAAAGAATTAAAAACTTTTGAGGACTGAATTTTCCAGCTTAAACTTAAAGCTGGTAACAAATTGAAGTTCCCACTGAAACAATCAAATTGGAGCACGATGGCTCGTTTGGTTTGCATCCATAGCTGTATCTAGTGAGAAAGCAAGAAAATATCCTTAAAAGAAACATTGGTGACGGATGCATGCATGAAAGGTTGATCTTTGCTTTTTGCCAATTTGCCAACGGCCCAAGTGGCAATTTGATGTGTTTGACAGATTAACTGCATATAGCTACGCCAACATGAGATGCATGTTCTTCTACATGGGTGGGCTGAGGCTGCAAGACAATGCATTAATTAAAGCTGAATTTCTCCTACAATTACCTCGAAAGCTATTGTTAGTCAAATCAACAAATAATTCTAGATGATCAATTAGTTTAAATCAAATCAACAATAAACTCTAGTTGACATTGGAAGGAGTGAAATGTATGCATTGGTGTTGGAGGCATTAAAACTCATTTACTTTGATTTGCTACTTTTTCATGTAGCATTGATGCAAAATAAAATTAATGATTGTGATACTTCAGAGATATTGAAAAAAAGGAGAGGTTTGAAGGAGGTTGCTGGCTGCGAGATCACGTGGATAAAGTAAAGAGAGGACATGAGGGTTGCCTGAATTTCACAAGGCAAAGGCCAACTTGCCTATCTTAATCATCCAATACTATGTTCCAAGAAGTCCTACCCCAGCACCACCATAATTGGCACATGATGTTCCCTCCACTCCTCGCCCACCAAATCACCATGTGCATATCTTCCAACGGTAGCTTCTTCTGGCTTTCCAAGTCAATTGAAGAAGGGGTCATACCTAGCTAGCTTAATTTTTGTGTATAGTCATTGCTATACTAGTAGATAGAAATACTAAACTGATCAACAATATTTTTCCACACGTTAAAGCTTCAGAGAGGAAAGAAATTTAGTGACACTTAATTGTAGTTCGAGGATAAAGTCTAGCTTCTGATGAAAGATATAATTAGATTATTCAACTTATGACTCTCTCTGATCCGCTGTCAAGGATTAAATAAGGTAGGGGAAAAAAGGAATTTTGAGTCCCACAAATTGCATTTCATAGGAATCTTCCCATTTCTAAGAGCAAGAACCAAAACAAAAAGGGCAAAAAAAAAAAAAAATAGCAGCCAAAATATAATATGTCACTATTAAACTAGCACACAGGCTTTGATTTTGAGGTTTCTTGGATGACAGATAAGTCGAGATTCCATCTTTTCATGACTTTTTATCACATGAGAAGGAAAATCATGAAAGCTCATAGATCTGAACTTGTGGGATTAGTAACCTGCTTTTTTGTAGTGTTGAAATTGTTTTTATATGAGGGAAGTTCAACATATTAAAGTAATGGTACTCGTAGTCTGATGTGATGTGCTATTGTAAGGAAGAACATGCATGATAAATAGCAAGACTTTGTACGCAAGAATATTGAAAATTAAGCAGCATACTTGATGGTCAAGGCCGCCTTTGTAGATGAGTCCTGAACACCTATGAAGGTACCCAAAACTTTTTGTCACCACTACTTTCGTCAGAACGAGAGTACTTCCTTTTGCCCAATTAACATTTTCTAATATTAACATATAATAAAAAAGATCAGAAAGATTTAAAATTAGCTTAGCTAGCTAAATGCCTAAATCTTCTAGTGACGTCAAGAGTAATTTAAATTGGCTAGAAGTCTCGGACAAGCTTGCCAGGTCATTGGAATCAGAACTCAAAAAGTCATCCAACGGGGCACGTGCCAAGTTGGTTTTGCACGCCCCTTGTCATCTGATGATCACAGCATATGTCATGTGGGTTTCTTTGGGATCTCAACCTCAGTAATTATTGTTATTAATCCAGCAATAACAACTTGGACTCTGATTATGATACCCTAAATTGAAGAATGAACAGGCACTTATCCAAAGGTTTTGAATTGTATATATCATCTCTAATCTTAGATTGATCCATGTGGTACTATAATAATGCTTATAACTGGTTGCGCGTTTGGCTATTGGCTGCAAACATACCTCAAATATGTTGTCTATTCCTTGAAGAAAACCAGGCAAGATCTTAGCCAGCTTCAATTTGGAATGGCACATGATTGATACTTTGGTCCCTCTCTTGTATAGTTTAATTAGTGAGAGAAGCATGAGAAATCTGATTCAACAGTCTAATGGACGAAGAATAATGAGGTCACTGTAAGGTTAATGTCAAAGGACTCAAAACCCATACTCCAGCATGCTGTAGTAGTACTGTAGTACATACAAAGAAAGAGAAATGATTATGGATAGATACAATCATGGCTAGACAAAGTCATGGCCCATTATTACTCAAAGTACCTGGCTACTTCATTTGTCTCAACCTTTTATTGATATGTGGCAAAAGACTTTTTGGGCTTGTCAACAAATTTTCGTATTGTTCTTGGGAAATGGTATGTAGCTTCATACTCTGTCCTGGAAGAAATGCCCTGGGGGTTGTTTGCAAAGATCCATTTATGACTTATGAGACTATTCTGCTATTTAGAAGTTACTTTATTGATCTTAATAACTGAGCGATAGAAAATTTTTGCAAATGGATTTAATTACCCAAGCAACTTATGATGTATTTATTCCACTTACTTGATAAGTCCAAATCTATCATCCAACCCAGTTTCCTTTGCAATTCACGTAGTTCTTTTTTAATTTTTTTTGGAGGGCCTCGTGATGATCTTGTGGGAATTGGTACATGACAGATATTCAAAATTAAAAAAAAAAAAAAAACTACAGGAATTTGGTAGTTAAAATTACCAACTTATCACCAAATCACGAAGAAGACATTTAACTACAGCAATTGGCCAATTTGCATATAGTAAACCGCATTATTCATTCCTATTGGCTGTATCCTGTGTTCTTATCTTACCAAATGGACTGATCGATACCATCACCCGATCGCAGTTGTGTTTTTTGGGACACGTCTAGCCATCCCTACCAATATGATTGGTGTTATATAATTATCAATTATATTAACTGCAACAAATATTTCTCTCCTTTGTCCACTGGACAGGTTTCCACTAATAATTGAATTCCTGTAAAGGAAAAGGCACTAATAATTGAATATCAAAAAATCCACAAGCACTGCAAGTACATTTTAGCAGATATTATTTGCATTAGGCCCATTGGTAGTGTCTATTCATGGATCTTTTTCTTGGTCAGTATTGGTTAGTTATTCTAATGAATAGTATGAGTAGAACATCCAGCCAAAAAGCAAAGCCTTTCATCGACAGCGAAAAAAACATACTCCTGCCCGTTCACATGGCCTAATAGCCCTTCATATGGTTTTGTACAACTGCAGAAGATTGAATAAGAAGGGAAAGTATTAAGCCTGTAAATTTTTCTTTAACCATTGAGCTCCCGTTAACCTCCATTGTAAGATGACAAAATTCGACAACTTTTATCAAGTTATACAATAGTTTCTTCCCCAACAACAGAAATAAAAACTAAAATCCAAATACTCCAGAAAACTCGCATAAGCAAAACAATTGTCAGCAACTTCAAAAGTAAGAAAATAAAAATAGATCATAATTTCTGTGTAGATTGAGCAGACAGACTGTCAAGCACCCTAGAGTAGAAGCCCCATAAGGAGCTTGTTTCATCAATAGCTCTTTGACCAAATTGATGCTGCTCAACGTGCTTCTGTACATTTTCAGTTTTTGCCAAGCCTTCCAAATAAACTCGAAGGTCCCCTCCTGGTCCTGCATTAAGTTATATATTTCTTTAGTCAATTAATATGTATTTAATGGGTGAAAAAGTCGACAAAAAACCACGCCAAGCATAATGTCACCCTCAACAAAGGTCGGCATGCAACTGGAAAGAAATTTTACCCTATGCCATTGAAGGATTAACTAGTTACTGAAACACGGAATATAAGCACAAAATCAACAGAATCGACAAGTCTTGCTCTTTTTATGGCTAGTCCAGAACTCTAGACGAAAGAGATAGACTTATGTCAGCTTTAAATCTTTATTTTATGTTTTTATATCATATCATTGTATCCTCTCATCAAAATGATAGAAGTATCTTTACTTGATGACCTCTGCACAATACGGAGAATGTCATCTTTGTTTATAAAAAGCTAATAGACATGCCTTTCCAATCAAAGCTCATACTGTCAAATAAGGTGAGCTATCATTGTAATCCCATCAACCAGTTTAGAGCACCAATTAACAAGAAGATCTTTCAAAACCAACTGAATTCATGGATATTACCACTGCTTTAGCATCATATGCTAGATGAAAACAAACAGATTCTACTGTCTAAACAAGTGTATTTTATCCGAAAGGATTTGAAAGAAGGTTTAATTGACCAATAAAAAAAAAAAAAAATAGTAACAGATACATACCCAATGAATTATCACTTTTATCTCCATAATGGTAAGAGTAAGGAAAGATTGCTGTGTGAATCTACAAACAAAATTATGAAAAAAAATCAATGCCCAAAAAAAAAAAAAAACTAATAAAAGACACAGGAGCACTTCAAATTCAACCAAAATAATGAAGGTGTCTCACCGGATTGAGCAATGCCTTGTATGGAGAATCATCTATCAGTAAAGTATTTGATTCATCATAATCTCCTTTTTCCCATGGAAGATCAGGACAATGTTTTTCCCATAGTTTCCTTAATTCTTTTAAAAACAATGGCTTATGCCTATTTTCTAGTGTTTTGAACCCTGTATCAGTACATTGGTCCATGCTCTGCAAAATCCAGCACGAGTAATGAATTATTCCAGTTTGTGAATTTCAGAAAAGTCAACAAAGGTAGCTATCATCCACAACACAGGGTTCAAACAGCACCATGATAATAGAATCTGGTTGCTCAAGGCTGTGAATCAGTCTACAGATACCAGTTGAAAACATGTTTGTGAACAGGTAAACACATATACAAACTAAATTTCAGGTTTTCCTATTCCCACGAGCTCTGTGTTTACACCTAGTTTCTAAGTCTCATAATAACCTAAAAATATCTACAACGAGAACTTTTCAAAAAATCTATGAATAATAACAAGTTTGTACAAATCCGAAGTAAGAAAAACATCCAATAAAATTACACACAAGATTAGAAAAAGTTGGCAATATATTTCTATGATTAAAAGATGAGGATGTACCCTTGCAGAGCAGATAAACGACTTTGACATAATAGCAGAATCAAGAATAAAGTAAAACTGAAGAAATCTGGCGCAAGTCCAGACAACTACTCAGCTTTTTAAAACTTTTGCAATGCAGCCTGTTCATTTGTTTTCGTCTTTTTAAACTGACAAGCAAGGTTGAGGGTGAAATTAAAGCAATGACCTCAAGGATCACCATGCATCCTTTTACCATTGGGATTTGGACGGGAAGGGTTCTTACCCAACAAAATACCAACTTATGCTTCAAATCTCCCAACAAATAGTCAACCACTAAATCAATAATTCTCCTGCACATTATCCATAAGTTAGTGCTTATGAAATAATTTGACAGAGAATCACAGGGGGCAGAAAACATCAAAACAAATCAAGTAAGATAATAGACGAAAAATAGAACAAAATTAAGTATCTGGACACGTACTTAGATCTTGAGGACCAAATTCCAACCTCAAATCTCTCACAGCAAAACTTTAGAAAGTCATTATAGAAAGGTCTTTTAAAAACTGCAGCCAGTAAGAGAGACAAGACATTAAACTTCAACCATTCTAATTCTCACGCCTATGTGTAAAAATAAGCTTAGATAAAGAAGTTCTTTTGAAGACAGTGCACGCAATTTAAAAACTCACTGCCTCGTCCTGCGATGTGTCCGTCTGCTTTATAATCCCGTGGTGGAGGCATAACTATATCTGCAAGTAGCCCATTTACATCAAGAATTAAGAGTTTTCTTCTTGAACCAACTACTGGTGCTTTTGCTGCAAAGTGGCGTGGAATAAGCAATAAGTTTGGTGCTCCACCGGCAACACAGGAGAGATATTCTGCATGAGGCACAGATTCGAAGGGAGGGATTACTGATTCTTTTGTCATAGAACATCCAGACTCTTCTTCTGTAGCCGCTGTCTTGTTTATCTTACCGTTATCAAGTCCATCATGCGTATCTGCCAAACTCAGATTTGACAGAATATCTGCATGATCCATGTCTTTGGGTCCATACGTACCATCAGACTTCTTTATCACCTTCCCTTTCTTTTTTTCCCTTCTATCTTTTGCAGAATCCTTTAAACCATTTGTAGTTGGCACTTCATTTGGCTTTTGATGTTCCTGATTCGGTTTTATTACTGAATCTGTTTCCAAAGTAGTATCTCGCGTATTATCCTTGGCTACCATGCAAAATTTTCCATTCCCAGCATGCTCCGTATTCGAATCTACTTGATCCATATTTTGGACCACACGTGCATTATTAGCCTGTCTCTTCCCCTGTTTTCTCCTCCCTCTCCTGCTCTTTTTCGACTCTGTGCTGACTTCAGCCGGAGTTGTATCTGAGCTTGTACCCATCTTCAATGCTGGACTTTGTTGACTTATAGTCAGAGTTATACCTGAGCTTGTATCCATCGTCAATGCAAAAGGATTGTTGATCACAAAATTCAATGTGCTTCTAGAAATTCTCTGGGAATGTAACTTTTTCCATTTTACCCCTTGATTATATTCACAGCCTCTATCCCCTAATCAAGAAACCTGACTACGAACCTCTCTGATCCCTTTCTATTCTGCAAATATAAACCCTGAAAGCACAGCAGTTTCGCATGAAACAAGCAATACAGGGAACAAAAATCACAAGCAAATAAGACCAAAATCACTTCCAGTTATTTTTATTTTCGATCCTAATCAGATGACCTGTATGTAAACAGGATAGCCAATGTGAAATAAAAACCTCAAAATTAGGCATAAAACTGGAAACTTGTAGTTGACCGTGCAAAAAACGTCCTGTGTGATATTCTTACATCTTATATCCTAGATAGTAGTAAGACCAAACTATTAAATATCAAACACCATTGCAGACTTTTAAAAATTAAAATTAAAAAGTTCTGAAAACAGAAAAGGAATGTATAAATCCACTGAAGAACGCACAAAAATTAAGGGCTCAAAAGAACCAAAAGAAAGTATGCCATGGAAACTACAAGCAGCAGAGGAATCTGTAAATGCGTTTGAGTACACAATTTCGTAAATATTAATCATTCATGCCAACAAGTTTTTAAGCAGGGAACCCAAAAAGGTCGGTTTCCTCAAAATTTTAATCGATATATCGTAGTATTCCAGATTTAGGCGTACCTTCTTATTCAAGATGCAACAACAGCATTTATAGTTGAGGCCTTGCTAGTAAACATATTAAAAAAAAAAAAACAGAGAGAGAAAGAGAAATAGAAAGTTTTAATCGGATCTGTGAAGGCTGGTCAGGCGTCGACTTGCAAAAATGACGAAGAAGCGAGTACCATCCAGGTTACTGCTCTGCTACGACTAGTAATATACTTACGTTTCGTAAGGTATGGGGTTGGAATCACTTTTTGGTTGGTGGAATGTACCCTTTTGGTAATAGTTAGGGAGTTAAAGAATCGAGGAGTCAGCTATGGAGGCCGCATCTTCTGATTCTGATTGGAATACGAACTGTCGGATCAGATTATACTGCCAAGATTTGCCTGTACAAATGCCCAAGACAAATACTTGTTTGTTCTATCTGCCCTCTCTGTAAAAGAATTTGGGTGTATATTTTGATTAACTTGTATGAGCTAAAAATTATTTCGATAAAAAAAATTTCTCAATTTCCTGAATAAAGAAAAGTTTGAAATCGTAGTCGCCCCATTATTGAAGGTAGCTATACTTTGGAATTGAGATAGTGTTCCCTCTTCAAATTTTAATGGAATTACTTTCAACGACCAATGTACATTTTTTCAAACTAGTTGCTTGTACAAGGATGTATTTTCCTTTTCATTTTGAAATTTGGCGTCGTAATATGTGTTCCCTATAAGCACTACAATCTTTGTTTTCTCGACAGTTTAGATTGTATTGGATGTGATTTTTTACACAAATTATTTTTTAGGTCTGTCTCTTGACTGCTGTTTTATCTCACAAATACACCCACCAAAAAAATGGTACAGTCGCATTTTTCCTAAAAACTTTATCTGGATACGTTCTTAATCTTGAAGTATGTCATATTCTTGTACATGCATTTTAGGTAAACAACTATTTTTCTACATGTTATGTAGAAAACAAAAGTAGTTCGACTACAAATGGCCTGCCCGTGATCTGAACACAGCAGTACTTTACAAGGGTCCGTTGATGTGGACCATTTCCTAAACAGGCAAAACCAGAAAACCGTATGGCAATATCTACCAAGTCCTTGATGGATCATCAAGAAGTAGATTTGTGTTTGATTCCATTGGGGTCCAAGTTCATATCCTCATTTCTTGGGTTGCTGGGCCTAAATGCAAAAAGGCGAAAAAGATATGCAGCCCATATCCAATCAAAAGTTTTTTCAAGTCAAAACTCCAAGTGGGAATCTGGGCTACGATGCTGCAGCTTTGCACAAGTGCATCTGTTAAACGGGATAGAATTATCAAAAACAATAACCCTACTCAGTACTGGTTGCCAGGGTGCTTAGTTGAAAACGTAAAAAGTCTTTATGTTGTCAAGTCTTTTGGCAAAGTTCACTCCCACGAGCAGCCCACTATCGGGATGGGAATGAACGTGAGAGAATTATGAGCAGTTGATGCATCAAAAATTTTAGAGAATACAATACAGCGCACGAGTAGAGCGTACGGTGAGTGGTCAAATCATTGAACGCAAAAACGCTACCAAATAAATTAGTAGTGGTCCAGTCCATTTCTTGAACAAGCTATCTTGTGTCGCTGTTCTCTTAAGAACACTGGAAATTTTTCTTTTTAGGAAGAGGAAAATGGAACTGGGAGGTGGGTGTGGGTGGGGTGGACAGCTGATCAAACAGTGCAAAGTGATCGGAAAGATCGACGTGGGTGTACTCTACACTTAGCTAAGTAGTAATTTTTAGCCCACATTAAATTATAATCGTTTGGTAATTGTCTAATTGGTCATTAGGATTTCAAAGATTGAGTGCCATGACACACTTGTTAGATAAACTCGTCAATTTCCAAAGCTAGCTTGCACTACTTATTTTATGGGGTGGAGATTGATCGGTGCCATGTTTTTCCTGGCAAAAAGAAAGATCAATTTACTAGGATAAAGCCCCATAAATCAATCATAAATTTCGTAATTGCACATTATTGCTTTTTCTTGATAAATTTTAATTTAGTGAACGATGACGTGAATGGATGCCCATACATTCGCGTAAAATTCTGTACGCAAAGGATAAACTACGATGGCCATTAGGTGGATGCCACTTAATGAGGGATCTCCCTCAGCAGCCATTTGACTCAACAGAGATTTTTTTAGAGTTGCTTTTGTAGTAACTAAAGTTGGAAAATGTGGCAGAGTAGACTATGTGATTAATCTTAGTAATTTTTATTAAGGGTAAATACTGTGCGGACTCAAAATTAATTAAAGAGGCGTAAGTTTTCGTGATGCACTGATAAAATTTATTGACAACTTGACTTTTCTTTTATAAAAAAAAAAAATACTTTTTCTTGTTGAGTCACATCATTCAACACTATCTCCTACATACACACACATGGCTGGTACTTGAGGGAAGTGTAGAGTCGCTGAAATAAAAAAAATGGAAATAGAAAACAAGCCACCCCAATATGCATTTAAAGTAGCAGTAAACTAAAAACCACTACTTTCCACCTTCTGAGAGGTCGGCGTATGGTACGGCTTAACTAGCTAGAGGAATTGCGATTGCTCATTAAAAAAGAAAAAAAAAGAGACTAGCTAGAGCATAAAAGGGTCCCCACAAGTTCATCAATCAAAAGTTAAAGAGCCACGTCAAAATTCCACGAGCTTTTATATATGATTTTTTTTCTTTTTTTTTTTTAATTATCAATTGTATTCTATCTTAAATCTAACATATTGTATAAATAGAGTCACAATTGGGCCTAGGGAAAACTGATAAGAATTAAATTATCATCAGACCAAACGAGTGTATTAAGCATTCATTTGAATTTTTTATGAGAGTAGAGTTTAAATTCTTGACCTCCCACCCCAATTAATCTTTAAAGATTTTTGTATATGATGACTAGCTCCCTTTATATTTACCTTACGGGACCATGACAACTATGCATATCTCTCTCTCTCTCTCTCTCTCTCTGTGCTTGTGGTCACAGGCGAAGTTTTTGCTGCTTCTTCAAGAATCACGGGGAGCGGCAACGTAAGAAGAATCAAGGGGGGCCAGTTGCGACAACTCAAAGGTTCGTGTGCCACACTTTTGATGTCAATCAAGTAGAATAAGACTAGTACACAATCTTCAGAACTTTATTCAAGGAGAAATATGAGTGTTCCTGGAATTTCTTATTGGCATAAAGTTCAAAGTTCAGACATTAAAGTTGCTTCAAGTCTAAAAAGTAGTTCTGATCCAACTTCCTCTCACCTTCTTCTCATTTACAACTGTCCAAATACGATTGACCTTTTCATATGTAACAAAAGGGCCTAGAAACTACATCCCATTTTCCATTAAAACATAGGAGCACTTACCGGGAATAAAGTCATTGGTCTATATTCGTACGTGCAAATTACTTATTGACTCAATTTCTCCATTTAATTACGTTTTAGTTGAATTAAACAATGACTAACTAACAACAGCAACAGGACAAATTTGGATAGATTTTTTTAATTTATTGACTGTTGATATATCATATAGAGTATATTGACAATCAAATAGAAATATATACACTGGACCATCTTGCCGGGAATTTCCAACATACAAAATGAAAGTTATAGTCCCCGGGCCTTTTTTTGTTTGTTATTTCTGCCTACTTTGAGAAAGTGACGTTGCATTAAAAAAAACGTATAGTTTTTAATTCCTATCTCTTACTTGCTTGATGTTTCATCTTATGGGACCAGAATTTATCGTAGGACCTGCACTGCACCGACTGAGTTTGGAACCCAAGCTAATAAATTCCCGTGTTTGGGGATTGAAAGCTCAAGATGGCAGACGTACTTGAACTCAACACCGACCAATAGAAAAATCAGTTACTTGCATCTTTCTTCCTTTTGTAAGATTAAAATCTCAGAAACCTTCCATGGTTCTGCCCCCTTAAATTCCTTGCATGATTGAATCTGCAACAAGTCATTTGCTTGTTAGTTCTTGTCCTACTAGATATGACTGTTTAGACAAGTACAGTATCTTGCCATCCTTTGTCATCATCCATGTATACATGCAATCAGGACATGCAACTGTGAAAGTTAAACGTATCCTAGTTTTAGCATAAAGTTTCAAATTTTCATCATCTTCATACTTCTCTCATATACTCTGTTAAACAATTAGGGACCGTGCAACTTAATTTTTCATGTTAACTATAGCCAACTGGCAAAGAAGTTTTATTAACTTCCATTCTCCTTCCAAAAAACCTTTTTTTTTTTTTTTTTTTTTTGAGATAAGTATCTGCGAGGATGGACAAAATTCTTCGAAAGTTATTGTGAAGTTGTGTAAATCTATATTCAGACTCCAAATGCGACCTAAAGTGCCTGCTGCAATTAAAATGGAACGAAAAAACATAAGTGCATGCTGCCATGCAGGTCAACCTGCAAGAGTAATTAGATCTTAAGATTCCAAATGGAAGAGCAAGTAGCCTAGTGCAAGGCCAGCAAGCACGAATTTGTACCTCTAGGATTATAGTATCGAAAGTTAGAAATGTTCTTTTTTGAAATAAATTATGCATAGTTTCTGAAAATGTTACAAAACATATGTGAATTGCCTTCGCTGAGGACAACTAATCGAATTAATACTGATTTCAGTGTCGTATTCGCTGAAAACCTCAACTGGTTTCTATCTCCCAGCTCCCAACGCCTGCCAACTCCCAACCCGCCAAGTGTACCAAAACAATAGAAAGAATAGACAAGAACAGCAAATCGACAATACGTTCTATTACCACCCCATGTCTCTCAAATTGCATATAGTCATCCTTTAACTGATCTAAGATACGATTGGTGCGGTGTTTCTAAAACCCTCTGTAGTCAAAAAGTTAATTTTTACAATCTTTATATATTAAAATATCAACGGCACTGGAAATCTCAAATGCTTATGTTTGATAAAACATAAGACTGACAATGTAGTCAACGGTAAGAAAACAAAAAGAATTGAAAAGGAGGAGTCCCGTAAGAATGGGAAACCAGAACCCCCTAGACTCTTAAAAAGCATACTTCTACTGGATACTACCGCAAATTTCCCAATTCCATGCCCACAGTGTCACCATATTTCCCAGCCGACGCAATCTTTGTTGAGATTGGAATTTTCTCTTTTAACTTATTCTCAAACGACTCCATTAAAAAATAAACAATTATCCCCTTCCCCAATTCCCTTGTAGGCTTCGGCCGAAAATTCAAAAAAAGCCTTGTCCCACATCGGGTCTGCGTGTGTGTAGTGTTTAGTACTTAAGCCCCATGGTTCTTCCCTTAAGTCAGCAATTGCCTTTTGGGTTGAATCGTGGAATTGGTTTAGGTCACTTCCCCTTCCCCAATTCCCTTGTAGGCTTCGGCCGAAAATTCAAAAAAAAAAAATAAACAATTACTTTCACCACTTTTTGAATTTTCCGCTACCCCAAACCACTCACCCCCCACATTCCGAACGTGGTCAGTCATTATCCCAATATCCGTTCCATCTCCTTCAACCCTGAAATTAGCTTTTAACCAATCATCAATTCGTCACCCTTCTCCCTTTTTCATTTTCTTGGTTAAAAAAATAATAATAATCACAACTAGTATACTATTGCACTTAACAAATAAGTACACGAGAAATAAGTTAACCAGAGTTGGAAAATACTTTTTTTTTGGAAAAAACCAAATATGCCCTTAGTGGAGAATAAACATTTATTAACTTACTAATCTACTTTATCCTCCACTATATTTTTCAATATGCTCTATGATTCAAATTACTAACAGTGAATAATATTTGTACAAAAACTTTACAAATAATTATACTATTTTTTTTATAAAATTTTTTTACCCACACATGAATTCTTGTAAGAATCTAGTACGACTTCACCTATAGATCTTGTAATATAAAAAATATTTATAAATATATCTTTGCATCACTTTTTTATATAATTATATAATACTATATATTTATGTAATATTTTTTTATACCATAAAATGTAAACCGAATCCACCCGTTTTATCCCTAGCAAAGTTAATTTAGCAATAATGACCAATATCACGCCCCAATCCCCATAACCTTTTACCCACGTCACACCCTCTTTCTATATATAAATCATCATAAATCATAATATTTAACGGTCTCTCCCAAAACCACCCTCGCCTTGCCCTCCTTCACCTGAAAATTGTTACGTATGTCTTTTTGTATGTATAGTTCACATTTTTTAAAAAGTTAAAAGAACTTTTATTGAGATGGGCTTGTGTTTTTCTCGGAGGGCGACGGTGAGGAAGAAGCCCCCGTCGAGACGGCTGACTAACCAGACGTCGGCGGCTGGCGGCGGAAATGGAGGGAGTAGTAGGTGGACGAGGATGCGGTCCACGAAGAAGGAGGAATCGATTATTCACGAGCAAGCTTTGGCTGCCGCGATTCTTTTGCAGCAGCAGTTGCAGAACGGCAGCGCCGGAGCACAGTTTGATCGGTCGACTTCTTTGAGGTATCCTAACGGAGGCGCCAAAAGGAATCAGACTTTGCCTCGGAGTTCGAGTTCTAGAGCGCGATCCCTCACTGATCCTTTGCTACAGCCTCACCAGCTTGTCAATCCGGTACTTGTAAATCTTCATATATTCCTAAGTACTTGTATTTTTTTTTGAATTTATTATTTTGCAGAAAGATAAAGTCTTTTTTTTTTTTAATTTCTTTTCGAATTGGTAGTTAAATAACTCATTCATGCTTAAATTGTTTTTTTTTTTCTTTTGATAGATAAACGTTTTGCTATTTGCAATTGGTTCAATTAAAATTAGTGATAATTTATGGAAAGAAGTGGGCTTTAAGAGAAATTTGATTAGACTTAGACTTGCTCTTTGACTGGACATTTCAAAATTTCAAAAGCGCTGATAAGATAGCTGGACTATTCAACATTCGTTTGATGTCTTTTATTTACTATTCTAAATAAATGGCTTCTTTGGAAAATCTAAAGGCATGGATACCTTTAGGTGTAGTTTCTTGTGGATACAATTAAGCAGGCATTCTTAAACACTAGCATTATTGCAATCTTCCTTAATACAAAAATACGTGTCACAATAATGGATGAATTTATTGGAAAAAGCGGAAAGATGGGCATATCAAAGGTGTACCCACAAACAACATTATTTGGAGTGCTTATGTGCACTATTATATGTGAACATGAAAGTAAGTGAATTGTTTGGAAAGTAAATAATTTGTTAAGATATTCCTAAAGAAGTGGCCGGAAATAATTTCTTTGGAAAATATTTTGTCTTTAAGAAATGACAAAAGGTTTTTGCCTTCTCGCTTCTTTGACTGAAAGTGATCATGTTCAAAAAAAGTTCTCATTCTCACTTCCCTAATCTTTTCCCTCAAGATATGGTTACTGCTATTTTCTTTTTAACTTCTATGCCTATAATTCAATATATCATCCATAAATTGGCAAACTAAGTGCTGATAAACCAGAATAGAGAAAATGATTGAGTAATTAACTCAAGATTCAATAATTTTTGCAAATTATTTATTTTTGTTTTATGCTTTAGTGATGTTGTGTGATGTTACCTGCATTCTTTCTGATTTCTCTTTTGTTACTGATTTGAGGGCAAGATAGATGCTGATGGCTGGATCAGGATTCATCTTGTTTTGACCAGCAGTATGAATTGTTTATGATGCTTATTTCATCCTATTGCATTGCTCTTACCCAGTTTTCCAATTGCCAGGAGGTAAAGCTTGAGGGTCTCGAGACCAACCATGTTGTCCTTGTTCATGGCGGTGGTTTTGGGGCATGGTGTTGGTACAAAAGCATAGCACTTTTAGAAGAAGCTGGCTTTAAAGTTACTGCAATAGATTTGACTGGTTCAGGAATTCATTCATTTGACACAAATAGTATCGCCAGTCTTTCGCAATATGTGAAGCCACTGACTGACTTACTTGAAAAGCTTGTGGATGGGGAGAAGGTCATATTCTGTTCTATCATTTGCTTTATTTCTTTAGAACCTCAACTTTTGTTTGTAATTCTGACTAGTGAAAGTATGAAAATCTCAAATTTAGTCCTTCATGAGATCAACAAGCAAGGCATCCAAACCCAAACCCAACCCCCCCCCCCCCCCTCCAACCAAAAAAAAAAAACCCGAGGGCACGTGTGCGGTTTCCCTTTTTCACCCACCAGGGGGGTTTGGGGAAGGAAAGAACCACCCTTCCTAGCGTAAAAAGGGAAAGAAACTGAAGAAAAAAAAGAAGAAAATCCACCTCTTTCTCTTCCTATTATTTTGTGGGCAGGATACTTCTGTCTGAATAAACTTTTAGAATTACTGCTCTTACATCTTATGATGTCCTGATTGCCAAGAGTATTAATTAATAATCTTCTGCTGCAAACTACATATAAAGGTTTGATACAAGAGTAATCTTTGAATACTTTGCATTTGACATAATTTCCTGATACTATCTTGCAGCCAACTTCCTCAAATTTATACCTGCAAAGAACCCTATAATCTACAAAACAAAGAGCGGTTTAATTATCTTCTGTGCAGGTGATTTTGGTGGGACATGATTTTGGTGGCGCATGTGTATCATATGCTATGGAGCTATTCCCCTCTAAAATTTCCAAAGCTGTTTTCATTGCTGCCGCAATGTTGACTAGCGGGCAAAGTACTCTTGATATGTTTTCACAAGAGGTTTGTTCTTCGTCCCACTGTATTGTTCTTCTTTCTTTTTTCTTAATGGTCCTTTTCTGCAATGCTTAGCTCAATTTCTTTTTTGCAAAATACCTGATATGAGTTTTTATATCCCCTTAGGAGTAGGACATAGTCTTTATACCAATACCAAATATTAAAGCTCACGCCTGCTTACTTTATTTTCTAAACTGGGAGTAGGACATAGTCTTTATACCAAATATTAAAGCTCACGCCTGCTTGCTTTATTTTCTAAACTATTTACGTGTACACCACAAAAAATTTTCCTTTAATTTTGGCCTTATTAAGAATTCCAGTTTAAAATCTTCTCAGCTGGTTGTTCACATATATGCAAGATTCCTTGAGTGTGAGTGAAGTTCTATAATTTTTTCAGACAGATTCAAATGATCTGATGCGACGGGCACAAATATTTCTCTATGCCAATGGTAATGGTCACCCTCCAACTGCTATTGATCTGGATAAGTCTCTCGTAAGGGATTTGCTATTCAACCAGAGCCCATCTAAGGTACTGTGGTCTACATACTATAAATATCATCGATGTTTATGTACGATTTAAATTGCATTGTAGCGGTTGACAAAGAAGAACAGTATGCTTTGCAAAAGACTTGGTTGTGTTTTGCTGTGTTAGTTGTTTAGGTGAAGCAAGCGAAATCACTATCAAGCGTGCAGACATTGACATGCTAGATAAATATGCTGAGTATATTTCACACTTTAAAGCAATCTTCATGTTCCCAGCTTGGTTGATTACTCACACCTCTTGCTTCAAAACGAACCCCCCCCCTCCCCCCCCCCCCAAAAAAAAAAAAAAAAAAAAACGCAAACAAACAAACACAAGAAAGAAAGAAAGATGCCCATAGGTATGCATTTATATCCTTGCTCTTGCTGATTCCTTTTCTCTGTTCTTTGCCAGGATGTTGCATTAGCATCTGTCTCCATGAGGCCAATTCCCTTTTTGCCGATTCTGGAAAAACTCTCTCTTTCTGACGTCAAGCATGGTTGTGTTAGGCGGTTTTATATTGAAACTTCAGAAGACAATGCCATACCCATATCTCTGCAAGAAAGCATGATAAACAAAAGTCCCCCAGAAAGAGTTTTTCGTCTAAAAGGTGCTGACCACTCACCATTTTTCTCGAAGCCTCAAGCGCTACACAAGATATTGGTAGAGATCTCAAAGATTCCGTGATTTTTTATGTAATTGTGGCTTTTAGAGGTGCAAGAATTGGAGCCGATTACGAAGCCTGCCTTCTAATTTGTACAACCTACAAGCTGCACCAGTTTTATTCTTATAGAGTGAAAAATGTCTTAAGAAAAGTGTCATGTAAAATGCCAGTTTCTCTTAGTAATTTTGTAAAGAAAATATAATAAAATATCAGATGAGTGATTTAAGTTTATTCTGTTTGGAATCGCTTCACGTACAGACAGAGGCCTCTAAGTTTGAGGGAGGCCATAAAAAAAGGCTTTATATCTGATTTAACACATCTACCGCATTCTTTTTTTTTTTTTTTTGGGTCTTTTAATAATGTTTGACGTAATCAGCATAATTCTGAGGATTCAGAATTCTCATGCCTTTTGCTATAAAAAGGGATTAACGAGGAAAAAGGATAGAAATAGAAGTGTGCATTGGTAAAATTAGTAACCCTTGATGGTCAATTACAATAACTTTGAACATATTATACTTAAAAATAGTATAATTCCTATAAGCTCCTGATATGATAGCAAGATATTGATACTAACAGCTAAAGATACCTTGAATGCAAACAGTGAACATAAAAGCAAAAAGAACAAAACAAAAGACACCAAAAAAAGAAAAAAAGCAGCCAATAAGAAGTTGCATTTTCGATCCAAGATAAGAAACACATATGCTTGAAACGCTGTAGTATTTCAACTTTCAACATTCCTAACAATCTTTTATTTATAGTCAATTTGCAATCATGGTAAATCTCCACTAGAGTCAATAGTATACCTTGTTGACGCATTAGAATTACCAATCTTGTTTTAAAAAATAAAAAAGAAAATTTACTAAAACACTGTTATCAATTATTCCCCCTTTTTTTTTGTTTTTGAAATTCTATTCTCTAGTCTGTACCAATCATTCCCCTTTTTAAACCTCACTTGCTCCTCACTTATACACCCACCCCCTTACTTAACCAACATCTCTCTCTCTCTCTCTCTCTCTCTCTCTCTCTCTCTCTCTCTCTCTGTGCTGCGTCTAGGTTAAGCTACTCTGCCGATTAGAAAAAAAGGTACGGACGCACCTGGATCTCACCAAGACGTCATCGTTTCATTCTAACCCTTTCAGATTTGTATTTATTTTTTTTAATTACCCTTGTAATTTGAATAAATTGTGCATTTTTGTTCGTTTAATAATGTGATTTACAGCATTTTAGTTTTCTTTTTAGCTTTTGTAAAATGATCTGCTTGTTTTCGTTTAGATCGGATATATGAAGCATTAGCGGAGTTACATTTTAAGATTTTAGTTGACTCATGGAATTTTTAGATCTTACTATTTTACTATTTAGTAATTTTTATTTTATGGGCAATGTGAGTGAATGGTAAGGTAGCTGAATCTGTTTCCTTGGTGGTATATAAATGTGAGAAGTTGGATCTCCTCCTCCCTTACCTTGGAACTTGTGTCTTAAAGATTTATGGTTTCTGTTTTGTGATTTCAAGGTTCTGAGTGCATATTTTTCATCTCCAAAATGAAATGATATGGCAACTAAAATATTGACCGCGAAGATGTGAATAATAAAGTGGTATTCGGACTTGATTATTGCCTTTTTCTTTCTTTAAAATGTTAAAAGGGGAGGACAAAGAGGGCAATGAAGGACGCGGCAATCAGAATCGAATTATAGTTTTATGATGAGGAAATTGTTAACTTGATGAACACATTTTGGCCCTGACCCATAAAAACATCTCCTAGTATAATTTATTGTTTTTTCTGGAAATTTTAGTGTAAATTTTATGTCTCTGAAAAGGCTTTTTTTTTGGCTCTGTTGTTCATACAGAAAAGCTGAAAGACAATGGGTCGGGGAGTCAGTGCCGGTGGTGGCCAGAGTTCTTTGGGTTACCTGTTTGGAAGTGGAGAAGCCACTAATACTACTCAAGCTGCTAATAATGAGGTTAAGGTTTCTAAGAGTGAGCCTTCCACTAAGCCTGCTGCTGTTTCGCCACCTGTGGATGTTAGTAAGCAAGTTCCAGCAGGCATTCAAAGTAGTAACGCAAACAACTATGTCAGGGCAGATGGGCAGAACTGTGGAAATTTTCTGACGGTATGATACTGGTGTCCAATAGTTGTTGCCTGTTGTGTTGTCTGTGAACAAATTCTTGTTGCATTTACAATATGTATTGCTTGCATGGAGAAGGAAAATATACCTGTAAGGAAAATCTCAATATTGACGTGTTTAATATTGGTTAACCCAGGATCAAAAACAAAGTAAATATGCAATATACTTGGCCTGTATCAGATTATGGTTCACACACATTACCTAGGAACAATGTACTGTTGAAGTTATTTTACCACCAATGGCTGTCATTCTGTTATGCCTAGTAGCTGATGAACTAGATGACCGGTGATAGCTTTACTGCGAGTAAAATATATATAACGTTCATTTTATACCTGCCATGGTGATTTCTGGCAGAGGTTTTATTCATGGCTCTATTCTGTTAAAAGGTCATGTTCATTTTATACCTGCCACGGTGATTTCTGGTAGAGGTGTTATTCATGACTCTATTCTGTTGAAAGGTTGTAGAGGTGTACCAAATTTAATATGTTAATTCTTTTGAAATATTTTTACATGTTTCTCAAGTTGTATGCTGTCTTCCTTGAGAGGCAAACTGCAATTGGTTTCTAGAAACAGAAGGTGAACTCCGGCCACTATGATGAGACAGTTTCAAAACCTGTGTTTTTCTGTGCTACCAAGGCGTGCTTCTATCCTCCAATTCAATTGCCAAAATGTTGTTTGGTTTCTTGCTGAAGCATAGAGATGTAATCTATGGTTTGAGAGTTTCGTTCAATTGTTGATCTAGTGATTTTAGTGGGCAGGATGTTGCTTGTTTTGACATTTCTTAGCATTGCTGTCTGCTTATTGTTTAAAATTTATTTCGATTGCAGGAAAGGCCGTCAACCAAGGTCCACGCTGAACCTGGTGGTGGCTCTTCACTGGGTTACCTGTTTGGGGATGGCAAGAACTGAAATACTAGTTGAAAGCAGTCTTATGACCAGTTCTTTGTGCAATTACTTTAAAAAACAGAAGTTCCTTAATGTTCTATGTTGTAATGTTGAAACTTGTGGAACTATGTGATTTCACCGTTTGGTAGTTAGCCATGCTGGCACTTTCATGATTTGAGTTTGAGAAGGGGAGTTAAAAAGCAGTGCAGACACTGAATGCATTAGCTGATATTCCTTTTATGTCCTCACCCTTCCTCTTTTCTGTTCCAACAAATGACATGTTAATGAGTGATCTATCGGTGCTCTTAGCTTATCTCTTATATTCTGTGCTAATGATATGCAATAATCTCTGTCAGTGCAGTGCTCAAGATTTGTGTCAAGGATCTTTATAGTTGCATGACGAAACACAATTTTTCCCATGGGCTGCTTTTACTTGATGCTCAAGTATTGCCTTTACAATTGCGTAAACACTTTTCTACTTTTGTCTTTGTTTTTTTCGTGATAAAAATGCAGAAAGCTCCTTACTGGTAATAATACATTCTCACAGCGACATTCTACCAGCCTTGACATTTCCCATCCCTCATCCCAAATTGCAAGATCTTCACATTTGAGAGAATTCAAGCCTCTAAACATGGGATATCAAACGCAAGAACTTCGCCCCGGACAGAATAAGCCTCTCAACATGGGATATTTTGCATTTGCAAGATATCTGACTCGTTGATTCCAAAAGAAAGTGCTAATAAAACTCTTTTTGACACATGAAGAAGGATCAAACCCTTTGAAATATGATAGTTTTGGAAGCCTAAGATGCTTCAGATTCCAACCTATTATGTGTGTGAGTTAAAACCAGAATCCAGAATTTCATATGCGGTAATTGTGCTCGTCTCGTTCTGTGCCCAGTAAAGAAAGCTGCGAAAGAGCCCTAAAGCTAATCCTTGGTAACACATCAGAAGAAATGCAAAATAGCCAATGGTCTCAATCAAAAAAAAAAAAAAGCATGCCAATGATTCGTTAACCAAAACATGCACAATAGACAGAACAAACACGAAAGAAGCTCAGAAAAATAAAAAATGGTGAAATAATATCTCAAAGCAGCATTCGAAACTGTAGAACCCAACTGATGCACCAAGACAATAATCCCTCTATCAAAATGTTCTCCAATCAACTTCGAATTTCAATTTAACAGTAATACCCGACAAAAATAACAATTCCAAAACTAAAACACCACCATCTTGATCATAATACTAAATAACTAAAAAAAATAAAAGCGAAAAAGAACAAAAACAAGGACAGCTTAACATGATGATGATGGCAGCCGGTGGAGAAGCTGAAAACTTAGAAGCCGAGCTTGGTGCGGCGCCAGTGGCGGCGCTTGGCGTTGTAGCGGATGGTGTTGTCGGTGCGCATGCGGATCCAGTAAGGGATGGGCCTATTCTGCCTCTGCTTCTTCGCTAGCTTCTTCTTTATCATGAAAGTCTTGTGGGACGGCTGATTTCATGGAAAGAAACGTCAGCGCCGATGAAAACATTTCAGCAATCAATAATAGAAGTAATGGAAAGAGAGAAAAGAATTACCATCTTCGGTTGCAGATATTGAGCACTCGGCGGAAGGGATGGATTTGCTTCTGGCTTTCTGCTGCGGGGGAGTCAGACGGCCGAAATATAAACCCTAATCTGCAAATATATATATGTCCTGAGAGTAGACTCATGTACCCGCTTTTGAGCCCTTGACCGGCTGGCCCAAACCCTATGCGATTTTGCCTTTCGTTTTTTATTAGGCCGAACACAGCCCATCAGAAAGCGAATATTACAGAAAATACACAAAAAAAAAAAAAACAAATGGGGGCTTAGCGTTTACAAATATCAAGTTAATAGGTACTATTAAACTCCCAAAAGAAAATTAACATAAGATTCCGCCCTATTAAGTGCCACTACTTTTGGCATAATTGGTTTGTGTGTAATTATAACAATGCATTGTTGGAGTTGTGTAATTACATTCAAGAAATAGAGTGATTTTGAAATTGAAGTGTTAGATTACTATAAAAATTCAATATTTTTAAGTATTTATATCTTTAAAATGCTTGTCAATTTTTTTATGTTGAGTCAACAATAGGTCATTTTTGAGTGACACATACTTTTTTTTTTTTTTTGTAGAATTGCAATCTTTTTTAGGGATAAGAATTGCATGATTGTCAAGTATAGTCATTTAGAAAGATTATACACAAATGATTATTGTATATACTTTATTGTATTATGTAAAACTTAGATCTATTTTTGAATAGTCTAACCCAACGACAAAAAAACATGTCAAGATTGAAATTCAAGCCACATGCAATGTGATGTAATAGCCCAGTCTAGACTATCAAATGTTCTAATTATTGAAGAGTATCATCTTTTATGAAAAAAAAAAAGAAAAAAAGAAAAAGAAGAGTATCATCAATTGTTTTAATGTGTGTCCTACCTCATACCTTATTAGAAATGAGTTAAAATTTTCGAGGGGTCAAAATGGCATAGCATATAACTTGAAGAGCTCGAAAAAAAATTACCTGTACTATCAATTTAAAAGAAAAAAATCCAGACAGTCTCACCATCGGCAAATTAGGGTTTTTCCCCAACCCCGAGTTTCATTCCTCCTAACAACCCTATCCGAAAGCTCATTAGCTGCGCGACTAGGGCTTCGATCCAATATTGAAGAAGGAGTTTTCTGAATTTAGATAAAGAATGACGACGGTGGTCCCTACTTCGGAGGAAGATCCTGCGCTCTCCGTCGTCCGATTCACCGCCGAGTTGTGCTGGGCTGATTCCGGTCCCGAGGTAAATTTGGATTCTTGGTGTTTTTTATTAAAATTTTGTACTTGCAGAAACATCGTATTTATAAATCTGTTGTTGTTTGTGATGCTTAGATAGCGGAGCCAGAGGTGAACAAGTTGTGCGTGGAGGCGCAGGAATGCATGATTGGCTGCAGATGGCTAAATTTGGCATCGCTTATGCTTACTTCTGCCGATTTGATATTTTCTAAAGCTTCTGAGAAAGGTAATTTCTAATATTTGAAAGAAAATGCAATGTAAAGTAGCATAATGTTGCTGGCAAACTCCTTTATTATTTTTTATTTGGGGTGCAACACTGGCTTAGATATTGTGTTTGGGCATCCCTCTATTCTTTAGGTCATTGTTTTTTTTGGTGGTAATATATTGGTTTTTGCTTGTACGTAACTTAGTAATTTTTGGTTTTTTCTTAGATCTCGAGTGTGTTCTTACTGTGATATGCAACCTTGTTAAGAAGCCTGAAAATCTTGATCAAGTACACGAGATGGCAGATTTGATATCCTCCAAAGTCGCCCAACAGCCCAGTGATAAACCTGCATTGCGCTTGAAAATGTAATGTACCTATAATGATTACGAGTTGGAGTTATGAAGCTTTGATGCTTTTTTACATGTTTTATTTTCCTAAATTTTACAGCTTGTTCAACCTCTACAATCTGTTGGAGAACCCATATAGCCGATTCTTTGTGTACATGAAAGCTCTTAATGTGGCAGTAGGTGGAAAAGTCACTGAACATGTAATACCATCATTCAAGAACACTGATAGCTTCTTGAGGGAATGGAATCTTGGAGTCAAGGATCAGAGAGAGTTGTTTCTCACCATCTCTGGTATATTGAAAGAAAATAAGGGGTATGAGATGGTTGTGGTTGTCAAACAACGTTATCAATCATTTTGCTTGCTATGAATTTTTCTTGTCTAATAAAGCATGTAGTGTTGATTTTGTTTTATAGCTGAACATTTTTTGGTTTTCAGCTCTGCGAAAGATTCTTTCAAGTTTCTCACCAGATATCTTGCAACCTTTGCTGATGAAGAGGCATATGCTGTGAATGAAGCTAAGGAAGAAGCTGTTCGGGCAATTGTTGATTTTGTGAAGGCTTCAGACATGTTTCAGGTATCAATTACATGACCATCTCTGTAGGCTAATTGTGTAGATTGATTCTAAAGAGCTTCGAGTTGTCTATATTTTTTGTAGATTAGTCCTTGTGATACAGTATTATTCATTTTTGGCCTGGCATTATTGTTTTCTGTATTTCTTCTACAATTGTGAACTGAAGCGTGACATGTATGCTGCTGTTTCCACTTTAATGAACAAGGTATGGTAGAACTTCTTATTGGTATGGTATCATAGAATCTTAGAGCCATTTATCTTGGAATGGGAAACTTGAGCAACTCATCAATCAATGGGATTTTTTTCTTGTGGTCTTGCATTATGTATCTGTCCTATTGCTTTTAAATTTCTTGGAACAGTTCATAAACTGGACAAATTTGCTAGATGATGCATCTTCTTGGAATATAGATCTATGTGGATCTCATGGAAGGTAAAAATGGCTGTATCTTTTTACTGAAGTTCTCTTTCAGATTGTAACTCAAATTGACTATAATTAAAGTGGTTATACTTTGTGATTTCTTGTTTTTAAGCAATCCAATATGTTAAATATGGTGGAATGGAATATTAATTTTATATTTGATCAATTGTCTTTTGGATAAGTTACTTATCATATTCATATTGTGGAAAATGATTCCTTATTTTTTCTTTGGTAGTGCGATTTGCTAGAGATGCCTGCTGTGGCACAATTGGAGAAAGATTCTAAACATGCATTGATGTATCAGCTTCTGAAGATCTTCTTGACTCAGAGGCTGGATGCTTACCTGGATTTTCATGCTGCAAATTCTACTTTGCTGAAAAGCTATGGTATTATCTGTGCTTATGCAGTTGTGGTCCATTTCATGTAGAAGCATCGGGCTTTTGTTATTGTAACTCTGCCTATAATTGCTTGTTGGGATTGTGCAGGACTTGTTCATGAAGATTGTATAGTTAAAATGAGGTTGTTGTCATTGGTTGATCTTGCGTCCCATGAATCTGGCCAAATTCCTTACTCTTTGATCAAGGACACACTTCGTGTAATTTTTCTTTTGCCAATTGTCAATTCTAGCGATTCTGCATTTTGTTATTATTTTTAGTATAGCACACGACATTTTGCAGATTGATGATGATGAGGTTGAATCATGGGTTGTTAAAGCAATCACAGCAAAGTTAATTGACTGTAAGATTGATCAGATGAATGGAATAGTGATTGTGAGGTACAGAATACGGGTTCCTTTTCCTCTTCTTTCAGTTGCTGGGGTGAGCTGTGATATTGGCATTATGGTGTTCAATTTTTGCTATTTCCTGTGTAGGCACTGTACAGAGCCTGTTTTTGGGGCATATCAGTGGGAAATACTCCGAACAAGGCTTGCATCTTGGAGGGTAAATTATTTTACTTCATTAATATATTACCAGTCCCTTTTTAGCGTGTGCACAATCAATGTCTGAAATTTATAACCCCATAAAGGGGCTGTTTGTAGTTATAAGTGTTAATTCTGCAACTAATTGCATCACTTTTTGTAGATACATATGGTGACGTGCCAATAATATTACTTGATGTTAATGCTTATAGTTACCACGTGCCATTTTTGCACCTGTTAGCCGATTTTCCTAATTTTCAAGTGCTTTCGTGATTCATTATATTTTGCTAAATTTCTTGCAGGCTAATATTGCGAATGTGATTAACTCTATTCAAGCTAACAAGGAAACAGAAGACAGCACACAAGGAGTGCAAGGGTTGACGATTCGCTGAAAACTTTCTTTGACCAGCCGTGGGTCCATAAGTGTTCTGTTAATTAGTATATGGGCTTCAAAGTGGAATTGCAATCTTTGTTTTACTCAGAAGTTAGATCATGAATTGTATTGTTATAGTCTCGGTGGTTAAATTCAAACGGATAGTGAAAAGAAAGATGGAAAATCGAAAGCCTGAGAGATTCCAAGTTTTGGAGTTATTTGAGCTGTATTTTTGTCTAATGACGTGAGCTATTGGACACAATTTTGAGTAGTGGCCATGAGTTGTACTTGGTTGTTTCGCTGATTGATTTCGGCAGATGTCAGTTACTTGATGAATTTGGTAATAGCTACTTGTTTCAGTTGAAAATCTTCTAATCCATTGTGATTGTTGTGATTCATGTTGACACAAATGAAATGCCAGGCAGAAACATAATCTCGTCTATTGTTTTAGTACTAAGGTCTGTTCGTGTTTGTGTTTCAGTTGAGAAAAATTGAAAGTACTCTTAAATAAAGATCGGACAAAGAAACATGGTTAATGATCAATCATGTACTCGTTGCAAACTTCCATTCCTTTTACTGTGAACCCCGGCTGGACGAATTAGCAGAAACCCCGTTTATTTTGACGCGTCTGAACTTGATTATAGACATGTTCGAGTGGTTTCTGAAGTCCGTCTTTTTCTTTATTCTTTTTTATTTATTTATTTATTTATAGTGGCATTGAAGGTCAGTGAAAGTTTTTGACATATCGTCACTTCATTTGCCGTAGAACTAAATTCGAGAGAGAGAGAGAGAGGGGGGGGGGGGGGGGGGGGAATCTCTAAATGTTCTTAGAGATTAAAACAAGGTAATCAACGAGTCTAATTCTTTCTTGGAATAAAGCAAATATGCAATCTTTTCGTGGTTACAAGGTAGAACTGACTGGTTGTTTGGCTCCAATCGACCATAAGATACTACACAATTTCTTTCCACTTTAGCTTTCACTTTTTGGCTGACGGCTCCAGTACACTTCAAGCTGCAATGATAAAATCATTCTCGCTCCTGGTTGCCTGTAATTGCCTTCTTACCAATGCAGTATAAATTCCATCCCTGTTCAGCAGCTCTTCGTGGGTGCCAATTTCCGATATCTGGCCATCAGATATGACTGCAACAGTGTCTGCGCTTTTTACGGTAGAAAGCCTATGTGCTATGACGAGAACAGTCCTGCCTCTCATTAAAGAATCCATTGCATCCTATTCACATATGACAATTTGTCAGCAGAAAATGTCAGAACTGGTTTGAAGACACAAACTATACGCACTAGTGGTTACTTTCGAGTTAGCCAACATGGTAAGTGCACTTAACATTTTATCGGTGGGATGAGAATGGTGGAAATAGAATTGCTTGCTGAATATATGTAACTCCTTGATTAGAAATGAACGTAATGTAGAGTTGTTCGGACTTAAAACTTTACTCAAAATGACAATAAAACACAAGTACTCTATTTGAAAAAATAATTATAGGCGCATATTAATTGCTGCATGACTGAAATAGGAAAAATTGCAACAGAATAATGATCTGAATTCTCACCTGCACAAGGTACTCGCTCTCAGCATCTAAAGCACTCGTTGCTTCATCTAATAGCAAAACTTTTGGGTTCATCAAGAGAGCTCTTGCTATTGCAATTCTTTGCTTCTGGCCTCCTGATAGCCTCAATCCACGTTCTCCAACAACAGTTTGATATTTTTCAGGAAATGATACAATAAAATCATGTGCATTAGCCATTTTCTGCAGTATGTTAACTCCATTTAGTATTACTAGATGAATCGAATACCAAAAGGAAATAATAAAAGTAGAGAAAGATAGAATGGGAAGATGGAAGCACTTACAGATGCATTTTCTATGTCTGTAATGCTTGCTTTGCCATCAAACCCGTATGCAATGTTCTCTTCTATGGAACAATTGAAGAGAACAGGTTCTTGGCTCACAATACTGATCTATATGTACACAAATATACAAAGCGTGCTCAACTTTATTTACAACACACGAAGATATCAATGAACTGCTGGAAACAATGCTAAAGTGTTGATGAAACTTAGCTTGAGTGATCGTAGGAGTAAAAGTACCTTTCTGTGTAAATATTCATGTGATATTTCCACCAAGGAGACCCCATTAAGCAAAATCTTACCCTTTATTGGGTCATAAAACCTCTCGATCAAGTTAGCTATAGTTGTCTGCGATCAAAATATAGGACTTGTTATAATGGATAAGATACTAAGATCCAAAGAATCCCTAAATGAAGACAACAGGTGCCTTAAAAGGGAAAGATAAAAGAACAGGGTAAAAATGAATAGCCCACAATACCTTTCCTCCACCACTTGGACCAACAAGAGCTACTTTTGACCCAGGTCTCAACTTTAACGTGATTCCCTGCAATTCTCAAAGTCCGGGCATACAAAACATGAATGACATCATCTCTTGAAGAGAGGAGTATGTAAACTCTAGTATAAAATTGGTTAAGCCCAACAATTATCATTTTGATCGCAAGAAAGAAAGCCACTGGAGAAGACTCTACCAAATAAAAGCTGCAGAACCATCATCACACAATTAAGATATACAATTCATATAAGAAACAGAATATGCAATGTTTGTAATTGCTTTATGCCAATATGGGAGATTTTAGTTTCTCTTGGAAAGTCATACCTTGAGTACCATGTGACTTGGACGAGAAGGATATGCAAACCAGACATCCTCCAATGCCACATCCCCATCTGGATTGCTGAGAAGACAACCAAAAAATCAAAATCAGCTGCAAAGCCAAAGATTCTGAAAGGCTAGAACAGTTTTAACAATTTCTAGAAATTTGAAAATGGACATGGTCCACTATGGTTCCTCTTCAGTCTAGCATGGTGGTATAATTAAGTTTTTTGAGTGTGCCCAAGAGAAAAGATGCTAACCCCACAGGGCATTTGTCTCCTGCTTTAGGCATGGTAGAGACACGATCTAGAATTTGAAAAACTCGCCTACTTGCTCCTGCTGCTTTCATTGTTGTTGTATATAATCCTGATAGTGATGATACTGAGGAACCAACTGCAGAAGGAGTCTTAAGTCACTAAGGGCAATAATAATTTGAAATCTTGAAATTTTACTGCATACAAAGAAGCATTTGACTGTTGAAAGCATTTCCAGTATGGGGTATTTTGCTGTGAGGCCATGAAGAATTTTTGGAGCACAATTCTTTGCCTGAGATGATAAATCATCAAGCTAGGTGTACTCCAGCCAGCAAAGCCTTTGAACTAGTATGATGTAGATGCCAAATGGCATCACCTTATAGCACAACTGGAACTCTGCTTGGAGTTTTTTATTTCCACCTTCACTATCTTAATAAAATATCTTTTCCACCCAAGATCTTTCCTAGTATCACGTTTTCAATTGAACAATAATACTTATTCATATGTAGCATAGCTTGATCCTTGGGAAACAGCTGAAACCAATTTTGACTTCTTAAAGGGGGACTACTTTTTGGTGCATTCATGATCTAATGAAAGTTATCATCCTCTAGTTCCAGACGTCAAAACATAAAACTAAATTCTGCCAAGAATTCTTTCAACACATTCTTTCAGAACAGAGAAAATGAAGGAATTTGACGTTTTTGTATTATCTTATATGGTCTTTAATGTGGAATAGAATAGTACCCATAAAGAACAAGAGATGTACCTGTAAGGCTATAGAGAATAAAGGATGTAAGAGATCCAGTAGTCATGGAGCCTGTTATTGTCAAGTAAGCTCCATATATTACCACTATTATTACAGATAATGTTGATGCTGCGTTCAGTCCTCCAAAGAATAGTCCGACCACTCTCTGTGTGGAATAAACAGAAAATCGAACATCAAAGGATGTACTCTGTGCATCTAAACCTTACAAGACAGAAGCCAAGGGTCTGGGGTGGGAGAGGGATTTTGTTGAGCATTGAGTCGAGAAAAGAAACTGACTGCTTGTCGGAGTCCAAGCTTTAATGTCTCATCAACCTTTTCCGAATACCCTGAGATTGCATACTGTTCTTGGGCAAAGGATCTCACTGTTCGAATGGCCCCAAATGATTCCTAAGGGTTGAACTAATTTGTCAGAATAAAATTTTATCTGTTGGTAATGTACCTAAAGTTGAATAACTGTTAAATGCACATGATGGGATTTTAACAACGGTCGATAAACACAAACCTCAGCAATTGAGGCAGCGACTGCAGCTGCTGCTTGAGTAGCATGAGAAAGTTCTCGAAGATAGCGGCCGAATTTACGAACTCCAACTGAAATGATCGGCACAACAGCCAAAGCCAACACTATACAAGATCACCGTAAAGTCCTAGTTAGTAAGCCACAGCACATAATTTGGGGCGGCAAAGATGAAAGACCTTAAATCACTAACATGTTAACTTCCAGGAAGATGAGAACATGAATCCAATGCCAATGATTGCGGTAGTCAGATTTCGCAGTGCCTCAGAAAGATTAGTTGTTGCAGCACTCTTTATGATTTGAGTGTCTTCAGATAGCCTGCTCAGAAGTTCGCCCGTGCGAGTAACATCGAAGAAAGCTATTTCCTGGGGAAATTTTTGTAATAGCAATAATACAATATTCAATTTGTAAACTATGAATGTGTATTTCTAGGTTGAAATATTATAATCTTCTTGTGCTGTGCCACCACATTTAAATGTCATCCTAATGTCTCTATCATGGGTGTTATTAACAAGTATAATGACATTTAAAAGATTATGGATCTGAAAACTGGACAACCAGTTTATCAGGTAAGGAGGGGTTGATAAGTACGATGCAGGTATCCTATCTCACATGGTTAATGGAAAATCAAAAGCCTTACTTGCTGGATAAGGTGACCGAATAAATTCTTCCTTAGACGAGCAACCACCCTTTCACTGGCTGCTGCAAATAACCAAGACCGAATGGCTGTGCATACAGAACTGAAAAGAATAATTACATAAGTTACTGTGAGAAGTACTTAGGATCAAGAATAGTGGTGAAAAGAGGTTGATAAAGAATCAATGCAGGGAACCTCAACAAAATTTATACTGTTTTAACAAATGAAAGCCAAAGGCTTTGAAAATAAAATACACTACTCACCCTGTCCCATCAACTAATATAAAGCTAAATGTCAACCGGGAATTTTGAATATGCACACAATTGTTGAAATCAGAGTGACAAATAACATGGATTACGCAGGCTTCTTTAATGATAATGTTAAGCTATGAACAGAAAGACAAAATTTAGTCATCTCCCTTTGATGTTTTAAAATAAAGAATATGTTCTTCGCATCCTACTGATGTTGCATGTCACTGCAGTTTAATGCTAATTTTTAAACTATGCATAAATGAAAATTCATCTTGCTAAACCTGTATGTATTGAATGCTAGCAGCTAAAGAAGTACTGATGTTAATGTCAAAACCAAGACCTTCGTGCAACATAAAACCAATTCTCTAACCTTGACAGGGGACTAGGATGCATATTATAGTGATCTAGATATATTTATACATAAGATTCCATTTCTGATGGACAACAGTTCATACCCGATGACAACTATTGAGAAAATAACTATAATTGTGTTCTTGATGGCATCCAATGCTTCAGCTTGCTGTTCAGGAGTCTTTGTATCCCCTGATACTATATCTATTATCATACCACCATATTTTGGCTGCAATGAAAGAATAAATTTGGTTACAGTGCAATTAAAACAATAAAACCCCCATAAAGTCCAAAAAATTGGCAAGATTTATTGCCAGGAGAGCATGGAATGAATTATGTATGTAGAAACTTTTATCTGGTCAAATTTTGTAAGATAAATTATGAAGATCTGTTTAAGTGAAAACAAAGTAAATCCACATGAATCTTGTACATTGCTAAACAGTACATGTATTGGAAAATATCTCAAATTTCTAAATGTTTTAGCATCCCCAAATTCTTAGAAGACCACTCACAGTTAAATCATGAATATTGGGAGTGAATTTTCAGAGTCAAGACTAGAGAATATTGTTAGAGGAGGGATGGTTAAGGAATTTGCGTCAATATAAAAATTGTCATACTATGAGAAGACTGGACGTGGATGCTATCAACAATGCGATGGTACCAACAATCAACTTCCCAGCATCTGGCTTTGCCTGCATATTGCAAAGAGAGTCACAAATGTGTTAATATAGGCAGTAATATGACTCAATATCAGTCATCTATCAACCATATCTAAGACTTACCAGAAGAAAAACTCTACTAAATCCAACGTTGGCTGCCTGAATTTTATCAGAAAAAGTGAACATTCTTTAAAAAAAACTATATAGAATGCACAAGTAAATGCAGAATTAAAGAAGAGAAAGTAACTACTTCTTGTGCACCATGTTCCAGGTCTGTCTCTTGAGCATCAGGTGAACCATTCTCGTTTGTCTTACATCTAGCCTACAAGTACAAATGCAAATTAATCATCCCAATCGTAGATGGACAAATTAAGTGAAGCTTTTTATCTTATCCACTTCAATCTATCATGCAATGTGATTTATTTCCCTGTATCAGTCAAAAGACACTATACGAGAAACACCTTTCAGAAAAAAAAAAAAAAAAAAACTATATATGTAAGGGTGACATGAAAAGCAGGACAACCAAGCATTCTTCTGATTCAGATTCAGAAGAGACAAGGTGCATTCTGTTAAGAAAAAGGTGAAATGATATTCCTGTCCGTCAAGTTCCCAAATCAAGCCAATCTAGTTCACCCTGCCTCCACTCTCCAGGCCAACGCTGCTGCAATTAAAATGAAAGGTTGGCCATTCCGTAGCCTGGTGGCTTTATTCTCGGATCAGCATAAATCACTTTGACAAACAACTGCTAGTCATCATTAAGCTTCTTCTAATATCATGTACAGTACACAGGACATCAGGCAATCCGGCAATTCATTAGTAGCAACTTGTCCATAAATTCTAGTTTGGGATATTTCAGGTAAAAATAAGGCGAAGCATGGAAGCAATAAACCCATAATGGAGTAAAAGTTAAAAATTCAGAAGGCATGAATCTCATAATATCTCATTTCCTAAAGGCCATTCTGAATTAAGCATAACAATTCCCAATCAGCCATAGTCCTTGAAGCTGGTAAGACACCACCAGTCTCCACCGCAGCACAGCCACTCTGCATGGCTCCTGATAATGAAATAGCACCAAGAAATCCAGAACCACAATCGGCAGCAGAAACATGCGTTGCCAAATGAACCAACATAAAGAAAATTTAAGCAATCAAACGAGTCCAGAAAAGATACTAAACCACGGAAAAGAAAAGAAAAAAAAGAAAGGAAAATTCATCCAGCAAAAGGGTGCCAAGCGTGATTAAAGGATCCGAAAGAAAATATCCCATATAATTAGAATCCCGAGAACAAACCAAAAAAAGAAACAAAAGCAGAGAAATTTTCATTAGAAAACTTGCCTGTTTGTTCAAAAGAGAGACTCTTTCGCTTCCTGTGGACATAATGGACTTTGACGTCCAATCCAAATGCTGTTTCTTCCCCATCAAAATTCAAAACCTGATAAGAGGAACAAAACGCAAGAAACTACTAATTTAGAAGTAATAAATGAAAATCTAAACCAAGGAATAATTGTTCTTTTGTTTTCGTCGAACTAGGTGCATGCTGACCTATAAATGAAAATCTTCCCACAATTCAATAGAAAAAAGACTTGGCGGACTTTGAAAGCTAGACTAACCCAACAAATAAGAAAGTCGTATTAGTGGATATTGTACTCTTGATTCTTGAATACCGAATACTCCCACTAAACCAACAATCCTCCTCCTCCTCGGCCTATCTGGCAAAAAAAATATGCCACCCCACTTTATAGTACTGTATCAAATGAATAACGATTCCACAATGCTAAAAATCAGATTTTAAGACGTTGAGATTTTCACGTGTCTTCCGGACCAACCGCTACCAGGAAGCAATTCTTGAATCATGCTTCTCTTTTCTTGATTTATCTGAGGAAGGTTACACGTACTAATATATAAAAGCAAAGATGTCACTAATAATGATCTTACCGTATTTTCATCAATTTTCCCATCATTGAGAGTTGAATACTTTAATTGAGGGCTCGATGCCTCACAAGTTACGGACGTCCATTTCTGTCAAGTTAGAGTTATATAATTTATTTGTATTTTTTTTAATTGTTCATCATTTTGGTATAATTATTTAAAATTATAATGTAATCATTTTTTCTTTTACAATCATCTCAGTTTTTGTATTTTTTTTTTTAAATTTATCAGCGTAACATATATCTCAATCGTTTATTTTTTCACATTTAATCTTGACTATCAACTTGAGTAAAATGGCACTTGAGCCATCCTAAATTCTTTAATTGAAGCCTACTGACATTTCTCTGTCCCCTATACGAGTTGTAGCTTATCACAGATGGTACTAGTGGTTAGTACTACTACAACTACCTGAATCCGCAGGTTCCAACAGGCCAAGATTATGCTGGGGCGGCTTTAACTATAGCACTAACTGAAGTCATGAGAGAGATGAAAGGTGAGATGTCAGTGACAAACATAAAAAGACAGCAACTCCAGTTAATCTAGTCGCGGAATTTTCTCTATGGACTGATCATATTCATTAACAATAGTGAGTATTACGTGCATTACATGTGTCACGTAGCGTGTCATGTGGTACACTAAAATCAATCACACATCGTTAAATAGTACAAAATATGACTCACTCTTAATACATAATAATGTGTGATTGGTTCTAATATACTACGTGACAATGCACGTATATTGTATACTTTTCCTCATTAACAAATCCCATGAACCAAGTATGATTGCTCTAATTTCTCTTTTTAAGTCCCGATTTGATCGAGCTACTAAATAATTGGGAAAAAGCTGGATGTGGGGTGGGGGCGGAATTGGCGTGGCACCATCTGACCATGTGATCACAACTTATCACGGATTGCCTGTCACGTACATTTCTTGTACCTCATCGTCCTTTTTCTTGCGGTCTTGATTAAATATTCAGATCACCTTGAATTCTTAAAGCAAAAACAATTAATTATTTGTGGTTTTGATTTGATTGATTCCATGAACCTAATTCAGACGTATACAAGATGCCACTGGTGAAAGTGACGCCCGAAGGCACGTACTTTTTTTTTTTTTTTTTACACTTATTGGGAATAAGAAAAAGAGAAGAATGCAAAGAACACCACACAATTCTCCACAAAAGTCATGGTAATTTTTATGGGATTATTAACAAGCTAACAACCCAGTAAGAACCGATGTGGGACACCGGACTTGTGTTTCTTTTTTTGACACTTATTGGGGAATAAGGAAAAGGGAAGAATGCAAGAAACACCACTACAATTCTCCACAAAAGTCATGGTAACTTTTATGGGGTAACTATGGAGTTATTAACAAGCTAACAACCCAAGCAAGAACCGATGTGAGACACCGGCCTTGTGTTTCTTTTTTTGACACTTATTTGGGAATAAGGAAAAGGGAGGAATGTAAGAAACACCACCGAAAGCACGTACTTGAGCGTATATATTTACCAAGACTGTCCTTTCGATTGTTTTCTACTTTATTTTTTTTCTGTTATTCAAAAAGCCTTGCTTTAATAGAGTTTCCCATTGTCATTTTATGCTGTTTTTTTCTTTATTCAAAAAGCCTTGCTTCAATAGAATTTCCCATTGTCATTTTGTGCTGTTACCTGAGTGAGTATTGCGTGCACCACGCGCGCCACGTGGCGTGCCACGTGGTGTACTAGAACCAATCATACATCGCCAAATAATACAAGGTATGGCCCACCATTGCCACATGGCGATAAATTATTAGTTCTAGTACACCACGTGGCAATGCACGTGGTGTATTGTATACTTTTTCCTGTTACCTTGCTTCTTTTTCTTGATTGATAAGGCGACGATGATGCATCACTGAAAGCTTTTGAGCTTCCTATGGGCCCAGGGGTAGATGAACAATGAAAATCGGAGTAGGAAAAGACGATTTTCACGAACCCATTACGAATAAAAGCGTTATCAAGGACGTTTAGAAAGTCTTTCATGTCCAATCAGATCTTGTTGTGATTTACTGTGGAAAGTAATGTAGCTATAAGTTGGTTAACAAGCATTTGTCCAAGTAATATTGTCCCATTGCTTATTGCTGGGTGTCAGGAATTTTTGAAGCTTTATTTCACTTCTCTCTACTTTTTCTCTTTTTTTTTTTTTTTTTTTGGGGGGGGGGGGGGGGGTGGGGGAGTTGGAACTTTAAGATTTCATATATTAAATTGTCATGAAAGTTTTCGCGATGATCAAGCATGTTTCTAAATAACTAATTATATCAATAACCATTTTGTTATAGAAACCGGAAAAAAATTATTAAGAAGGAGACAGTGTTGGTTTCAAATTTGAAGGGTATAAATAATAAATTTCATTTTTAATACATTTTGATGGGCGAATAGATTCTTTGCTATTGGCCTTTTTCAGTTAAGAATGGTTTCACGAGCCATTTACACAGACGCTTTTCGAGTCAGGAGATTCGAAGTGTTTATTCCCTCACCAGATGAGTCGCTTCTTCCCTCAGGCACTGCAAATAGGCAAAATCAACTAAAAGGACTTCTGATATCTAATATAAAGTTTCCCAAAGGTTTGGGTAAAAACAGATCCAGGCCGAACCCATAACCAGCCCAGATCATTGAGACGGAATTGCGGGCTACCGTCCTGTGATTAGTTGCTGAAGCCACGGCAGAATTGGTGTCTGAGGTGCCCATGTCCTTGTACAATGGAACACGTGATTCGGCCTCTATGGCCCAACAATCAACAGAGACAACATAGGTTCGATTAATCAACAGAGGATTAATCCAAAACATTAATTAGATTTCATCAAAAGGTTTCATTTTCTTTCTCTTCTGTAATTAGTTAACTCAAATTTAATATTCTTATGAAGTATATAGTTTTACTTAAAACTTGAAAAATCAAATGAGAGATCCTAAACTAGGCATAAAACTAGCTTCATAATAATATGTTTGGCTTTCTAAATGCTTTACTAAGAGTTTTGATAGAAGTATTGATAATTTCATTTTTAGAGTGTCAAAGACAATTAGACAAGATAATATGTTTATGTGATCAATAGGCCCTCTATTACCAAAATAATTCTAAGAATGTAACAAGCTCTTTACTTTACTGTTTATTATTTTTTATTATTTTACAATTCTTATGAATTTTTATGTAATTTTTACACTTTTTTTTTAAATTAATTTTGTGAAATTTTAGAAACCAATTTAAGCTAAAATTGAATGCTCCAGGAACTCCATTTGTTTTGTTCGAAACATTAGGAACCGATTTTGACCGGAAATAATACTTTGATGATTACATCTATTTTGGCTGGAAATATTGGAGACCGTTTTTAGTTTGAGCGAGGGATTAAATTTTGGGAACAAAAGTGGTGATTCTTCTTAATTTTATTTATTCATCTTTTGTCTTCATTTAATACTAACTTTCAACAAAGCATGTTAGAAGTTGATGGTGATACAGTTTTCCTCATAACATACAGAAAAACATATATATCAAGTTTGTTGTCAGTGCGTTCAATGGTCATACGAAAATTATCCCGTATGCTTATGGCTGATTAATCTAATTGATGCGTCAATGACTAAATAGTAATAATTGATGTGTCTATAACTATATAGAATGTTATTCGCATCCTAATTTGGGAATCCTTGCCCTTTTTTTTTTAGAAGCCTATACCATTTCAAGGGTAGTTTTTTAAGAAGAGGAGCTAGTGAAAATCAAATCTCGACCTTTAAAGAAGAGTCATATAGTACTAATTGCTTAGTCATGATACATAACTATGAGGAATCCTTGCCTTCATCTAATCTGGCTACAACTGTAGCTAATTTCACGATAAAGGTGTTCAGGCATTCATCCTGTAGTGAAGTGTTTCCCTTGGGAAAGAAAAATAAACTGTCTTTATTGTATACCCGCCATAAAGCAGGAAGGAAACACAGATGGTCTTAGTTGAATTGGTCGCCCATAAAGAAATTTGCTTACTTAACAATCGGACTTGTTTCGGATGACAGCATGTTACTAAAATAAACATTACCAGCTCTTAAGAGGCTGCTCGTGTCACGGAAAATTCTTACACTCGGTTCACAGTACGATTGTAAATTTTATGGTCTAAAATAGAATTATATAAATATTTTTATACGACTTATGTTTATGCAATTATATTTTAAATCACAAAGTCCACAGGTATGTTATGGATGCAGTTGATCTAAGATTTTCCAGTCACTCATTCCTCTGCTCAATAAAAAAAATGTCAACTATTCCGGAGGTAGGGGATATTCTTAGGTGAATCGGGTTCGTAGTCTTATTTGTGTACATCGTAATTTAAACGAGTGTTATGTAAAGAAAATAATGCACATTGATGTAAGAAAGTGATATAAATATACATATGCGTCTTTCTTTTAAACCACGAAGTCCATCAGTAATGCCGTGGACCAGGTCATCTAAGAAATTTTCGCGAAGGCAAGAATCAATCAAACGATACCCACTATGATTAAAAGGAAATCATCAAACAAAATTCTTTTATTTATGCACTGATTAATTAATTTCAAGTGCATTCAGTACATGCGAATTCATCAAAAAAGTTATACAATCCTAGCATCAAAGTTCTACAAATATTGGCAAATCTGAACCGGTAGCAAATATTGAGAAATGATTTATACAATTTACCCTGATTAATACGGCCACAGGTTATAATACTTTCATTTTTATACAAAATTACAAGATCAAGTAATAAGAATTTTTAGTATAGAACATATAAAGTTAAATGTATGAATAAAAAACGTAAAAGTGCATCTAAATATTTTGTGTGGGAAGTAATTTAACCAGTTAACTCATGCCCCATTTGATTTCTCAGTTTACAGCCTCGGCATTTATAAACCTCCTGTCAGTCATAATCCAGGGCCAAGCCGCCAGTAATTACTTTCGATCGTAACTCTCTCAGCTGCTCGTCATTTTTTATTTTTGTCAGTTTTATGGGGTTTTTATATGGTCGGGAGTAAAGACACAAGCCTTGTTCTTAACTGATTTTGAAAAGTTAAAAATAAGTTATTTTTTATTTTAATTTAAAAAATCTAAAAACATATACTTTTTTTTTTCAAACTTCATTGGTCAGAAGTCAAGGAGTTTTTTTTTTTTTTTTTGAAAAAAAAAGTCAAAGAGTTAGATTAAACACTCACGATTAACTCTCAAAGCATACCAAAGGGTACCGTTTAAATGAGGTTACCTAACACTACAGTTATTAAAGAGAAAATTTTCATTCAAACCTAAATGAGGTTCATAAAATTTCACCATCAAAGCAATTGTTGACTGGAAGGAGGGCCATGACATTTAAGTCTAGGTCATCTTGGATTTATAGTGGCGCGACGATTTTTCTTTGTTGTTTTGGTTGAACAGATAGAGACACACGTGCACGTGATAGCAACTGAGCTGGATTCGCACTGTCTTCCATAGGGTATTAGAGCAGACCGATCAAAGTAATACTACCCACAAATTGGTCTTGTTGGGCTTCTTCTGAGGATCAAAACAAGGGATTTTTTTTTAAAAAAAAAAATGTATACACTATAATTTCTATTTTTTTAATTATTTTTTTATTATTTAGACCACAAAAACTTGTTACTTGGACTTGCTATTTTTAGACCACAAAAACTGCATAAATCATAATTTCTTTTTTAGCAAAAAGTGTTGAGTGGAGGGGGGAAATACAACAAATAGTATTTTATAAACAGAATGCGACACAACCACTTCTTAAATTTCTTTATAATCTTGTTATTTATTTACTTCTTTATATAGTAATATTGGGAAAAAAAAAATAAAGCAAGGACCCATTTTTAATTGTATTTATATGTCCCACCGACAGTATGAATTGCGTAATTATTATTTAATTACCAACGGTCAAAGACTTAAAAGAGTCCATACGGCACCCAAGTGTGTTACGTAATAATCAGCCAACTAACATCCTCTTTCCAACGACGTCGTTGTATGGAGAACAGAAGGATGTCTGTTCTTTGTCTGCGGTTCTTATAAAAATTTAAATTAAATATTAGATCGCTCTCTTCCGTTTGGACATAGGCAGGCTTGGTAAGGCAATACTAAATTACCAAGTGTAATATTGTGATTAATACTTATTAACCCCCCCCCCCCCCCCCCAAAAAAAAAAACGATAAAAAAGAGTTTTGAATCAAGAACAGCATTATGCGCTGCTAAGAATCAAATCTGAAAAATTTTGTCCTACTAAAAATATTTTCACAATTGGTTTCACTGCTAAAATCCGGTAACTTTTTCAGCTTAATTACCTTTTAAAACTAGTATTTTTTCCCTGTTAATGATTGATTAAAATAAAGATGAAGTGAATAGGTGGTGGACCAATATTCCCTTTCTTGAGTTTTTTTCTTTCATTTTTTCCTTTCGAAATTCCTTTAGATGCCTGTGGTTTACAGTTTCAAAGTCAGATGGTAATGGAATATTATTGTTGTCACAATCAAAAGCACTACTACTACCATTACCATTAAGAATATGGAAAGTTGTGGTTAAAGACTTTGTTAAAAAGTCCACTAAAACCTCTTAAGCAAGCTATGCCAAGTGTGCACTAGGCACAGCTAGCAGAAGCCAAGCGAGCACTCAGCCACAGCTCACCACCGCGTTCTCTTTTTCAGTTGTTCTCACTATTTCTCTTATTCCATCAATCTTCACTTCGGTTTCAAATCTTGAGCGGTGGCCAATCAAGAAAACAAAATCTGCTGCTCTTAACAAAATGGATGATTCCTGCTTCAGGTCTCTTGCCAAATTTACAACATGTGCCGCAACATTGTTACTTTTTATTTCTTGCTTCAGCTTTACTACAACAGGTTCTTTCTTTTTCTCCTTAATTTTGTATAATCTTAGAGGATTCTTGAATTTTGGGTTGTTTCTTGATTTCACTTAAATGGGATTTTGACAATTTGCAGAGATAATTTGGTTTTTAATTTGACTGGGGGGTGAGAGTAATATGACAAATGAGAAAATGGGTTCGAATCAATAAGCAAGTTCAGATCATTTTGTCTTTGTATGCAATTTTTGCAGTTTTTGGTTGGTCTTTGGGAAAAAAAATTTATGTTTCTTCTTCTTAGCTGACTTATCAAATGGGTGTTGGCTTGAAAAATACTGCTTTGTGCTGAAGGGAGTTTATTGGCAAAAACTAAAGAGAGGCATTCATTGAAGTTTTCTTACGGGGCCTTCAGAAGAATCACCGAATTTTTTATCTTCTAAAAGCTTACATAATATTTGGTTTACAAATTTAGTAGTTGGTTTTCAATTGCTACCTGATGTCACAAAGAAAGGGGGAGTCTGGGGTGTAAAACTCAAGCTTTTAACAGAATAATTTCATTTTGTATTTGAACCAATGGAGTGATCCAACAGCAAGTAGTATCAGTAATTTGGAATAATTTTCTGTTAATTGAATCTGTTAAACTGAAATTGCTACAGACTGATAGCAGCCGTATCTAATTTTATTATGTGCCACACACTCCTTTGCTGCATTTGCACATGATTTTACTAGTATTTAGATGTGTTTAAGAACTTAGCTATGAGTTTTGTCTTGTAAAGTGGTATGTATTGCAAGAAGATTGATCTTGGCCTAATCTTTTTTCCCCCCTTCCACGCCTCTTCCAGAAGCTTATGATGCACTTGATCCTAATGGAAACATCACGATCAAATGGGATGTTATCAGTTGGACGCCTGATGGCTATGTTGTGAGTAAATAATCAACTTCTCTCTCTGTCTATGTTTGTATGTGTGTGATGGCACTTACAAGCACGTGCACGAACCCATTGATCGTTCCTTGACTTGAATGCAACAAACTTTAACTTGAACACATTCTTCAGGGTTCATGTGAAAGAACTATATGGCCCAACCGTTGTATTACATTAAGAATGACATTACATGCTGAGCAATTTAGATTAGGAATGCAGCGTCGCTATTTTTTTCTGCATATTGCTAATTTTTTCTGCATTACTGTGCTGATTGGATTGGCCAGGCTGTTGTCACTATTTTCAATTTCCAACAATATCGGCATATTCAAGAACCAGGTTGGACCTTGGGATGGACTTGGGCAAAGAAAGAGGTGATATGGAGCATGGTGGGAGGCCAAGCTACAGAGCAAGGAGATTGTTCAAAATTTAAAGGGAACATACCACATTGCTGTAAGAAAAATCCAACCGTAGTTGATTTGATGCCCGGGACACCCTACAACCAACAAATAGCAAATTGCTGCAGGGGAGGGGTGATTAACTCATGGGCTCAAGATCCAGCAAATGCTGCAAGTTCATTCCAGCTTAGTGTTGGTCATGCAGGAACGACCAATAAGACAGTTAGGGTGCCTAAAAATTTTACCCTGAACGCACCTGGACCTGGATATACTTGTGGACCTGCTAAAATTGTTAAGCCTACCAAATTTGTTACCCAAGATGGAAGGAGGGTTACACAAGCAATGAGTAAGTCATTGTTCTATTCATCTGTTTATCACTTTCAGCACACTTGTCTATGTGTCTTGTTATTCTTGAGTCCCAGTTTTCAGGCCAAATTCATTAGCCATTCATTTTTCAGATGGCAGCAAGAGTTTGGAAATGTAAATGAGAACTGTATTATGATTGGTTGCATGATGATGTAATTAAGGATACCGGTGTAAAAGCGCATTTGTTCCTAGTTATGCCTGTAGTTCAAAAATTTTTACATTCTGTGGAGTTAAGGTAAATACGAATTCTTACATTTATAAGATCTTATTTTAAGCAACGCTCTTGGTATGCAGTGACATGGAATGTTACGTGTACATATTCTCAGTTCTTGGCTCAGAAAACTCCAACTTGCTGTGTTTCACTCTCGTCATTCTATAATGATACGATTGTACCATGCCCGACATGCACTTGTGGCTGCCAAAATAATGGTTCTCATCCTGGGAGTTGTGTAGAGTATGCTTCTTTCATTATTATGCAACTTTTCTTTTTCAGCGTTTATATTATGAAAGTCTCTGATAGTATTTTTTTTTTCCCTATTTTTTGGCGTTTGCTCCTGCAGTCCTGATGCACCACATCTAGCTTCAGTTGTTTCAGACCATGGGAAGACCAATAACTTAGCACCTCTGGTCCAATGTACGAGTCATATGTGCCCAATTCGAGTTCACTGGCATGTGAAACTCAACTACAAGGAATATTGGCGTGTTAAGGTCACAATAACGAACTTCAATTACAGGATGAATTACACGCAGTGGAATTTAGTGGTCCAACACCCCAACTTTGACAATCTGACTCAAATATTCAGCTTCAATTACAAGCCGTTAACTCCATATCAATCTATAAGTAAGTCATATGTTACCTTTTAAAGCTATCTTGTCTCTACAAATTAATTATCAATTTGTCATGATCCAGCTTGTGGATGGTTTGTAGACTTGGTCAAATCTGTGTACTTATTTTGAATTCATCAACTATATTAGAATAATCTGGTAAATATATCCAGTAGAATGAACTAAAATCTTCACTATTCGGGGGTGTGGGGAGAGTAAGCATCATCACTTAGATTTCCGTCATATTTTCTACACCTCAAGAAGTACAATCTGGTAGCATGAACCAAACTCATATGTTCATTGATTTAGAGTTCCAGCCTGTACTTTTCTTGTTCTTCTTGTTCTTCTTCTTCTTTTTTTTTTTTTTTTTGGTTTTTGTTGTTTTTGGGGGGCTTAGATTTCCATTGGATGTTTTTCTACATCTTGAGTGATTTGAATAGATTTCACAAATCTCAAGTTCTTCTTTGCTTTTAACAGACGATACTGCCATGCTTTGGGGAGTTAAGTTCTACAACGATTTGCTCATGCAAGCTGGTCCTTTTGGAAATGTTCAGTCAGAACTTCTATTCCGAAAGGATAAATCAACCTTCACATTTGATAAGGGTTGGGCTTTTCCTCGAAGAATCTATTTCAATGGAGATAACTGTGTAATGGCACCTCCTGATTTATATCCATATTTACCCAATGCCAGTTCTCGACGAGATATCTCGATCGTTGTGCTAGTTACCGTTCTTTTGTCATCTCTTGCATTACTCATCACTTGTCTTTGAGAATGCCACAATGGTATGAGCGCTTAAGCAGCAGTCAAGCCTAGAGCTAAGCAAACCAACTGAAAGTTGATGTGCCTAAGCAATGATATGTGGCAATGCGTATGCCTCAAGTGCAAAATTTTGGAAAAACCACGGGTTCTACCAACTTATGGCCTAGGTTGGTAAATCCACTACCAACCTCTTTCTTTTGACAGCTGCATGACATGTTTATTACTGTTACCGAGTTATTAGATTTGTAATACAAATAAAAACCATTCCACAACTTGAAAAGTTGACTGCAATCTGATTTTACTTGTATTTTTCAGCTTTTAATTCGCATTTTGTTAACGTTGTTTAGACAGTAGAGCTATTCAGAGAAAAAGCTTACACTTCCGTACATTTATTTCATTAGAATTTCTATATATTCTTTTCCAGAGTTCTGCCGCACTATCTGATGGAGCAGAATATTAATGCGCTTGTATATCTGACAATGTCGAGCTGTTGATCTCATAATAAAAGAGTAATGTTTGTTTATGATAAGTGAATTCAATACACCTGTTCCATACACTGGTAGTTGATTGACTGTAATTAGGTGTACATCCTCAGAATTTGAGTATTTTTGTTTTTCTGTAGAAAAGAATCCATAAAATTTGTACCTGTAGTTCCAAATGTCCTGCACTGAGGCCCCTCAGCTTCAAAACTTGCAGTACTATCAAGACTAGGAGAATGATCACAAAATCCATACAATTAGAAGAATGAATATTGAGCAGATAAATGTTGAGAGATGAACGAGGTTTTGATTTGCAGAGCTTGGTAAAAATGGATATGCCTCTGGTGGGGGCATCATGCACTCATCGCCATTGAAGTATACTTTCCGAGGAAAGGCCCATCCTTGCTTGAATGTAAATGTGTCCTTGGTCTTCTGAAGAAGTACCTCAGATTGAACATTTCCGAATTGTCCTGCTTCCATTAGTAGATCATTGTAGAATTTCATGCCGTAAAACATCCCTGTATCATCTGCATTTCACATTATATTCATTTTAGATTTAAATCCTCTAGATTCCCCCCCCCCCCCCCCCCTTCTGCGAGACAGTTTATGGCACTTACTGATGGCTTGGTAGGGTACAAGTGGCTTGTAATCAAAGCTAAAAACTTGAGTTACGTTGTTGAGATTTGGATGCTGAACAACAAGAGTCCATTGTGTGTAATTCATCCGGTAGTTAAAGTTGGTAATTGCTATCTTTGCCCTCCAATAATCCTTGTAGTTGACCTTTACATGCCAATGCACCCTGACAGGGCACATATGGTGCGTGCACTGTAGTAGAGGTGCATTATCTTTCCTTGGAGTATTTATTCCAACTACACTAAGAAGTTTTGAATCGCTCCTGCATCACCAGTACTTGAGTTGGAAATTTTCACATGATATAATGAACAGGCAAATGATAGACATTGTTATTGTAATATCAGATAGGAGCTTACTTGATGCATTTTTTCTTATTTTCACACCCGCAAGCACAAGAAGAACAAGGAGTGATTGTTTCATTGTAGAAAGAAGAGAAGGAAACACAACAACTGGGGTGTTTACGAGCTAAAAACTGGGAATAGGTGCAAGTCACGTTCCATGTCACTGCAGAGAGAAAACCAAGCATTGTTGGCAAAATTACAAATTGCAAAGATAAGAACCATCACATAATCGAGGGAGAGAATGCCTTACTCAAGGCCTGTGTTTTTCGGCGACGATCAGGTGTTAGAAAAGTGGTTGGAGGAACAACCTTTGCAGGGCCACAGGTATAACCTGGTCCTGGACCTAGCAAAGTGAAGTTTTTAGGCAGTTTCACCGTCTTGTTCGAAGTACCCGCTTGGCCAACGCTTATTTGGAAGGCAGAAACGGAAGCTTGTGGATCTTGGCCCCAGGATGACAAGACTCCACCTTTACAACAGTTGGTGAATTGTTGGTTGTAGGGAACACCAGGGAGGAGGTCTACCACAGTGGGGGTCTTCTTGCAGCAATGTGGTATGTTGCCTTTGAACTTGGAGCAGTCACCTTGTTCTGTAGTTTGTGCGCCCACCATAGACCAAATTACTTCTTTTTTTGCCCATGTCCATCCCAATGTCCAACCAGGGCTCATGACGTGCCGGTACATTTGGAAATTGTTCATTGTCACAGAAGCCTAGGAAAACATCAAGCTTACTCATCAATTCAATCTATCATGTGTTTAATCCAAAATATGAATCTTTAATTTTCTTAGAGCGAGATCATAGTATGACAGGAAAAGGTACATACCACATAGCCATCTGGAGTCCAAGACATTACGTCCCATTTGATTGTTATGTTTCCATTTGGATCCAAGGGATCATAGGCAACTGCAAAACCAGAAAATTATATAAATTGCAACATTAATAAAATGGACATATCAACTTTATTTTGAGAAAGCAGAGGTTAATTTACCTGCGTAAGAGAAGAGGAAAAGCAAGCAGCCTACTACGACAAGATTTCTCATTTGGTCGCTTAGTTGATCAGTTTTGTCAAGTATGAGTTTCTTGTAATTCTCTCATCCAACATCAGACTAATGCCGTTCAATGTTGGTTGAGATGGGAGTATATCATTACCAGTTTATTGGCAACTTTCTCTACCTGTGTAGACTAATGAAAGAGATGTGCATTTGGGAAGAATTTGAAACCTGAAAGTTGCGAGGCCTTTACCTACTGGTTGTTGAATTATCATTGGGTCTGTTCCTCTCGGTTATATATTAATTGTTGCAAGAGTTTCTGCATCTTGAAGCAAAGGTTTGGTGGATGAAAAAAACGCGGGCGATTTTTGAGAATGAGCAGTACATTCTAACGGCCATACTTCTGTTAAGAGAAGTTGACAGGCAGGGAAATTAACAGTGTGTTACTGTTAAATGTTAACGCAACTTCTAGACTTCTGGTTATCAGTGATCTTGACGTGATTGTCATTAGAAAAATCAAAGAAAGGCACTGACCAAGAATTTTAGCACAAATATATATATATATATATATATATTTATATTTGACTAGAATAGAAACAATTAGGGAGAATAATTTTAGAAATTATTTCGTCCTTGCTAATTTCTGTAATGTTGTTATAACTTACATACCAAGCTCCTAAATAACAAGTAATAATAAGTAGAATAGGAAACATTTTTATGGACTCTGAATCTGGAAAATGTGTCGGTGGGCTAATTTTTTTTATGTACTAGTACTAGTAGATGCAACGATCAAATTGTAGATATTATTGCACAGTTGTTTGAATGCATAATAATCTGTATAAATATACAAGTGTACTATAAAATTCACTATTAATTAGGTAGAAATTTTCTTATGAATTAATTGTGGCGTGTTGGAATGTGAGGGCGTATGATGATTGTGACATTGAAATTGTGGCCACCAACTCTATATCTTCTGTATCCATGTGTCTTGAGTCAGAACACAAGGTAAGAGTTTGAATCAAGTAAAGGCCAGAATGCAAAATCTTGTGTGCACACAACGAGCTGTGATTCCACTTATGAATTCTGATACAAACAAAGACACTCCAACCAACTTGAAAGCTCAAGTTTTCTGGGGTTGTAGTGATTGCTCCTCTTGCTTTTTACCTTCAGCTAATTCCTCTGAGTGCGAATTACAGTTGTTTGTAGTTATTCAAATGCTAGTTTGACAGCTTAAAATGTAATCATTTAATGTACCAAATGTTGCTCTTATCACATTTGTAGACTGTAGAAGAAGAACCTTTAGTAAATTTGAAAGCAGCCCATTCTCTGTTCTGTGATCGACAGTGGTCCAACGTGTTGATCTTTTCTTGCCATAGCATTCTTCAAGGTTCAGCCAACGTAGCAATCCAGCCACTTCATCTGTATGGGTTCTGTCTCCGGCAAAAAGGAAAAATCCGTATGACTTCCACAATACTCAAGGGGACATCATTAATTTTGCAATTGTAGAATTTCGATTAGCTTGAAGAAAGCATAAGCATCTCCGCGACTTTTGCTTTTCTAGGACTAAATGGTAACGTAAATGAAAGAGTGATTATGCAGTTTCCTCTTAACAAATTTTAAAGGAATTTTTTTGTACTAAATAAAATATTTTAATTTTTCTCTAAGAAATAAATTGTAGATTGATATTGAAATATGAAAAGTGCAGTATTTAATGAAGATATTATAATAATGGTTTAAATAGTGAGTACCAAATATCTTTTCTTTCCTCTTTTTGAAGGATTTCCCAGAAAGAATAGGTAGATGACGAGACATTCGTTAATGCTTCAAACCAATGAGGAACAATCTATCATTGGTCAATAACAACGTGGATAACTCCCCCCAGAAAGAAACTTCGTCTGTAAAAGATACGAAAATTAAATGACCAGAAACAGGAGGCTAAGCACCTGGTTTTGCTCAAGTCAAATTTTCTACGTAGCCCACTGAAACTGCAGACTCGTCGGAATAGTCCAAGTCCAGCCAATTATATCACTCCAATCCTTCAAAATATTAATTTCCCTTTGTCAATGTACTTCCACAGTATATATACGCATCCAAATTTATAAGCATTTACAAGTAAATTACAAGACACAATAATTACCACAAACAGCTCCAGTATTGCAATTCTTGAAGAGCTCTCAATACGAAGAACAGACACGAGCAATCAAACAATCAAATCAATGGGGCGTTGGATGAAACCAGAGGTAAGCCAATATATGCATCAAAATTTGTTTATTACATTTTTTTTTTCGTTAGTATCTGGAAATGTCTTTTTATCATTTAATGCATATAGTTTAATGTTACAAGGAGAAATTTGTGTATGTGATTTCAAGTTGTGATATGCAACATAGGTCTACCCTCTCATGGCTGCAATGAGCTTTGTTACTGGGATGTGCGTTTTCCAGCTTACAAGGAACATACTTTTGAACCCGGATGTTAGGTAAATTAATAATTGACCTGCACAAATTACACACTTTTATGGATCCTATTGGTTTTAATTGCAAATATTAGTATTTGACATCTCGGTTTATTGCTTGATTAAATGAATTTTGTAACTCTTTTTTCGTTAAAAAAAATAAATTTGTGGACTGGCATTTGCAGAGTAAACAAAGATCACCGTAAAACAGCTGTTCTTGAAAACCAAGAGGAAGGAGAGAAATATACCCAACATGGCCTCCGCAGGTTTCTTCGCACTCGCCCGCCTGAGGTCATGCCTTCCATCAACCGTTTCTTCGCCGGCAATGAAAAATGAAGCAATCTGGATTTCCACACAAATGGTTTACAATTATAGGCTTTTGTGTCAGTTTTATGCAATGTAATGAACTTGCGTATAGTTAATATCAATACACTTTTAGAAAGAAAGAAAGACGACTCCAGAGCAAAATGTGTTTCGTGCCAATTTAATCTTCCAATGAGTAGCCTACAATTAGAAAAATAAATTGCGAAAAGCATGCTATATAAATAGTAGTCTTACGAAATATCAATATGCGAAGATTTAGCTCTTTGTGATAATCTATTGCACTTTTTAATGTTATTCTCATGTTACACGTTTAAAGAGCGGATCAGATCATTTATCTAATTTTTTTGATATCTAATAATATTTAATACAAAATTACATTATATTAATGTGAAACTATGATATGCTTTTAATAACATGATCACTAAAAAATACAATTATAATCATATTGCGCACGTGAAAATGACATTTGCCCCATTCTTTTTTTTTTTTTTTTTTTTGGAGGACATGCCCTACTCTTTTATGGTATGGTTAACAGAAGTATACATAATAATGTAAAACGAAAGTGTGTCGTATGGTACCCAAAAAAAAAAAAAAAAGGTGCATCATAGAGCACCGGAGAAGGGGTACGGAAAATTGGATACCTGTTCCAGTTTAAGAAGGTGAAGCGAAGGCCCAAGACCTCTAAGCTGTGTGCCGCCCAATGTCATCTATGATCCACCCCAAAGAGGCCTTAAGTAAGTTGTCCGGCCAAGTCTACAGAATATTAAAACTAAAAGCCCCTTAAAGTACTGTCCTTGGGCCGTTAAAAACCAGGGATCATCTCACCTGCCTATTGCACTCAGATAACTGACATTGATGGATTCATTTAACCAGCGAGTTTAAAGGCAGCTAAAATTGCTTTAAAGAAACCTTAATAATCCGGCCCATGAGGGAGCTAAAATAGATTTAAAGGCATCAGGTCAACACGTTTGGTTCACTTTTTTTCCTTTGACAGTATGAGAGGCTGCGGCCTTCGATGTAACTCCTACCTTAACTTACAGGGTCTGTTATTAATAACTTTGTTTTATCTAATTTTAGCTTCTTATTTGTGAAAAATTTATTTTATGATATTTTTAACTATTTTTTTAATTATGTTTTTAAATTTTTTAAACTAAAATCAGGAGTAACTGATTATTAACTTTTCTAAAATCAGTTTTTATAAAAATAAAAAACTATTGAGAACAAGTTCTTAGGCATGTTTTGACTTAAAAAAAAAGAAGAAGAAAGTTTAACCAATGAATTTAGAGATATGAATAGTTTCAGCTCTCGCCTCTTTCCAATCACATTAATAATTGAAAATCAGTCATTGATTTTTAGTTGATACTAGTACGGCAATAAGTTTGTATTCAACTTATCCATCATTCGCTTTATAATACTGATATGATTTTATTATATTGAATGGATTTTGAACCAGTTGAAATCCTCAATGTGTATAATCAATTAAACAAATGAAAAGGAGAAATGAAATGAAATGAAAAGAAAAAGAAAAAGTCCAAGAATCTCCATTACAACAACAAATCTTCACTTTACCCTCTTTAGTCATCGTGGTGTGGAGCATGTGATTAGGTAGATTATGATGTATCTAACACATGCTAGCAACGTTAGATAATTAGTCAAATTAAACTCAAGCTATATATAGTACTAGTATGCTATTATCATAACTAGATATCAGATCTACATGATTAACCTAATACTACATTAAAGTGTTTCGATATGGCTCTTTTGCATGATTAATGGGCTTCATGTTATTGGTGGATGCGATATTTCACACTTTTTGTCTCCCTCTCTTGTAGTTTACGCGGCAATTAAATTATATTCTATGTTGGTTTTTCTTCCCTTCGATGACTACCATGGCATCATCGTACTCCTAAATTTCTGCCCCCAATGCAAAACCTAATTGATTACAGTATGAATATGTCTTGAGCCCGGAAATCCTTGATCATGAATTTATTATTGTTTTTTTTCACTTTTTTTTATAATAATTATTTAAAGTTGAGCGAATAATTGCTTTTTAAGGTGCACCTATTTGTTACATGATAGAAGTTTAATTAGTTAGAGCTGAAGAAATTGTCACCGAGGTGCTCAAGTGAACAAATTGTATCCAAAATAAGTATTTAAAACAACATTTTGAGGCAATTACTTACAAAATTTCGATAAGTAGATAATAAATTTATCTTATTACTTGTTACAAGATATAAAATGTGATAGTAAAGATGTCACCCCCTTAGCCCACACGTGCCAAGCACGAGACAATCGTCGTATTCTCAAGACCCGAGAATACAAAACAATCAATATCATTCTAAAAACACCACTTTAATATTTAATAATATAACTATATAAGTGCGATACATACTAACAATAAGAAAATAACCTAACATCCATTTTGGGCCTACGTGCCCAATCAAAATACAAAACGTAACTTAAAGATGTTTTACACATATCCATACTACATAACCTTAAATCTTAAAACTAATATCTATTACATAAAACATAAAGCAATCAGTAAAAGTCATCTTCTGGGTCCTTTACATATACCACATCATAGTCCTCAAGGTCTGTAAAAAAAATAAGAGAGAATGGATTGAGCGACACGATACTCGATAGGTAGTATATACACCTCTGTTGGATCATGCATCGATTATGTAATTATACTATTTTTGTAACATTTGTCATACTATAGCACATGCATAATCAATTCAGAATAATTGTAACATAAATCTAATACTCTTAAAATTATTTATCAAAGTCGAGTGACATCAAATCATATAACATAACATGAACATTTTCATAACATATCTTGTCAATTAAGAAAACATATCAATATGGCTCATAAACATGCACATGTAATATTCGGCTCTTGAGTACTCAGCCTAGAGTTTAACCCCAATCTATAAGGGTGGTAGGTCAAGCATTTTCCTTGATCTTCACTTAACCTACCTATACATGAGTCAATTGGTCAGGCTTTATACCGACTACCTTGACTATCCATAACCGATCAAGCATTTTCCATGATCTTCACTTGATCGTCATACATGACAGGACTATAGTCTCTACTGTCTATTTCATGACCGTTTAGAGTCTTTCATACTTAAAATCATTTCATATGTCATATGCACATTTAAATAAAAAAAAACAAAATGTCAAATATTTTTCAAGCACTTAGCACAGTAAAACATTTGAAAGTAGACATACGTGATCCATCTTTTTCATATATCGAAATAAAACATTTACTTTAAAAAAAACGCAGAGGGTAAACACCACCTTTCTCGAACTGCTCGAATGGGATACTCTTAACTTCTCCTACTTTTAGCTTGTACCTATAGTAAATACATGATTATTTTAATTAGCTTGTATTCTTTTGAAGGTATCTATTAAGTAAGGCTCCAAGAAATTATTATTATTATTTATTTATTCTTCACCAATCCAAGTGCACTTAATGACATGCTTGTAATATTCTGTAGGATATATAATTCTTAATTAATGTCAAAATCTAAGTGTCAAGAAATAAGTGTTTTATTTTAACTTAATTACTTAATTCTCTCTTTTTTTTGTAAGACTATAATTCGGTTGATAGAAAACTTTTGACAGGTCATTAACTTGAAGGTGAACTTCTATAAATTTTATATTGTTTTTCCACTACAATTTAGGAGATGAATTTATTCAGCCGGTAACAGCACTTGGATTACAATTCTAACAACCCACACTAAGTAGGACAATTGCTAATGTAATATAATTTGCTACTGGAGTTGTTACTTTAGTACGTCGTATGATTTTGTGTACTTAGTCCTTGCGTGAGTGGCCTCCAATACTTGGTCACTAAACCAATTCAGGACCAGGCCGTTATTATTATAATATTTTTTTGTACGATTTATCTATTTCTCTTTGGAGTTAATCAAATTGAAGATATTAGTAAATCCATGATCTTGTCTTTTGAAGTTTGTAACTTTTGACACTTGATATAAACAGCCTAAGATGAAATTCAAAATCTCAGCTTTTAGAGTGGATAATCATAAGATAACCATATTTATTTATTTATTTTTATTCTATTTTTTTTTCTTCCAAGAAATATGACAGTTTATTTGGTTAAAAAAAAAAGACATTGGATTCTATTATTACTTAATGAAAACGGTTTTTACAATACACTTTTAAAGTTAGGATAACTAACAACATAAGTGATTAATGAATATTAGAGAATCAAACTTTTAGGAATAATTTATCCAATTGCAAAGTACATGCAACTAAAAATACATAAAAAAAAAAAAACACTCATGCACGGCGTCCAGGTTTCAGATACCAGTTTGACAAAAGGTCACTTGCAACCCCAATATCTTATGGATTTTAAAACCAAACCATGACTTAACAATTAATGATAAGAATCCCAAGAAAAGAAAACATGTAAAAGCATGCTGATTCATCCTACTGTTTCCAAAAATTTATATATATATATATATAAAATTCGTAGTATAGTAGTAGTAGTAGTAAAAAAAAATTAGGTTAGGTACTTACTAGTTTTGGTCATAGGGAGATGTATTATCACCAAGATTTTAGTTAGGCCGCTGGATCTATCCTCTATTAGAAGAGTTTCTATAACCTTAGAAGAGTTTCCATTGTCTGTATGAGGAAGAGAAAACTAAGACAGAGAGAGTGTGTGTGGGTGTGTCTATTGGAAACAAAATGAAGTCTCGTACATTTAGTTTATCTGATAAGTTTAGTTGCATAAGTAGTTTAGAAAGTTACCACTTCCTTAGCAATCACCTATCCACTATCAGATCATGTCCTCTCAACTCTCTTCCACTGTCAGATAACTCCTTTCACAAAATAACTTCCCTTACGTTATTTACTTATTAATTATATAATGTCATTATTATAATTAAAATAGACAGACACACATATACTAAATGTAAAAATTCTCGGATATTACAAAAGGCATCTTAAAATTGATCGTCAATTGATTCAAAATGCACGGGGACTTCGACATCACAAATCAAAAATAACAAGTTGAGGGTTATAATTAAGCCAGCAAATTAGGATAGAACAAGTTGGAAATCTTAGATATTTTGGCTTGGGGTTATGCTGATCTCCAATCAATGATTTTTCTTTTTCTTTTTGGTGCTATCAATGATGTTAATAATTCGACCCAAAGAAAATGGGTGAGCTCATGAGATGTGAGAAACGATAGCGATGCAAATTGCAGAACTACACAAAACCTACGTGCAAATCCATTCGGTGGAGCGAGAGGTCAATTTATCTCCAACCGTAGTTAATCATAAAGTCCGTGTCAATTAAAGAAAGAAAACGTCCGAATTCTTGCATGCAAATGATAAAAACACCCTTTTTTTTCCTTTAATTTTTAGGTCCCCCCTTCCTTGGGCACCATAAAAAAGTGTCAGATGAGTCTGAAAGATAAGGCAAGTAAATGTATATGAGGCTGATGGGCTTCAGTCTTCATGGTCCTGTCAAGTTCCAGTATTTGATCATTTCCATCGCAAGATTGATTTCAACATGTGGGGGGGGGGGGGGGGGGGTTTCAAATAATGTAAAAAAAAAAATTTGTGTGCTCGCAAGGCAGATTATAGGGGTAATATAGCTGAAGTTCTTTTTTTGGGCGCAAACAAAACCCAAAGTCAGGGACCTCATTGTGGGTTTGTTGGTCTGAAAAGAGTGGAGTAGTGGTCAATTGTTGATGATTATCGTACCAAGGACGATTGCGATAATCCCACGAGGGGGTAACATGCAGTGGAAAGTTTCGCATCTTTTATAGGGGTCTGAGAATCTGAGTAGTCTGACTCTGACATATACAAGAGCCCAACAGAATTGAGGAAGCCCCACAACGAGGGTGGGTAGGGGCTGGCTGATTTTGATTTCCCATTGTGGCCAAACAGTCACCGGATCACATGGTGCCGGTACCCCTTTTTCAACTTAAGGATACGTAATCTTCGCTAAAGAGAAGGAAGAAGAGATATGCATGGATGGAGAGGGAGAGAGGAGGCTTCACTCATTTCATTGTTGTCACAGATCTTACTTAGAACAAAACAAACACAAAGGTAAGCGAAAGAAACAACAGCAAAGACAAGCACTACAATGCATCAAACAAAATGGAATGGGGACCCTTTTACACATGGGGTGGGGTGCCAAAAAAAACTTTGGAAAATTTTTGAGGCATCAGTGATCAGTGGAGCCAACAAAAAGCTAAGATTCTTTTGCAATATGTTGATTGGAAGCGCACACTTATAGTTGAGGGAGAACCCTTGTACGTACGTTCCTAGCTAGTACTTGCACTACTCATAATCTTTCTCCCAGTATAATATATATGTGTGGTTTTATCCCTCCATCTCCATGCTTATGTTATATATAACTATTGACTAGTACTAACCTTTTTGCATCCCCACCCGACCAACCATGTACTTCGAGTCTGTAATCCATTATTTGTCGAAAAAGATGCATTGATACATCATTTCAGGAGGAAGAACTAATGGAAATGAATATAATTTTATGCTTGGAGTGACTTTGGACAACTTGGAATTACTAACTTAAGTCTGATTGTATCATAGACTAAAATCTAAAGCTAGGGAGGAGATTCCCAACCCAACACGCAGTCCATACACAAACATAAAGGGAGGAACTGTATACAATTCAAATATTTTGAAGTTCATAGTTGTAGTCTCTATAGAACAACAACAAGGGTATGGTCTGCCGGATTAATTATATTCCGAAATCATAGAGTTGGCTAAGTTTATCTCTCGCTTTCAGGCATGGAAAAGGGGGTTGGAGATGAGGAAGGACCGGACGTTAGTATCACTGTTTGTCCTACAGTACTTGCATTGTCTTCTTAATGGGTTACTAGTTAAAAAACAAATTGAAGAAAAAGAAGATGACAATTAGAGGAATGATTTAGCAACACAACATGATTACTTAGATAATTCTTGTTAATGTGCACTAACTATTATTGTAATCAATTTGTTAACTTCAACTGATTGACCTCTAATCCCAACTATCGAGTAAGGATACTACAGATTCTAGGGTAAAATTCTATTTCGTTAGAGAAACAATCGTGTAGATGCACTAGGCGAATTTGCACAAAACTATTTATGTGTAGTTTATCAAGTATGCGTAACTTCATGTCTAGTCATTTTCAGTGCACGCTCTAATTAATCTTCAACTGTGTACATATTTATTTATCTCTCACGAATTTTGATCTATAATCCGAGTATACAAATCAAATTATTCTACAATTTGTGCCCTGATTTCGAAGATTTCAATACGCCCACGCTAGTGTTACCACTCTTAAAGGAAAAAAGAGGCAAGGACCAGGAGACATATAGAAACGCAATGGAACTGGTGAAATGAAAACGTAGAACTGTAAAACTGAAATTGGGCAGAAGGGAGTAGTTAAGAGCAAAATTAATACCCTCAATACAAGAATAAAAAGTCGCAGTTGAAAAGGAGGAAAAGTTGAAGCTATTATTAATGTGTGGACAAATTTGACGGAAATTATGGGTGGATGTATGGCAAATCTTGCAACAGAGACAGGGGAGCTCAGCTAGCAGACTAGGCCAGCTGCAGAAGCAATAGGGATATGGAGTGGGACTCTGCAAGTCTGGACCATCATCCCCTCAAGGGGGGCCGGGGGGTAAGGATGGGCGACTCCATGACTGTGACTGTTAGCTAAACTCGATTAGCCATGGATCTTTCTTGGTCTGTTTACTTCGTTAGGCTTTGCCTGTTTTTATTTTATTTTAAGCAGCAGTAACTGTTGAAGTAATTCCCATTTAAAGAAGAAGACTGCAGAGCAGCAGCAGAGAAGACAGGAAACAGAACATCTCAGTCTAGATCCTGCGGACTCCCCTCCCTGCCCGCGACTTCGATTGGCCAAAAAGCAGGAAATAATACTAGCAAAATTAAATACTAGTGCAGCATAATAAAACTAGTATAATAAAGAAAATACTGCTGTACGAAAAGCACTGCTCAAGAATATTAACCTTTAGAAAAGATTGATATAATTACTAATACTTTTGCAAAGATAATATGACTTTTTAGTGTACTTAGATCAACGTTACTACAGAACTGTCTGGCAAATTATTGTAGGTACTACAATAGGGCGTACGAATAGAGACAAACGTCAATCAAATCACTGAATAAAACGACCGCACGTGGAATCAAACATCCCACACGTGCACTCGATCATCTCGTCGCAATCCAACTCCAGCCCCTTCTCTCTCTCTCTCTCTCTCGCTCCCTCCCAAGATAAGTCACCAAACAAAACAACAAAATATCACACCCATCTTTTATGTTTACTTACGGTAGTATATTTAGGCACGAAAACCCCAAAATTTCCAATGTAGCCACCCCCTATGGTCAGGGCTTATCCGAAAAGACCACATTTAAACTGTTTCTTGAATGTATTTCGTTTTCCTCTTTTTCCAGGAGAATTGAATCTACATTCAGTGTCTAGTAGGGATCCAATTGAGTTGGGTTGAGTTTGAGTAATACTATGTTTGAGTTCGAACTCGACAATCATAAATATTGTTTAAACACAACTCGAACTCAATAAGTAGACATTTTTTTTGTTCGAACTCAAACTCGAAGTAGTGAATAACTACTTGAACTCAAGTACTCGGAGGCAATTTTGATAAATTTTATAACTTTCACATATAAAATAGTAAATGCATAATAAATAAATATATAATTATTTAATAATTACGTGCTCTATAAGGCTCGATGAACTTTTTGAATTTGAAAAATCGATACTCGAATTCGCCTCATTTGACTTATCGAGTTATTCGAACTCAGTCAACTTAAATTCGAGTCAAATAATTGCTCACCAGTGCGTTCGATTGTAACCCTACTGTCTAGGGAGGAAATTGAACCGAAACAATATCCTTGTTATATTGACAAGTAGTCACAATTGTCACCATATAATCAAGGATAGAAGTTTGGCACAAAGCCACCATATCATTAGCAAATCATCACGGATCTATACCAATTAAGTTAGGTTACTTCAGGTTGGAAGATTCATCCACACAACATGACAAATTAACCAAAATTGACGCTTGGGATCTAAACGTCATGTGCTGCCTTGATACAAAGAAGAAGCTGATGATGCAACAGTAATTGTTTATACGTGGACGAATATCCTACTGTAGACAGAAAAATGTGTCAACGGAAAGGCAACTGTGTCTTCCCTAAGATTTAAACAATTGTCATTTATCTCGTGCAAATTTGAATTGCTTAGAAAACTTCATAAAAGATTTTGTATTACACTTCTTTATTCATGTTGAACTAAAATTTTACCATCAAACCTAAAATTTTGTATGCAGACCAGAATATCTCAAGTTGTTGAAGTAGATAGAGATATTAGGCACTTGTTGTATGCATTATAGAATTGGAAACATTCAAATTGTTTTTCATTTGCAATAACGAGGAGGAAATAATAACGTGATAGGAGATTGTGTTTTAAAAACTAAACCGACTGATAAATGAAAAGAGTGACCAAATTACAATTCAATTTAATTTAATTAATCAATTCAACAATTTGATACGATTTTCGTATGATCGGTTGGACCGGCCAGCGAGGTCCCATTTTTAGAACTCTCCAAGGAAAGGTAGATGGGAGAGGGGTACAAGTAAATATTATTGAGCAGGAAAAAGTAATAGGAAAAAGCACAAGAGAACAAAATAGAGGCCCTCGTGCGTGCGTGCAGGTCTGGTCCATGACGGGCTTTCAATGTACATCACTCATTTAATGAAGCAGACAGGTTGAGGGGGGAAGAGGGGGCTATCAGCTGCGTTCTCCATTCATCATTATATGTGCAATCGTGTGGGTAGACATTCCTCTTCTACTCGTATCTTCTCCCTCCACATTATTGCTGTGTATAACCTTTTTGCAGCCTATTAATTGTATCCATTCTGTAGTTCGTGCAATTAAGATTTTACTTCTCTCTGTTCAGTGGTATCTATCTATCCTTCACACACTTCCCTATCTTATTCTCCTTAATTCTGCCACCGCACCACCATCTAAAAAAAGAATAAACAACATTAAGTTTTCAATAAAATGTCCTTTATTTGTCAAGTCATCTTCCTGGTCTAGTAATTATCCTCTTCTTAGCTTCTGCCCAATTTTTCCGATAGATGAACATGGTTGATTTTTTTCTTCATGATGCATCAAGTGATATTTAAGTTAGTTCACATATACAATGAACTCAGTCTCTTCGACTTCATTTCTGCAAGGAAGAGTCAGGGTGGATGCACGTCTTACATAAATTGAAACCAAAAGTAACATTGAAGCCTGGATACTACTTTCAATTTCAAGAAAGAAAAAGAGAAAAAGGAAGATTTTTTAACACCTAGAGTGGCATAAGTATGGTACTATTATAATAATGGATTCGTATAATATGTCGGCAAATCTCGCGAATCATGAGATTGGTTGTTGGAAAGGAAATATGTATATTATTCAAAAAGAAAAAAATGGCCAAATCCGGAGGAAATAACATGCGAATCAAAACGAGCCAATTTTGCCATTTGTCAAGTAGAGGGCTAGACAAATGCTCTCATAGCATTCTGCCATTAGAAGAAGAAAGTTTGAGAGCTAATTCAGATATTCTGTCGAAAAAAAAGAAAAAAACAACTATTATGAATATCGAACCATCTTATCAAGCTGAGAATGATACTTATTCGAAGGGCAAGTGATTTACACCCAACAAACACCATTTTTTTTCCAGCAAATTGCGTGATACACGATTAATGTTCACCAACCATAAGGAAGAATAACAATCGTCCTTACAAAATGGCAATTCTTCGGAGCCTTCATTTGATACGTAATCCATCCATAAGTTTCCAAGAGAGCCCTGTACGATATGTGGCTCAAATTTCCTATGCAAGACATGCATTTCCCCCTCTTTCTATCATCTTCTCTCCACCTTTCCTTTTCTTAATTCCTTTCTTGTACTAGGTTGGTCTTATTTTTATTTTTTTTTTCAATTTCATGGGATAGCATACGAGTATTAGTTGGCACTTGGGGTTATTTAGTGTTTGGGACAGTATATATCTACTAGAACTAGTACAGGAAGAAGGAAAATGAGGAGGGCAATAATAGCCGAGGGGAAATAAAAGGTTAATATTCACAGTTTCTTTAAATTGCAAAAGCGCTGCACGGCTTGTATAATGTAAGATCCGTTTCCAAGGATATCTCTTTGGATTCACATTTTTGTTCCAGTCACCATCCAATCTAACTTTTGTGCCAAATCAAGACAAGCCATGGGCTTCTTGCTCAAAAGTCAACAAACAAAATGAGAGGAGAAGAGATAATAAGGAAATTACAAAAATATTACGTCTCTGAATGAATCATTGATCTTACCTACTGACAAGACAAACCACGTCAGTAGTAATAACACAGTTTTTTTTTATTTTATTTTTTATTTCCTTACCACTAATGCAAAAAAGTTGTAGAATAACATCTTTTAGTTTCAGAGGTACTAGTTTCTTTCACAGGAACAAACAGACCACGCACTTCAAATGAAAAATACCACTTTCACGTTCTGTTTTTCGATTTTCATTCCACCAGATAATATCGATGTTTAGATCAGATAAAAGAACTGACTTCTCTTCTGTATTTTCTTCTTCCAAAGAGAAGGAAACATTTTTCTAATAACAGCATATCATGTTTATTGCTTCATGGATCTCGTGTGTCTTACGACACAGCTGCAATGTTGAAAGGATATAGATATATACACTAAGTTGACCATATAAATGGACACAAATTATTGATTTAATGACCTGTTGAATTCATGACTCAGCTGCAAAGAAGCGACAAGTACAGTACTAGACTTGTTGATTTAATGACTCGAGAGGAATTAATGAAGAAGAATTGTCTACTCTAATATGACAATTGTGCTTCCAAACTTTGGCTTATCTTTAGGAGAGCGTACAATTTTGGAAAAATCTTTTATGACAAATTGCATGATAAATCAGTATGCAGCCTTTTTTGAAGATTCAAGCAGAATTATTTGTCTCTCAAAACACAAAGACCAAGACTAGCATTGAGACAAAATTCGTGGTTATAGCTTGTAGCGTGAGAAAATTGATTGTAATTAATTTTCAGCGCTAACTGATTAGTCTAATCACCATCACCTTTTCTGTTTTGCAGTGAATTTTGCCTTTCGAGTCAAACGCAATATATATATATATATATATATATATATATATATATATATATGTAAAGAAGAAGGATTGGTCTAACAAAACAGGTGAAATATGAATAGTCAATTATGGTAAATAAAATAATTTCTGATACTGTGTTCATTATGACAAATACGGACGTTATTCGAATCTACAAAACAGAGGGCAGAAGAGGCATTTTCATATTTATGCGCTTAAATTTCGCTGGAAAAAAGGAAAACATTGGTCGTCCCCGGGCAACAGATGTGATTTGTGAAGTGGAAAATTATCACCACAAGAGTCCAATCTAATCATTCTTAAATAATTAATTTTAATTGGATCGATTCTAATTTTACCCCAAAAGAAAAAAGAAAAAAAAAAAAGATTCACGGGGGGGCTCAATAAAGTTGCCATATCTTAAGCTCACAATTAGACAAGCAATTAAATAGTACTAGAAAGACAGGAAAATCAAACGCACGAATGTTTACAAGGAACAGAGTTCAACAAGTCAAAAAGCCGCGAGGAAGTTTGCAGGAAACCACAGTCCACATGTTCAAGCTTAGTGTGTAGGATGCGCCAAAGGTATCGAGATTGCAGTTAAAGTGTTAACAGAAGTATATGCTGAAACCCACCACCGTCGCCCAACCCCCCATTGCTCTTCCTTTCCCGGGCTCTTTGTACCGTCCCAAACTTTTTTCACATGGTAACCCAGAGAATATGTGTCTGCTAGTGACTTTTGTAAATCCAGGGCAGGGCAGAGCTGTTTTGTAGAATACATGTGAACCACTTAATCTTGAAGTGCTATTCTTCTAACTCCAATGTGTGGTTTGCATGTGCTTTTTCACTTGTGCCTATAATTTCTTCATTACTTAAACGTCCCTTTTGTCTTCAAAGAAAAACCTTTACTACACGAACCTGTTCAACATCCAGATCATTTTAGCATGTAAAACTGTTGAGGCAAAGAAAAAAGTGGTAAAAATTGAACCCTCACTCTTGTTATTTCACCCCACCTGTGGAACATTATCGTTCCTCAATCTTTAATCGTAGGAACAACTGTTTCAGTGGACAGTGAAAGTACGGACTCAGATAACTTTGCAAGTATAGCATAAAAAGAAATGCTGTGCATAAAATAGTTTGAACTATTCGTGATTCAATATTGTAATGTGTTCAGGTCTTGATTATATCTTAGAGAAATTTTAGGGGTTACAACCCAAGGGGCCCTATTCCCCACCATGAGGAATGAGTTTTTGTTAGTTGGAACACAATTTGCAGCAAATATTCACAAGACCAAATTTCTTTAACCAGAAAGAGCCCCTAGCGATCATTTGGCAATACTCAGTCAAAATTCAGGTTCCCCTATCTAGTAAAAAGTTAGAATGAGACTGCCAATTACTATTCCGCTAGTCTGGAAATGATTTACTTGACGTTGAAGACTAGACCCCTCCCTTGTAGGTTGCATGCTTTTTGGCGTATTAGGGCTCTCCCCACACCCCATACCCCTAATTCTCTCTCTATCTCTGCTACATGTGTGTCAGTTCTTACTTCTGGGGCCTATATATACACCCATATGCACACGCTTACATTTAGCTTTACACCAAAGCTGTCCCAAACAATTTACATCTCTCTTTGAAGTGGTCAGAACTTCCAGAGAGCATCAATGGCAGTCTTAATAGTAGTTTTTGGCATTTTGGGGCTCTGCATCTTCAGTGCTGCTTTATTGAAATGGAATGAAGTGAGTTTCAGGAAGAAAGGTTTGCCTCCTGGAACTATGGGTTGGCCAGTCTTTGGGGAAACTACAGAATTTCTAAAACAAGGTCCAGGCTTCATGAAGAACCAGAGATCAAGGTAATGGTTTTTTTCTTTGTCATATTCCATATTTGCTATGCATTGGTGGTCTTATAGCTTTTCTTGATCAACTAATTTGCAATTTTGAGAAGCCTCTTGCTTATTTATAGATTATAACCAAAAGATTGTGTCTTGCGACCTCTTTCAAACACATAAATCTTGCACTTGCAGAATATCTCAAATTAAAAAACCGACAGGTCATACTACCCTGATAGAACTTATACGGGACAAGAAAATTATGTATTCTATGACATGAAATTTGCAATATCTACATTATTTGCATGAAAATCATTAAATAGGATACTTGAGCCACTAGTCACAGTGATTATGTTTTCAGGTGCGATTGTTGTAAAAGTGATATAGGTTTTCAGCTAATTTTGGATTCAACAGTAAAACAAGTATGACAACCACTCCTGCTTTTATGGTTCCAACTGTTGAAGACTTTCTTGCTTTTGTTACTATAACAGGTATGGGAGTTTTTTCAAATCCCACATACTAGGCTGTCCTACCATTGTTTCAATGGATCCAGATTTAAATAGATATATACTGGTGAATGAAGCTAAAGGTCTTGTCCCCGGCTATCCCCAGTCCATGCTAGACATATTAGGGAAAAGTAACATTGCAGCTGTTCATGGTTCAGCTCACAAGTACATGAGAGGGGCATTGCTTTCTCTTATCAGTCCCACCATGATCCGAGAGGAACTTTTGCCAAAAATTGATGAATTCATGAGATCCCACCTAAGCAATTGGGGCAACTCAGTCATTGACATTCAAGAGAAAACTAAAGAGGTTTGTACAAGTGCCAAAAAAAAAAAAAAAAAAAAAAGCTAGAACGAATACAGATTTGCCCTTATTAATTCTTGCTCTGTTCTAATCAGCATCTCTGCTATATAAAATTTTTTCCAGATGGCATTCCTATCATCTTTGAAGCAGATTGCAGGCATTGAATCTGGCACTATATCTCAAGAATTTATGCGTGAATTCTTTAAGCTAGTATTAGGAACTCTTTCGCTAGCCTATTAACCTTCCCAATACAAATTATCGACGTGGATTTCAGGTAAATACCCTCAGTAAGCTTGCATCTCTTAATAATGGAATTGAAGGTTTTATATTGATGAATAACTAAAGGCTGAGATATAACACAGGCAAGGAAAAATATTATCAGCTTGCTGAGAAAACTCATACAAAAGAGGAGAGCTTCTGGAAAAATCAGCTATGATATGCTAGGTTTGCTTATGAATGGTGAAGAAAATAAATACAAACTAACAGATGACGAGATAATCGATCTGATCATCACCATTTTGTACTCTGGCTATGAGACGGTCTCAACTACTTCAATGATGGCTGTCAAATACCTTCATGATCATCCAAAAGTTCTTGAAGAAGTTAGAGTAAGTCTATGATCTAATCATTTGGTGTGTTTATATAAAACTATTGCTTTGCATCTAATTCTAACTTGATTTCATATTATGTAGAAAGAACATATGGCTATTCGAGAAAGGAAAAGGCCAGATGAACCTATTGATTATGATGACTGCAAATCAATGCACTTCACACGTGCGGTAAGCATCCCAAATTGTTTCTTGTAAATTATTAGATGGAAAAATGCTCAGCATGTTGGCTTATTATGACTATTTTCATGATCAGGTGATTTATGAGACCTCAAGGCTAGCTACCATTGTAAATGGCGTTTTGAGGAAAACTACTAAAGATATGCAACTGAATGGTGAGTCTACATGATGCATATAATACAATAAGTAGTGCTTTTATCTGATTGCCTTCATAATCTCTAGGGGCTAAAGAAGCAACTTTATATTTCTTTCTTCTTTTTTAAACTTTTGTTTCAAAGTAGTATAAATGTTAATGTCTAAACATGTATGGGATGTATCATGTATGAGAGATCAAAAGGACCCTACCCTATCATAATCCACATGGTGCACCTACCATTCCAGCTGAGACATTCCCATTCATGACCTATCTCCTGTCCAAATGAATTATTTTAATCACATATAAAAGAAAAGGCAACTCGATTCTCTCAGTGGACAAAGCAAAATATAATCCTGAAATATACATATTCCCACAAAGAATTTACAAAATAAAAAGTTTAAGGACCAGCTGCAATGATTGGCAGACTCTTGTTTGTCATGCAAAATTATTCTTAACATAAAAAGAAACTCCAAAGTTTTTGCTTCATCATCAAGTTCTAGTTCTACTTTTACTTTAAACGGTTATTCACCTTGCTTATCCCTGCTGTTTGCTTTTCAGGATTCATTATTCCTAAAGAATGGAGAATATATGTCTATACAAGAGAGATTAATTATGACCCATGCCTATATCCAGATCCATTAACCTTTAATCCATGGAGATGGCTGGTTCGTAATCATAGATCCTTTGTCTTTTTGCATTAATTTTAGCAGCATCAAATTTCATGTATTACAGTGTGTAGCGTGAAATGAAAACAAAGAGGCTAACAAAAACCTGGCTATTAATACAGGACAAAAACCTGGAGAACAAAAATTACTTCTTAATATTTGGAGGTGGAACAAGACAGTGCCCTGGAAAGGAACTTGGAATTGCCGAAATTTCTACGTTTCTACATTATTTCGTAATCAGATACAGGTATACTACTAATCCCACATGTAGAATTATTTCGTGATGGACTCAAGTACTTAGAAGATACTTATTTTTGTTGTCAATGACAGCAATTATAACAGGGTTTCTGTTTCATATATGCAGATGGGAAGAAGTAGGGGGAGATAAGCTGATGAAGTTTCCACGAGTTGAAGCACCAAACGGGCTGCACCTTAAGATTTCAACTCACTAACCATCGACTGAATGTACAGGCGTAATGATAACAACAATATAGCAGTAGCATATTAGATTAAGATAGATGTACAAATTAATATTCCGCTAACACAGGACAAATTGAAACCTGTTTTTTGGCCGGACTATGAGACGGTTCTACATGTGAGACACGTCAATTATTTGCAGCAAACAGAAATGCATCAAATTTTTTGTGGGCACCACTAATTATCACAGTCATTCTGATCACTAGCGTAATCCGAAAAAAGCAACAGTTTTGGGGGTTAAATTTTTGAAGGATGTGAGTAAAAAATTGGACTTTTAAAAGAACAAATTTTTACAGCTTACCTCGGGCAAAACTGATCTTGGTAGCACAAACAATATTGGATTAATCAATTCAAGAATCCCTCGTTGCTCATGCTTCTGCCACCAGAGCCAACAAGTCCTGAGGCACTTGCGTTTTTACTTACAGTATCAATCAACAACTGGGATTATAAGCCTTCAATCTCCACAAGTACAATCAGCTTCAACATAAATTCTTGGTCTTGTCGGTATCAAAATTTTCTCACTGGCTGGATTCTAGGACAAAATACAGAGCAATTTGCCCGCTTGATAAGATCGGGGTAATTTTCTCGTGGAAGATTTAATGCTTCTGTTTCCCGAGCTCAAATGGATAAACCGTTCCTTCGTCTCTATGCTCAAATAGTAACTGTTCTTCTCCAGTCCAAGAAAATGAAGGCGTATTATCTGCATAGCGTAAATTTTACGCCTTTACGGGAAGTCAAGAAAAGCTGCAAAAGTCTGGGGCCTTTCACTGTGGGTCAGGGCTCCTGTAGTGCCATAAAAGCCCATGACTTTTAAAGAAATCGCTCTGGGTCTAGGTATATCAAAAGCCCACCTTTATGGGCTATATGCCCCTGAGTCGAGTTTGTGGTTGGTTCGGTTAATGTTTAGGTGTTCTTTTGGGCCCATGAACGGTAGGCAACAGTCTTCAGAAATGTAGATAATTTTTTTTTAATAATTTTTTCCCATTGCGGCTATAGAATAATTTTAAATAATTAATTTTAAGCAAATGTCAACTCGTTTTACATATTGTGTATATATTGAACATATTTTTGCCATCTTTCTAATTCTTTTTGTCCTTTATAATCTTTGCTATGTCTTTTCCATATAATATTTTAATGCTAAACATTAATAAGGTTAATAATCAAACCGTATACAACCTAAATGAAAAAGAAAACCACTTGAAGGGAACATGTAACTAATCTAAAACTATGAAATTTTTTAAGATATAAAAATACGGCGTTGCCACATTGTCGACCTTTTGCAATTTTTCTTATTATAGGACTCCAACATGATCACATTCTTACTTTCACTTCCTTTTTTTTCTTTTTTTTTTTGGTGATTTCTTATTATAAAAGACGTGTTTTTGAATTTCTGAAAAATTGTTTTTTCTATCTACTTCGATTGGATAAACGCAATCACATCCTTTCCGTATTTCTGTGATTGCAAATCTTTATTTCTATTCAACGTGCAAGGGAGTTAACGTCATGCAATGAAAGCGTCAAGCACGTTCTTGAAAGACAATGCATGTTGATCTAAAAATTTTCGAAAGTAATTCAGGTCAAGCAAAAATTTTACATTGAACCATGCAAAGAATCTAATATTTTGTACATTTATATCTAGGTTGTTCAATGCACGCGAAAAGTTCTCGAAATAATCCCAATAGAATTGCATGTTGATGTGTCCGAATTTGTCACTTTCGTTGGATGAGATAATTTGGCGAATTAGAAGGCCTCTAACACAAGTGTCAGAAACATGTTGGGGTTCGTCCTTCGATGTGTTTCGATGCTTAAGTCAGTTCGGAAGCTTGGGTAAATAAATCAGGAGATTTAAACATATAATAATAAGTGTACATATCTTTTGAGTTTACGAGAGTTCAAGAGAGATAAGAGGAGATGGTGAACAATGACTTAAATTTGTCACCCATTTTGATAAAATCTCCTTAGGTCCAATCTTGTCTAGTCAAGATATCAATGACTTTAGCATAATGTGACTGACATTTAGGGTAGTTTGGCGACCCTTCAACTTCGAGGTAATTCATAGGCTGATTGCCTAGGTGACCATCCGAAGTGTAACCGAAGTGCCAAGGTGGGATGGAGGCCAAGGTGTGGCCTGTCCAAATTGAAATAGAATGACTAATGACTAAAGTAAACGAGGATAAAGTTTCGAAGTCACGTTTTCAATGATGTTATGATGATGCGTGTGAGCCGTAGTTAATCTCAACCCTACATATGTTAAAATAAAATCATATAATTTTCACATCTTTTATGTCTTCTTAGTTTGTAAAAATCTTTTCTGGGGATAGTCCACGGCAAGTTTTATAATAAATGCATATATTGCTTAATCTACAAGACATGATATGAAACCATTGATTTACAGTAATCTAGCCTTAAAAAGGTGAAAATTATGTCTTACCCTTTAAGTCATTGATGAAATCTCATGGCCATTGTTAGCTTTTCTTGTCAAGTACCGTTTGCTGCCAAGAGAACTGCATGTGGCGATGAAGCTCCAAATTCTGAGTTTGAAGGTCATATTGCTAACCTTGCACTCAAACCCGACAGGATTGTTAAACACAATAGCAACATCATTAATGCACATCACAAAAAGTAGTCGAACCATTATACTGAATGCAAGAAATAAGACCAATTCAGTTGATTTTGTCAATTGAAAATCTTTTTCCCCCTTGATAAAAGAGGAAGCAAAGGCAATCAGCGTGACAACCTTCTGCAAGCGTAACCATGGAACCACTTCCTTTGCGACAAAATGTTCGATATTAACAACCTTTCTGATATATCATAATATCTTGACTTTTTCAGATTTCATATTTCTTTTCTGTCACGCTTCACTCCCTTTCCATTCCTATAGTTGGGACAACAAATTAGTTTACCCCTTTCCCATCCCGAATGAAAATGCCATACTACATATCCTAAACTAATCCTGGCACCTCCATATGATAAACTTATCCAAATTTGAAATATCATTTTCCCTACTTTCGTTTTCCACTTTTTGTCATAAATTTGCACAAATTTTTTCTATGTAAATGATGTACACAAAGCTAAGTTCAACAAATGCTTAATTGGTTTTTATGTAACGGGATCCATCTAGATACTTATTTTTTTAGATGTTTTTTAGAAAAAATTACTGTAATCGTTTTAAAGAATTTTTTAAAAAAATGTGTGTATGAAATAATAAGTTGATTAAAAAACGTGTTAAATTTACCCACTTGTTTTATATTTTTTAAAATTGTATTTATACTTTATCGACTCCCATTTATTTCATATTATGATTTAGACCATAAAAATCGATGAAGTTTACCCTCTACCTTCTCAAAATCCGAGAAGTGCCCATATAATTAAAATTTTTAAAAATATATTTCTAAAAAAAAGTACCAAATAAATAGAGCCAAAATTCCTAATTTGTACTAGTATGATATAAATGAAAACTCCTAAATAAAACAAAACAAAAATTAAAATACGAATAAGAATTCAGAAAACAAGAGGCCTACCGAGGAGTCCGGTCCTTTGAATAAGTCCCTATCCATATGAGCCCCTTTGACTTTGGACATCCTCCCTCGCTACACGTGCCGACTCCACCGCACTCGCTACTTCCAAGTGCCAAAGGCCTCCCAAAGTCTCTCCTTCTAACAACAACGCCTATATAAATTTCCCCACATCCCATCTCCTCTCTTCAGCTCGTCTCTCGGTTCCAACTTCCAACTGAAACGCTTTTGCTTCCAACTAAAGAAAAAAGCATGGCTTCGTCAACCCCTCTTCTGAAAGATGAGCTCGATATTGTGATTCCCACCATTAGAAATCTTGATTTCTTGGAGATGTGGAGGCCCTTTTTCCAGCCATACCATCTCATCATCGTCCAAGATGGCGACCCTTCCAGGACCATCAAGGTCCCTGATGGTTTTGATTATGATCTCTACAATCGTAATGACATTAACAAGATGTTGGGCCCCAAGGCTTCTTGCATTTCCTTCAAGGACTCTGCTTGTCGCTGCTTTGGTTACATGGTGTCCAAGAAGAAGTACATCTACACCATTGATGATGATTGCTTTGTGAGTTTCTATTGCCCCTTTTCGGTTCTTTTCTTTTTTTTTTTTTTTTTTCTCTGTTTCAAGTTAAGTCTTGCCTTAAGAGGAGTTGCAAAATTGGATCTTTATTATATGTTTGATAATTGGAATTAGTGGAATTAACATCCATGGTACTCTGGCTATTCCATATCTTTTGATGGATTCAAGTGCTATTGCATTTTTCATGAAGAAATTTATGAACGATTTCAATCTGTATCTCATTATTATGTAATCTGGTCAGATGTTATGTACTGGTAATATATAGGTCCATTAGACTGTTACTTGCCAGTGTATCAGATGTGTTGTAAATTTGCCTGGGTTGGATTTCAATTTTATCAGTTTAGATCTTCGGTGTCAGTTTTCTCAGGGCCACCCCGTGCCATTTACCAGGGACTGTCACCTTGCATTCACACTAGAATAGTTATCCAATTTATAAGTGTGAATGCAAGGTAGCAGTCCCTGATAAATGGCACGGGAGTGGCACTGGAAAACTGACACCGAGGATCTGAATTTCAATTTTATAGCTTAAATTTTTGCTAGTCAAGACTATAACGGATTGGACATCGACTGTGGCTAGTCTATCTATCCTGCTTTAATTTTGAATGTACACCACATTTCCCCTGTCCCAATTTCTCTTATGACTGTAATGACTCCGATCGATTTGGTAAAGAGGAGAAAACTGAGGTAAAAGCACTTGTGTATACCAATTTGTATGTAAATTTAGGTTGTTACATGACTTTTTATGTAGTTTAGGTATGGCTATCTACATTTATGTTATAGGGTGGCGGAAATGGTCATGCGGCATTGCGGCTATAGGGTGTTTCTGTTTTTTTTTTTTTTGAAGGGTAATGGGTGTTTCTGTTAATGGCACCAAGAAGTTATTGCCGCTTCATAGCTTACAGTTTTTTTTAAGATATTAACGTAATATGTGAGCTATGACATGAATTACATCCCAAATTGTATTGAAAACCAGTATCCATGGTTCAAATTAAACTTTATCCCATGATACTATTTTTTAATTTAGAGGGTCCAAATTACTCCCATTCCCATATGTACTCTGCATCTTTTGGAACTTTCAACTCTTTTTTATTTCCATTCAATTGTCTATTGTAGTTACTTACTTATCAAAGGGAAAAAAAAATTATTTTCTCGAAAATAGTACTTGAGATATCTAAATAAGCACCAAAGCCCTGGATTTGGAAAAGTAAGATTAAAAAAAAAAAATGCTTACCTTGTGATCTACCATTTTCTGGTTGCTAAATCACCATGCCTTGGTTTGGAATATCAATAGATAAACCATGTGCCTCATCCCCTTGCCATTGACTCTTCTAAGTATAAAAGAAACAATTATTTGACTCTGACACCCTGCATGTGTAGAAGGACATGGTGTTGGAAACTCCATGTTTCATCTGTGAACAGCCTTTGCATAACATATAGTGGGAAAAGTAAATAATAAATCTAATTTAGAATTTCCTTTATTTGCAACGCTTCTTTCCATAGAACTTGTTGAACCAAACATTTTGAACGCTGAATCTGAGCATAGTCTATCAGAACATGGATTCTCCACAGACTAATAATAATGATGTTGGAGCCATCCAAAGTATAATCTTCCACTTTGGTTTCTGAAGAGCTGATCAGAACTCTATTTCAAGTCACTGCTATTTTCACTGTTTCATTCTTTTCATTGAATGAATGATTTTTTATCTTCATTTCTTTTCCTAGTTGATTATTAGTTCAGATCAACACGTAACAGCTTATAATAACATGTATTTCATATTAGTAAACGACATGTATTTCAAATTAGTAAACTTTAGGGACTTATGTTATCAAATCACTAATTTGATGTGTAGGTTGCAAAAGATCCTTCTGGCAAAGATATCAACGCACTTGAGCAGCACATCAAGAATCTTCTTTGCCCCTCGACACCCTATTTCTTCAACACTTTGTATGATCCTTTTCAAGAGGGAAATGATTTTGTCCGCGGTTATCCTTTCAGCCTCCGAGAGGGTGTTCCTACAGCTGTTTCCCATGGCCTCTGGCTGAATATTCCTGATTATGATGCTCCTACACAGCTTGTGAAGCCTCTTGAGAGAAACACTAGGTCCTGAGTTCTTTCACAGATTAAGACACCTAACTTCTGTTGTAACAAATTTTTGAAATATTCTTAAGTATGTTTCACTTTCATCAGGTACGTCAACACAGTCATGACAATACCAAAGGGCACCCTCTTTCCCATGTGTGGTATGAACCTGGCATTTGATCGTGAGCTTATTGGCCCTGCAATGTACTTTGGGCTTATGGGAGATGGTCAGCCAATTGGACGGTACGACGATATGTGGGCTGGATGGTGTACCAAGGTGTTCTGTCTCTCTTTCTCTCTAGTTCACTGTTTCTAAAGTTCCGTCTTAACTTTCTTTCTTGAAACATTTAATATGCAGCACATTTTTTTGTTTCCTGGACCTTGTCTAATTAGTGAGCAAACAATTAAAAAACGGTATATGATTGTTGTTATGTAGGTGATATGTGATCATTTGGGACTGGGAATTAAGACAGGGCTTCCCTACATCTGGCACAGCAAAGCTAGCAATCCTTTTGTAAACTTGAAGAAAGAATACAATGGCATCTACTGGCAAGAAGAGATCATTCCATTCTTCCAGTCAGCAACTCTTTCTAAGGACTGCACTACTGTTCAGAAGTGCTATGTTGAACTCTCAAAACAGGTTAAGGAGAAACTAGGAAAGGTAGATCCCTACTTTATCAAACTTGCAGATGCCATGGTGACATGGATTGAAGCTTGGGATGAGCTCAACCCGGCTACAGATTCTGCAAAATTACCTAATGGCTCTGCTAAATAAATGTGCAGCCTTTAGTTTGCAGTAGCTCAAAATTAGTAATATTTTGAATGTGCACCTTTGTATTTCCGGTAAGTTCATATCTAGTTGTTTTTTGGTTAAATTTAATTAACTGGTGAAATGTGATATTTATATCCATGTGATATAGATATGGGGATAGAATATAATAAATACTAGTTGATTAAGCCTCAAACGGATCATGCTTGAATTATGATTTGTTTATTATATTCCACAGAAGAGGTTTTGATTCGGTTAAATATCTCAGGAGAGGAATTATCCTTGGTGATCAGTTGATCAAGGAAATCCATAAAAAAACAAAGAATACATTAATGCATTTCTGGTTGGACGATCATATAACAGAATACCTGTGGCATAAAGTTATTAACCAGAAGAAAAGATTATGAAATCGGCAACTTTGGCCCACTTTTTGGTAGCTCGATGCGAGATCATTGTTTCGTTACACAACTTTCTGGAAAGTAAGTGTTTGAAGGGTACTTGGGTTGATGCCTAATTTCTTTTTTGTACAAGAATTTGCTGTTTATTCTACAATGAATGAAACATCCAACCAACCAGTAGAACTCAAACCCACACACTTAGAAGATTACTGTTTTCTTTTAGGCGAACAACTAGAGATACTAATGACAGTTCAAGTTGATTGTCTTTCTTCAAATCTCAAATGCTATTAGATGCCTTTGCTTCATCGATCCATTCATGTTTCTGTGAGAGTGAGAGCTGAAGGCTTACCTGTTTTTCTGTGAGAGTGAGAGCTGAAGGCTTACCTGTTTTTGAGGCAGCAAAAGGCTTTGAAGTTGCAAGTAACCCGCAACTCCAACGGAAGCCAAAATTGATAAAAACAAACACCAGGGAATAAAAACGCCGTTGCCGGGGATCGAACCCGGGTCGCCCGCGTGACAGGCGGGAAATACTCACCACTATACTACAACGACTTTGCTGTACATGTTAAAAGAACTAATAATTAAAAGAAAATAAATGTAGTAAGCGATGTCATCTAGAATTTTTTAGATAAATATTATCATAGCACTTTTTTTTTTAAGTGTATTTGTTTGTGAGATATAAAAATGATTAAACAACTTACTGAAAAATGATTTAAACAAAAAACTATAACCTCATAAGGTAGAGACCATCTCGATTCTACTTGTCATTTAGTATTAAAGGATTGAGGGGCAAAAAGATATTTTTGGGTGAGCGGAAGGATGCAATTCAACCAAGGGAACACATACATGGGCATACCAAAGCAGAAATTTTTTCAGATTATGCAATCACATATATCCATAGTTGATAGAGGTAATCCCAATCCAAAATCGTTCTATTTTGGACCAATTTTTCTGTATGTGCCAAGGAGACTTTGTCAAAGTGGCAAAGCAACATCTAATGGGTTTACTAGTAGCCAGACACCTTTACCCTGCCTAGGCCAATTAACATTTTCTGATTGTTTCTTTCTTTTTCTTTTTTTTTTTTTTAATTTCAGATTATACAGTAGATCGTCTACTGTTGTTCATTCATAATCATCGTTGTAGAATGACCCTACACGAAAGGAAGTACTATCCATTTTGACTTTTTTTTTTTTTTTTAGGCACTACATGAAAGGAAGAGAACTAACATCTCTAGCAAGAAATATCTTGATTGGTAGTTATCGACCTAATATAAAACGTTTCAATTGTTGTGATTTCATCCAAATTTTTTTCTCGAACAAATTTACAATATTGAAGATTGTCTAATTACCTAAAACAATTCCATGCTGACACTGTATAAATGGAGCGTTCATGCCAATATATCATCAAACTTCCACCTGACACGTAACCTTGTAACCATCTATGCCAAAGGCCTCTAACAATCGTTTTGCATCCTCCATTGTATCATACCACAGCCATATTGGCCGAAAACCTGCTCTTTCGAACCTGATCCTCCACTTTGCATATGGTTCGTGCCTTTCCTCCCTTTCCAGCCCTTCACAGGCCACAATATTTTCTATCTCTTTTCCAAACATTTCCTCTATTGCAAGACGGTCTTCAGTAGAAGATCCTCCAAAACTCGTACTAATCGAGTCAAACAAGGCGCTGTAATAATGCAGCCCCTCGATAAATCGATCCACTAATCTAATTGTATTGTGATCGGATTCTTGTTCCACTAGCAACACTACCTTTGGTGATGATGATCGTAGCATTGATAGAAATTCAGTCATTCGTTTATTGTCCTTTATGCTGTCATTCTTGTTGAATTCAAAATGCGAGTTAATTCGATCATCTTCAGCTAACAAACTATGAAGATTAAGTACTGATGTAAAAGCTAATGCTTCCCCTGTCCTAACTTTTAGCATGTCCAATTTAAGCTCCCTAAGGCTAACCTGCAAGGGATTAAATTGAAAAGGAATCTCTAAGCTTTCAGCCTCTTTCGAAAGCTTATTCTTCAATTTCTCTAGCACAACCATATTAGTATGAACACAAGTAATTTTCAAGTGGGAAGGCCCCTGCTCCTGCCCCTGTGGCAATCGTACTGCTAAGCTGCGAAGAAAAGGAATCCACAATTTCGGATCACAAGAACCTAAATCAACTATATGTACAAGACACTCACCCCTCATGGCTTGTATCAATACACGGTTTATCACAGCATATGCAAAGCCCAAGTAAGGGAAGGTCTGAGTAAACATGGACCTTGCCTGATCAAGATCAAAGATAGAATAATCCGTCTGTTTCATGGCCTTGTAGAGGCCAGGCCAGCGCTTAATGAGCCGGATGGCCAAGGCAGAGGCGAACCGGGAGGCTAGCCGTTGTATGGGGTCTCCGGTGATCCTGGCAAGCTGGGAAATTTGCTGGAGGCATTCATCTGCATGATGGAGATTACCGGAAGATGCGTGATTGGCACATGTTAGCAAGAGCTGGATCAATTTGATGCCCATCTCTTCAGGCTTTAAATCTTGTGCTGGAGATGATGGTCCAAGGGACAAGGTCACATCGGGCTTTAGTAGTTGAGAAGTGGAGGAATTCATGTAGGACCTTGTACGTACCTAGTAGTAATAATACTAATAAAGTTTGGAAACACCTTGATCTGATGCCGGTTTGGAATTGGGATTGTTTTTTGGGGTGAAATGTTGTATTGTTAAGATGCCTAGTTTGAGAATGATTTTCGTTGGGAGGATATGGGTACCTGGATTCCTCCTATAGACGGGATCCCTTTTAATCACAATTACAATAGGAAGAGCTTGTGAAAGTATGGAAGGGTAGCTTTTGGACCAATACAAGAGGTCCATTTATTGTATGACAAAATTCCTATGTTTTTGGACTTTTGTCAATGATTTATTGCAATTCACCTCTCTAGAGATGCTTTCTTGGTCAAAATATGCTGGAGGCCGTTCAAATTCACAATTTATCTACGTATGTTTGTATTATAAAAGTGCTACAACTGTTGGGTGACAACAATCGGTTATAAATATGTAATGCCAGTTTTGGATTTTGTGTTTTTAGTGTTTCGACTACGCATGCATGCAAAGTTAAGCGTTTTCTGATTAAAGAAAGATTTTTGGATAGTTCAATTCAATCCTACGTCTCATTCAGCTGTTTTGCTCGTTTCTGCCAATTTAGCTAATCTGCTAATGACATTCAGCTCTGCATCTTTTATAATTACCCCAACAAAATAACCTTTCATAATTTTCAATCATGGCCCACCAAAGTGATGTTAACTCCCTTCCACTGGCAATGACTAGAATATAAATTTGTTGTCTTCTTCTTTTTATCCTTTTCTATGTAACAGACAGACAAAACTGTGATCATAAATACTTTAATTCAGCTTTTCATGTAACAATTCAGCAGTTCTAACTTAAATATTTAAACATCAATCAATGCAAAATACAACCAAGAGAAATCAACTGAAAAGCGTTGAAACCATCAAATTGTACAGAAGCGATCCAGAAAACCCAAATTATATATGTTTGACGTAAATTGATAAGCTTGATTTCTTTTTCCTGACTGTTTGTCGTAAATTTTGTGTATATAAGTTCTTGATTTCTTTTTCCTGAATAGTTGATATTTAATCCAAGAGAAGCGAGAATTCTAAGAAAATTATAATCCTTTTTTTTTTTTTGGGTGCCGTGTTAGAAATAACAAATAATAGTTTTTGACTAACTTATTATATGAGTGTGCATGATTGTATTTACAATTTTAGTTTTCTAAGTAATCTTTGGAAGTGCTAAGTTATGAACAACCAATGGATCTACAAAAAGTTAGGACATGCAACGTAATAGACCGCGCCTAATTAATATTGTTAAGTTACATACACAAGGATTTGCGTTAAAGCAAATTAGCCCAAAAAGGATAAAATTGAAGTCAGGCAGAGAGAGTACAATCTCCAACTGTCCTCCTACCTTTTTTTTTTTATTTTAAATTTAAGTAACAAAGTCAGTCTTTTGGGGTTGCTTAGCATGCAAATATGCATTCATTGAGAAAATCTGTGAGCCAAACATGGAGCAATAATAATTTCTGTTTTGTGAATCCTATAAAAAATACAAATTATACTTCTTCAACTAACTACACTTCTCTACAATCTTTATGTTGATATATCTTATAGAAATCAAGATAATACATATTGCATTATCATACTTTTTCTGGATTTTTTTCCTTCATCCAACATAGACAAAATTCAAAAGTTACGGAGGGAGCAAGAGGGAAGCAATTGACAATATCAGTTTCGTCTATTGGGTGGATTATAATTTGGTGGGAATTTGTTTATCACAGTTAACCCAAGAAACTGCAGTACCTGTTTGGAAGTCATTTAAATAAAATTGGGCTTTGTTAGGAACTTTAGACCAACTTTAAAGTACCCAACCTGAATCCAAAGTGAACTTCAAGTTCAAACTGGTTTAGAATTCCCAAGCTTACCAAGCCTATTTAAATAAGGCTTATCCACGAGATTCATTTTTTACATGCTAGACCTAATGACCCAAATCCTAGGCAGGATCTTGTGTGTGTACCCACTGCTCAGCACTAAATCTGCAAAAGACATAAATATGTCGTTACTAAAGTTTGTTTCTAAATTAGGAGCATTAAACTAACAATTCGTATGATTTAGAGTCTCATTTAAACCTATCAATAGCTTAGGCTTGGCCTGGCGGATTTGCAATGCCCTGAAAGCCCTAGAAATCTACTTCAGTTGGTGTAAAAATTATATTCGCTGTTCGAAATCTCCACCGAAGTAGTGCAGACAATAAGAAAGATTGACTATAACTTCAAAAATTTCGAAGTAGAATTAGTTTTACCTCTAAATGTTGTGATCAATCAAATATTCAAATCATCGATCCCGAGTATTTTGATTATATGAGATTTGCTACTGTCATTTGACATATTACAATAGTGATGTGAACATTTGATTGACCACATAATCTATTGATGAACACGTAAACAAGTTCCATATAAGAATATAACCAAACCTAAGCAGCCAGCTATGTATTTAAAAATTGGAAATGAACCTGTGACTAGCATTCTTTAGTTAGTGAATGCATGACAAGGCAAACATAGTCTTCTAGGTTCCGTAGAAAATCCGAAGTTAAAAGTGTTGTAAAAATAAAGGGTATTTCAAAAGTTTTTTGTCCCACGTTGGAAAACCAAAAGGCTTTTTATTATTTTATATTATTTTGTTTATTAATGGACTTGTGATGGGTTAAGATATAATGTGGGCTCGCACGCACATGGAAGAGTTGAGTTGGGTTAATTCAGTTCAAATCGACGGATTTGTTTCTCCCTACACGTTGGTAAACACAACCCAATAAATATTTTGTTTAATGTCCAACGGACTAATTTTTGTTTAATATTCAATGGATCAATTTTATTTAATTGGCCCAACGGTTTATTTTATTAAATACCAACATATTAAATTGGTTTAAATGGCCCAACGGATATTTTTATTAAATACCAACGGATTAAATTGGTTTAAATGGTCCAACGGATATTTTCTAATAACTTTTTTTTGTAGGCCTATAAATAGTGGGCTTCTTTTTTCTTCCTAGATATAACAATTCCTACGAACTCATTTTCTGCTAACTTCTTTCTCCGTCACTCTGCTGGTATAATTTTTTGCTTGTTCCTGATCCCTCTAATTAGAGGAAGGCTTGTTTAATCTTAGGAAAATATTTCTCTGCCCAGAAATAATTTCTCAAGACAGTGTTACACACTGACTCAAAATAAAAATTTACATTGTCATTCTCTATGAATTTTCCCTACAAAAAGAAGGCATTAGGTGCTTGTAAACTAGAGTTGTCAGGAAAGAAGCTTTTTCTTTCGCATTTGATGATGTCAAGTGCATATATATCCATTTTCATTAGCTGACACTGATCGATGGTTCAGGACAAGCAGATCCATCTAGAAGTGGCAGCATAATATCTTCTTCATGTCCAATTGTAACGTATACCATAACAACTCAGACAACATGGCCGGCTATGGACTTCCAAGTGATAGCTTGGGCTCGTGCTTTCTGACCTTTTATAGTGTTCAATCAAGAAAATAGCGATAGAAACATCAATTAGTATCACAAGAAGGCTTAGCACGATTTTTTTAAATGTGATCTACACAATACTATCTAAGAATTAATTTGAGAAAATATAAGTTATGCATTTGAATGGAATGATTAATATTGAGTATTGCGTCTGGAACTGTCAAATGTTGCGCAAATAATTATCCAAAACTAGTGTTATAGAGAATAAGAATTAGCCAGCTAGTTTCGTACTTGATCAGCAAGCTGATAAAGTTCACTTAGCTTTGAAAGAGAACTGCAAATTGAAAGGAGACCGTCTACCATACTAATTTTCTGTCATCCCCTCCTTTTTAGCACTAAAGCCAAGCAATTCTTTCGACCACAAAGTGAGCATGGGTACTTTGAACGAGATCTTTAAGTCTCCGTAATCTTCTGTGATATCATATATTAAGAAGTGGAATGATACACATCATTACCTATTTATGGCATTATACACATTAATTAATAAGCTTAGCCAATTAATTTAATGCCTTAATATTCTCAAAATGCTACATTCCCCAGAACTGAGACCACGTGTCAAAAAGCTGACTCATTTGTCTGATCTCCTTTTACATATTTTTGAACACATTACCTGAATTGGCTTCCCAGAAGCTTCGTTAAAGCTTAAAAAATTATGCTCATTATCTGTTAATTATTCTCAAAGCGTGCAGCTTTGGATTAGGCATGCCACCATTTGTTAAGTAAGGATTGGACGGAAAGCCATTTTCCAGGAGACATATCAACAACCCACTACATTTACAGCTTGATTTATACCATAGTTTATGTTAATATGTACGATATTAGTTTTTTTATGTTAATATGTACGATATAGTTATTTCCTGTTACAGAAGTGCAGTAGGGGTTGTTTGTCCTTGTGCTTTTGTGATGTTGTTTTAAAGATTTTGAAGATTACACATGTTTGGCGCTGATTGGTTCAGAATCTAACCAAGAGCGTAGTGGATTAACACCTGGCATATACTTAAAACTGAAAATGACTGATTTCATGATTATTAAAGAAGGAGAACAAAGCTAAATTGCTTAACATAATTAATTAACTATTGTTAATGAGGTCACCGATATGCTTCAGCATAACATACTACTCAATTTGGGATGCTGAATGGGATATGTATATAAATGAGAAGGCATGTGTGATTTCTGTCAAGAAATAGGAAACAACATAAGAATCTAGCCCACTTATAAGTTCAGTTAATAATGGCATTTGGCATGACGGGTTGGAGTGATTCTGAGCATGGGTGGAGGAAAGGACCTTGGACACCTGAAGAGGATAAGTTGCTTACCGAATATGTTAGCTTGCATGGCGAGGGAAGATGGAGTTCTGTGGCTAGGTCTGCAGGTACATATGTTATATTATACAACTACTATGTTTCAGGATTTACACAATTATACTGAATAATTCTTATATTTTCTACTTATGATATTCCCAAGTTAATGAATTTCTATTAAATCGCTATATGGACACAAAATTGATCCTTATTTCTTTATCCAGTTCTTACCAGTGGAATCTTACATGAGCCTAGGTGCTAAACTAATGTTCATGGCTTCATGCACAAGTTCTTGGCTCTACTTCTGATTGGAAGTTGGAACATAGGCCCAAAAAAATACACACTAATATATTGAATCTTTGTTATCATAACTCTTAATAAAAATAATAAACGTTCGCAGGCAGAAAAATTATAAACAAAAACTTAGTATTTTCAATTAAAAAAACTTACTATTTTTTGTTAAAAAAATAAGCCAACTGAATTTTAAGCTATATAGGCATGCCACTATTGGAATGGGTGATATGAGAATTATTCTTGAGAGCAGCCTAGCTTGTCCAGCTACGTTAATTTCTAATTTAGGCACTACTTAATTTAATTTAATTGAGTATTACTGTTTGGATTATTTTGACGTAAAAAGAAGATGAATTATTTTTGTATCCAGGACTAAACAGGAGTGGAAAGAGTTGCAGACTAAGGTGGGTGAATTATTTGAGGCCAGGACTCAAAAGAGGCCATATAACTCCTCAGGAGGAAGGCATCATCATTGAACTTCATGCGTTGTGGGGTAACAAGTAATGTCCTTCTCTATCATCTGTCTTTTCCCTCAGCTACCTTTTATACATTTTAGGTATATTTCTAGAAATTAATCTATATAGTTTTCCGCATTATTCATTCTTTTCTTTAATGCTTATAACACAGATGGTCAACCATAGCTCGATACTTGCCAGGAAGAACAGACAATGAGATTAAGAACTACTGGAGAACCCACTTCAAGAAAAGAGCAAAGCCCTCTGAAAATAAATATAAGAGAGAATTTATCAAACAGAATAATCAACAAGAAGAAAATAGTAACAGTGCAAAGGTATCACCTCAGTCAGACGTAACAAGCGTTCAAAATATAAGTGAACTACAAGGCCAGCAAGAGATACCATCAATGTATTCAAATATGGAAGATCCATGCTTACCTGTGCCGTACCATGAAGTTGAATCATGGTCGGACAGCATTCCCATGGATGGTTTATGGGGGTGGTTATGGAATTTGGATGATCAAAATGGTAAAGGGGTACAAGTACAAGCTCATAATGATTGCAGCGAGATGGCCAACCAAAATCAAGCCACTTATGCCCCTTGTTCTTTTGGATTTGATAAAGTAGATAGGCAAAGTGGAGGATACATTTACTAGAAAAATGTAATTTCAAGATGTTGGTTGTCATGTTGGACTTGCTAATGCTTAACTGCTTTGTTTTAATTAACACTTTATGTAACTTGAGTATTGGTTGATTAGTGAGAAATAATAAAGCAGCTTGATCTTTTATCCCTCAATTTAGCCCATCACACAATGACGAATTAAATGGAAAATACTTATCGCATGGGCTTTTTTTTTTTTTTTTTTTGGAGTTTCATGAGTTTATACAACCTAATTTGAATCATGAATTTTATAAACTCAAGGAAAATGAGAAAAAGAAAAAAGAAAACATAAAGGAAAACAACGTTGTTTATTCACACAATTTCTTTTTATTTTGAAATTAAAAGGTTGTAATTGTGGTTTACAGTTGTAAAATTGTACATTCAATAGAACAATTGCCAATTATTATTAATTTAATGTGTTAGATGATACAAAACTTATTTGAATGGCTAAAATAAAGTTACACCGAAATCTCAAAAAAGTTTAGTGCAAGAGACCTATGTTAAATCAGTATTTCAAAAAATTAACGTAACTATTAGCGCAAAAAATAAAAAAAATGTTAGAGACCATGTTAAAGGATTTAATCCAAAGGCAATACTTACCTGAACCGGGTGGTGGGCTGTAAATACTTACGGCACCACCCGTGAACTCGTACACTTAATTATTTTCGTTTAAACCGTCCAATACTCTAATTATTGCACTGTCCAGTTGGCCTTTCGGGCGCCGACTTCTGCCGTGCAACAGCCAACTTCCACTCTCACATGTTATATCTTGACGCGTGTACCACAGGTGGGGAAAGTTATTGTACTATCAGCGCAGCTGGTATTGTACGACCAAAGCGTTACCAGTTCGCATCCATTCGTTTGCATCACCTGGCACTGCAGACAAGACGTTATAAGAATCTGACACGTGTTAATGCATGCTGCAGCGTAGCAGACAACCAAACACAAGATATAACGGAGTTCCTGAAAAGACACGTATTCCTGCGGTTAAGGTTGTTTCCCCGCTTGTATTTATTATTTACTTATCTGATGATTTTGCTGTCGCTTTATTTTCGCCTTGTTTTAATTGTAGTTGTGTGCGCGAGTTTTTGTTTTTATTTTCCCCTTTTGGAACGGATTCTTCTCTTATATTGTATAAAAGATGAAGTAAGATATTTTTTTGAAAGGTTTTATTCGTTAATTTTAAAATTATATAGGGAGATTTTTATGGAAAATAATTGATCATGATCTTTAATACTAATTTATAATTACGAGAGGAGGCCGAAGTCCTTAATTATCATTGATTCTTGAGAATTGGATGCAGTTGGGCTTTTCTATTAAGAAGCATGAATTATGGGTATCAAAACAAACATATTTTTGCTGATGTATCCCCAAAAAGTCAAACTAAACCTTAAAATATCCTTCATTACTTTTAAAAATAAGTAATAAAAAAAAGGTAAAAGACCCTAAAAATCAACATTTTCTGCCCCTCAAATTGGGCCTTCCAAGCTGTTTACACATACTTTTTTTTAATAAATTGATCATCTTTTTCTTATGAATATATTTGTTTGTAAGATTTTGATAGATAAAATAGATTTATTTATATCAGTCAGATAATTAAGTTTATATAATGGAATCTGGTGAAAATTAAAAATTTGGTATAAGAATATAAGTCATTTTGATATTTTTATGACTAATTAATTAACTTTTAAGGTTTATTCTTCTCTTGTAAATGTGATCAAGGATATTTTAGGGTGTATCATTGGTGTTTTTGAAATACATTATCAAAATAGATTGTTTTGTTATGAAAAATATAAACACAAAGGGTGTAAGTTTAATTTTCAAAACTTGAGGGAGGTAAATGCAGTCATGACAAATCTTAGGGAAGGTATGTGAAATTTATGATGAGTTTTGCTAACACAGGGTACCATAGAAAATACAGACATGTGACTTTACATTTATGGAAAATAAATATATCACTAATTAAGTCGAGATCGTTCAATTGTAATCACGTGTAAACTAATCACAAGTCAAACTCAAATTAATTGAGATGCACAACTGAATTAGGGAAAACTTTTGGCTCCGCAATAGGAAAGAAAAGATTATAAAAGATTGCAAAATGAAGCATTCATGTTGATCGATCTACTTCAAAATTTTAATAGCAGAAGGAATATCAGTATGATCCTTTATCAAGAATAGATTATGTTTAAGAATTTAAAACTAATTGAATCCTCCTTGTTTTTTTTTCCTTTATCAAGTGCGTTGTCACACAATTGTTAGCGGGTCGCTTTACGATTTTAGTCATTGATAGGTAAGTATGACCAAACAATATTGGACAAATTTTTGAACACGAGATGATATAACTGGTACCAGAAAGAACATGATGATAAAGCTAAAGCCAGTGGAACGTTTTTCATTTTGTCCAAGTCGAGTCAAGTCAACATTATGAATGTCGACTCTTGGATGGCAAAATTATTACCAAGTAAATCAATTTACTAGATAAGTTAGTAATTTAATGTGGAATAGAAAGGCGTACCGGTCACAACAATCAAAATATAATGAAGGCCAATCAAAAAACTACATTCATAATCGATTAGTCGTTTTATACCAAAAAAAAAAAAAATCCACTTTTACTTCAGTTGAATGTAGAGGGTATAACGTGTCAAGAAGTGTATTAAATGTTTCAAATAGAATTTCCTCCAAATATTTGGTTTAAATTACTCAATTACTATCATTTTGAATATTATTAACCCAACTATAAGTATGGGTTTTGATAATCCCCCTAACATGTTTGGTTAAATAATAGACTGGGTATCATTCCTCACAAAAGATTAATGAGTTTGATAGAGTAGTATTTAACGGAAAATCATAAAGACCCCAATTAATTACTTTCATTTCTATTAAAGGATAATGATAGTTGTTTTTCAAACATCAATAATGAGCGTCATTACTATTGGTATTTATTCCGTTGCTTGATTCCCCTTAACCAAATACCCCTTACTATTAATAAAGTAATAGAAGGGAGTTTAGTATTATTTTTTGTGTCAATTTATAAATTTCTTTCCTATTCTTACAATAAAGGCTAAAATGATTCCATCATGTCCAAACAAAAAAAACTTTCACTCGTATCTGTTAACAACTGCTCAAACTCAATACTTATCATTCACACATGAAATCTAAAGAAAATGTCAAATTATTCAACAAAGTTTTTTTCATTTTTCTCTATCTAATATAACTTTTCCATTTTCCTTCTACTAAACACACTTGGAGAAATCTTTGAGAGCACATAGTCTTGTCACTTCATTCTTTTTCCTCCGACACAATTTGGTGGGAAGAAAATTGAAGCCTAAATGTGTTTGAGCAAATTGGCACGTGCATCCTGTACCGTACCAACATTAATTTCGAGCTTAGAAATGTGTCTAGATATCTATTCGACAACCAGGGACGCACTTGGGACTTCAGATTATAGGATTCTTTTTGTATCATACATCGAAAGAAAAAAAAAAACTAAAAATTGGTTCATGATAATTTTGTAAGTCAATGGATGGACATTTTGTTGTCAATAAATATACCTTGTTCCATAACAATTTTATTTAGTGGACTAAACATACGTGCAAAACATATTAGTAGCATTGGAGATAGAGAGTTGGGCAACAGGATGTAATTTTTCTCTAAAAAAATCTTAAGATTTGTTGATAACTTGCCACTATTTTAATTAAATTTATCATTTTTTACCACATAGTGATAACGCAATCTAGTAGTACTTATGGATACAGGGAATACTAGTTTAATTTATAGTCTATTTAGTCACTAATAAAAGAGTACCATTATTTTAGGCTTCATGTATATTGCATTCTCAAATAATCTTAAGAAGTGTCAATCTTTTATTTTGCACGCTAATAAGGAGTCCTGATCTTGAACACCATTAATTGAGCCCATATCATGTCTATTTATCTAGTACTGTCACGTGTATCAAAAGTTTATTAACTTACTGATCACTTTTATTTGTGATGGTTGCGAAGAAACTTTTTGATACACGTGATAGAATCGCGTCAATGAAGCTTAATAAGAGCTCAATTAATTAGGCTGAAAATCAAAATCAAATAACATACTTAATTGGAGTTGGACTACAAATTAACGAAGGCTCAACATATTGTCAGTGGTTCCATCTGTGAGCGTGAAGAAACTTAAAATCGAAGTACCATCTTTACCCAAAAGTACTTCAGTAATTTTGCATGCTATGCAGCTGGTATGCTTAAGCGAGTGAACGACTGACACGTGTGAAACGCTTTCTAACTACAATGACGACTCCTAGATTTTTTTGGGTGACGAGACATGGTCTCCAAAGAATCCATCACCCCCAGGCTTCCAGCATGCGCGTGCAATCAATTTCAACAAAACCCCACAGCGTGTAAACCACGCTCTACACATCTCACGCGAAAACTTTGAATGTACAGGGGTTAAAGAAAGTAGTCATGAAGGATCAAAGTAGAAATAGAAAGACAAGAAAAGAAACTCTCTAACCCTAAGTTTTGATAATATATGGTTTTTGCATTCCAGATGCTGATCTAAGGTTAAAACTCACAGCCCAATACACAAAAGAAGAAGAAGAAGCAACCCCAGATTTCATTTCCTTCTTTCCTCTCTCTTTCTCTCTCTCTCTGTGGCTTTAGGGTTATAAATATGTACATTTTTCTTGCGCAGTTTTGGTTGGAAATTGAGGGATAAATCAGAGATGATGATCTAATCTAGTAGTGACACCCAAAAGAAGAAAGGAGGAAATACTGAATTGTCTATAAAGATATACATAAAGTTTCATAACTAGGTAATTTAATAAGGGGTGATCATTATATTTTTGTACCATAGAGATAAGAAGTATATTTAGGAAGAGGGAGGGGGGAATGGGTAGGGGGAGAGTGGAGCTGAAGAGAATAGAGAACAAGATAAATAGGCAGGTTACATTTGCAAAGAGGAGGAATGGGTTGCTCAAGAAAGCTTATGAGCTATCAGTTCTTTGTGATGCTGAGGTGGCTCTCATCATCTTCTCTAACCGTGGCAAGCTCTATGAATTTTGTAGCAGCTCCAAGTATATTTCTTGATTTTTTTTTCTCATGAAAATATAGATATATCTTCGTATCTTTATTTTTATTTTCTCATTCAGATTTTTCAAGAACCATATTGAACTTATATATTTCGGGTTTTAAATTTCCCCCTTTTTTGACTTTTTTTTCTTGGTTTTTGATGTTGAGCTAGCTTTCAGTTTGGAACAAAGTTGGGTCTATCTCACATACAACTATATAAGATAATCTTTGTATCCCAGTCAAAGTTTTCACTAGCTTTTCTTTTATTGATCTTGCATACCTCCAATTGGCCAAAAAAAAAAAAAGTTTTAAGAATCATGTTTTATGCTTATGTGTTCGTGACGTTGGCAAGTTATATTTGAACATTCAACTTTTAGGGTTTTTGGTCTCTTGATTAATTAGTCTGTTATTTTTTTTTTGATTAATTAGTCTGTTATTTTTAGACAAAGAACTCTAAGCACAAATATTCTTTAAGCTTGATCTAAAGATAATAAAACAAACTACTGAAGGAAGAGGATTTTAGTTGAACGGGCTTGGTTTGCAAGAATAACCGGATTTTTCTATTTTTTTGTGTTCTCTGCATAAAAATACATTGTGCTTTTATTTGTTTCCAGATAGGACGTCATGCTCACTTAGATAAAGGGAGCTTGAGAGAACTCAATCTTCTTTGAACATGTGGTTCTTAGATTTCAATGAAACTTTCCCATTAACCGGTTGATAAAGTCGTCATCTTTTTAACTTTTGGTTCTGCAAATCTTTCAATGACGAGGATTTAACTCAATACTACTGCTTGGAAGACAGAACAGGAATATCCAACTCAAATTGACATTCAAAAGTTAAACGGATGGTTTTCAAATTTTGTGCTAGACAAAAGAATGTAGTGTGTACAAAATATATTTTAGGACTAAGCTCAAGAACTGAAGTTCCGCTTCTCAATTTTTCATACTCAAAACAATGTCATATTTGCATAATATAGTATGCTGTTTTTGCTAAAATCTTATTTTATCTATCCTATGTGAGTACAGGTTGATATACTGATAGAGTGGATTTCCATTCAATGGTAGTAGCTGTATTCTTACTTAATGAGCTTCATGTTTTTGTATTGTTAAGTTCTTGGTTCCATTGACTTTTGTATTTTGGTTCCCCTCCAAAGGATTTTTGGTCCTCAATGGCTTCATAATCACATTTCTCTACAAAATTTGCGTTACATGTTCAAAATATTCTGGGGACAATTATGATTCAAACTTCAACATTTTTTAAAAAAGAGGCTATCTAGGATCTAGATTCAAACTTCTCAATCTTAACGAGTGATGCTGAAAATGTTATCCCTGGATATACAATGCCAACCTGAGAAACATAATGGAAAGTAGTGGGATTAATGTCTCAATATTTTACTTACAGTTCTCTGATGAAATCCTTTGGAAATTTTTCCTCAGCATGTCAAAAACCCTTGAAAGGTACCAAAGATGTAGTTATGGTACATTAGAAGTCAGCCACTCAGCCAAAGAGATTGAGGTACTTATAAGCATAACTTGGTGCTTGCTGGAGTTGTGATTATGACAGTATCTTAGTGTCATTGGTAAAAATTAGTTTAGTATCTAATTTGCATGATTCCGAATTGTATCCTGTAGCAAAGCAGCTACAAGGAGTACCTGAAGCTGAAAAGCAAACATGAATCTCTGCAACGGTATCAAAGGTAATATAACAAAGTAGTCAGCTTGACTTGAACCATAACATCTATGTCATCTATGGTTTTAGTTTTAATTCTTGTTTGATATAAATTGCAAATTATGTTTTTCTGGCTGACTCAAGGCTTATAATTTGTCAAATTGAATTTCATAATCATTCCTGCTCAGGCAAATACTTGGAGATGACTTGGGGACCTTAAATATAAATGATCTTGAAGATCTTGAACGCCAACTCGAATCATCCTTGAAGCTTGTAAGGTCCACAAAGGTTAGAATTTATCATCCATATACTTGGCGAGGTTAAGTTGACTTAAATTTCAAATAATTGCAAAGCCACTGTTTGTGTTAAGGGAAGTAACCTGTTGTAGGATCGTTCGTACACACTAATATATAATGGGGAAATGCGCCATGCATAAACTTCACCAAGAATTCCACTCTTTTGTAGTTCTCCTTTGGTCTATTGCACAAGACATCCAAAAGAGAAGTGGGGCTTTTTTCACATAGCCCATAGGTCTCTCATTCTAATGTGCTTGGCATTTAACTCTTGCATGTCAAGCTACGTACCCAGTTGGCCTTGTAATCCTATGCATACTAACCTAATGCATCTCTCTATCTGAGAAGGAAAGAAAGGACATTTGTCTATACTCAAGCTTCGATTTATATAATGCTCTTGTGAGAAAATCTTCCATACAATATGCTAATTTGGTTGTTCATCAGTGTTAGCAAAACATATGTTGGAGAAAAGAGTAAGGAAGACAGAATTTGAATATTCGGGAAGGCGTAAATTGTGATTCACTAATTAACCACATCTGATTTATCTCAAGTATGTCAGAGAAAAGTAAGTAATATTTTAGAAATTTGTGGATTGTAATTGGTTTTTCCAAGGTGTAACCCCCGTGTTCATTTCTTCTGACTTTCTGATTTATGAGCACTTACCATGTTAATAATATTAGTATGTGATAATCATTTTAACGTACACTGTACAAGTGTGGCCGCACCCGGAATTTAAATATGGAATCAGGGGTCATCCATAGTATAAATTAGAGGGCTTAAAGGATGTGCTCATAGGTACACAGCGCAGATCCAATTTTTTAGTGAATGAAGGACCTGCTTTCTCCTTCTCTGATTCTTGTATTGCAATTTGCAAGTTCGTTCGGCTAATTTTTTTTTTTTTCTTGAATTCCTTACTGCCTTCAAGATTTTTGAGTAGCATAAGTTCTGCATTATAATGGCTGATATAGCTCAATACCATTATCATATATTTATGATGTCCTGGAATATCTTTTTTGGACTATCTGATAACTTGTATTTCATTTACAGACACAAGTCATGCTCGATCAGCTTTCTGATCTTCAAACCAAGGTACCTGAATTCTATACTGAACAAATTTGTGGTCGGTTTAATTTGCTCCTATTATTGACACCATAATTTTGGGTTACAGGAGAAGTTGTGGCTTGAGGCAAATAAGGCATTAGAAAGGAAGGTAATGACATATGGATAAGCAATTGTTTGTATATTCTTTTGCTCATATATCAAAATTGAGCAACTTTTTTCGCCCTATGTAGAGTTTGTAAATCAGGTCTCCCTGCTACATTATTCTCTGTCCTTGATACCAGAGTGACAATATATACCCCGGTTATATGAACATATTTACAAACACACAAAACTTTATGGTTTCCTGAGGAGTTCTCTTCTAAGTGATGCGTCAAGTAAAAGCAAGTCGTGGATGAGATATTTGTTGAAGTTTGCAGTTGATTCCTTTTTTTCTGGTCATGAATAGATACTGGTGAAAAGAAACTTAGTAGTACATATAATGGTAGCCTTTGCACAACTTGTGTAATCATTAAATTGGCATCCCTGAGTAAGATTCATTTCGATGGTATCGTACATCATGTATCATGTATCTGTTTAGCTCAACAATCGACATCATAGCGTGATGCTCTTTCAGCTAGAAGAAATATATGCTGAGAATCACCGTTCATCAGTCATGGGGAGGTGGCGGTGGGCAGAGCAGTACATACAGTCAACAGCATTCCCAATCTCATGGATTTTTTCAGCCTCTAGAATGCAGCTCAGCTTTACAAATAGGGTACATTTCGGCTGCGACAAACCATCTCTTCAACTTAATTTCTTGGCCCCGTCACTGTTATTATTCTAAATTTTGTTATTCTTCGTGCAATGCAGGTATAATCCTGCTAGTTCTAGCCATGTAACCGCAGCAACTGGTGCTCCAAGCGTCAATGGAATTCTTCCCGGTTGGATGCTTTGATAACTTAATCTCCAGATAGAAGCTTATTACTGTGGCTGGGGTTTCATATGTTGATTATTTCCCAGTCTATAGCCTATAATAATAATAATATTGTTATGCAGCTACGAATGGCTTAATTTATCGGATGACTGGATTGATCATGTTTACAAGAATGAAGCTTAGTACGATTTTTAAGTTAATCATGCTACATTTTTCGGTAAGATGGATTTGACATCAAGAGTGTAATTTTCTAAGAACGATCATGGTCATATGTCATTGCACTCTCCTAGTAATAGAGTCTTCTCTTTCCTTTTTTTTTTTTTTTTAATTTTATTCTATCATACTGGATTTATCAATACATGCTGTGCTATTTTCCTCTCTTGGTTTTTTGTCCCCCTCCTGGGTTTTGGTTTCTTGGGACGCCAGTATCAAGTAGCAGTATTTTGGGCTGATGAAATGGAAGTTTTCAGAAATAAGATAGCAATAACGCAGTAAAATTTGCAAGCAAGTCTCCGGGTCTTAGTTTAGAATACTTTCGATTCAGATATCTGGGCCTGGAGGAGCGACCGAGTCATAGATCAATAAAACATGTTATAGAATTTGGTCCATTTAATTCCGCGTGGGTTTCCACGTTTCTGTTCCGAAACATGGACTAATGGGCCATGGTTTTTAGTGAGATCAAAATTCTGTAACTTTATATAATTTATACATAATTTATATGTTTAAACAATCTCGTAATGCCGAAATAGGACAATATAATAGAGATTTAGAAGCCGCAATAAACAATAAATAACAATGTTGTAATCCAATGTTGTTTGTAATAATCAAGCGGAAAGATGCATGTATAACCAATAATCAAAGGCAAAATTAAGTCAGTCTAAAGTTTGGAATCTATGGGGTACACCATTTTCTTGGCCACCCAACGAGGTTCTCTATTTCTCTTGGCCTGCTTTTCTCTTAGCATTGGATACTTTTTTTTTTTTTTCTTTCCCCTCAATATCATATCCTCCTTTCTTTCTTTTTTTTTTTTTTTTTTTGGGCCGGGGGGGGGGGGGGGGGGTTGGTTTAGGAATATGATTCTTCGTTTTGCTGTAGATTGATTATATTTAGTTTTGATGCGAATCATAATTATCAAAATCTATGTACGGATGATTACAAAGGCCTGTTTAGCAGTTAAAGCTTGGAAATTTGATACGCTGATCTAAACCTAGATTTCACATTAAAATTATAATTTAGATTAGCGTAATATAGTAGTACTTAATTTTTTGGTCTTCCAGATGGCTGACAACGCTGTCTCCCATACTACATCAAAGCCCAATTGAGTGATTAACGTACTAAGCAACTATAAATACTTATAATCTGATTAGCCACCCGCCAGATTGGATTGCTTTATCCTTAATCAGAACCAAACTTCTTGTACTAAATATGTGATAATCAGAGGAGCAATAAAATATGTCTCTGATCAGATTCATTTAGCCAATGATTAAGTGTTGACAATCTTTTTTATTTTTTCCCATTGTCCTTTTATACTTCTTAAAAGTAGTTTTTCATTGTACTAATTATTCAAACACGATTAAAGAAGGAAATTAACACACCAAAAAAAAAAAAAAAAGAAAGGGAAGTAGACAAAAATAATTAAGAAAAAGAAAAAGGAGTACAATGATGATGAAGAACAGAGAAACAATGAACATTTGTTCAGAAGAAGTTTTGTCTCGTATGATTTAGACCAGCCAGCAACTGAAAGTGAGAGTTTGATGGATCATGAATGAGAATGATAACTTCACTTCGTTTTTATACAACTTGCAACAGAGCTACGGCCCACCTCGTACGTCAACTATTTTTTACCTTAATTTTTTTGTTCTGATGAATGATGAGTTCGAATGTGCTCCAATTTTTACTTTGGGAAACAAATATTTCTTTGAGTAGTAAAGTTCTTGATAGGGCTAAATTAATTAAAGACTGTAGTCAGTGGTAATTAATTTAGCAAAAAAATATTTTGTGATTGTGAGTTATATGTACGAATTTTCATCCTCTCTCACCGTCGGTTGCGGCTGCCGGTTTAGGGAAATTTTCTACCCTAAATTACTAGTCCTATGCTAGGATTTGTCTGCCCAAATACGGAAATTTGTCAAGGATTGTATGAGTATTCATTGTCTTTTTTTTTTATTTCTTTTTGGTTTCAATATACCATAATATATTTTTTTTTTTGTCTAAGGATTACATACGTCAATTTAAGAATTACTCTAGCAAACAAAGAAGGGAGAAATCAGATACTTGTAGCTCAAAATTTTTACTGACTAACCAAAAAATAAAGGTAATAAAATTCGGATGGATGTGAAATGGTTCAGAATAATGGCGTAAATGATCAAATATTTTTTTAGCTAAAAGAACTTAACCTGCTTTTCTCATCATGAACTTTTCCAGGGATAAATGTACAAGTTATTCCACATATAGAATGTTTCACATATATTAATGTACGATTCCTGAAAATTTTGTCAAAGTCTGTAATTTATTGCTATGTTCGAAGGAAAAACAAAAATAATCGACATATGACTAAACGCGTTCTCGTCCTTTAAGATCGTTTGGATTAAAAAATCTAAATTTTAAGTTTATAAATACTATAATATATTATTTTAAACACAAAAAAAGCTAAAGTTTAAGGTTGTCTTACTATTCTATTACAATAGTGTAAACTTTCTCTCCTTAAGAGACAATTAGGGGTGAAATTTGAAATTTTGACTACTTTACGAGATTTACGGAACGTGTCTCTTCTAAAATGCCTATATAGTTATTCATACACCACAACCGAAGAATACTAAAATAGGCCCTTGAATGCTTCACAAACCTTTTTTCACTTTTATAATTTTCCTCTATATTTATTTTTTCCCTTTTTTGGGTTTGTGTAATATGGTCCCCAACTTAAAGCCTGGTATTTGGTAATGTTTAAGGATTTAAGAACAGTTGTTTATGTACTATATGTGTATTTTACTTACATCGACTCCACTTGCCTATCATGGTCCCCATGATTCTAAAATCTTATTTTTTGTACTGCGTGAAGTATCTCAACGGAGAAATTTACTCTCTTCTTGTACTAAATGGGACCACATTATTGACGAAGACATAGGGTTTACAGCTCGATTTGTACTACGAGATAACATACTTAAACATCCCCATTAACCGAAAACAAAAGTATTATAGGCATGTAAAATTCTTATTCTACCCAAAATGGATGGACCACTGAAACACATGCTTTGCAATCATCAGAATTACATTACTACTAGCCCTAATACCTTTCATCCGGCCGAACAGGCATCTGATCTTGATCTAGATTTCTTGCGTACGGCGGCTTAAATTTAGAGAATTTTGTGTGAGTGCACAATGAATTTTTTGCAACATAACTAAAACATTCTTGGATTTTAGCCATCACAGCTTACCTGAATGAATACAACAGCGGAATCAATTGAGAATTCCAAATATATCAAACAGGTTGGAGGTGAGGGGGGGCCAATCCAGAGAAAAGAATTCCCCAGGAGGAGAAAACACCTGTGCAAAAGGAAGGACAATGGACATTGTTGATGTTTAAAAGCTGAGTGATGTGCCAAGCAGTTGCATCTAAGATTGACACGATAGCTTCCAAAAGTAAAATGATATCAAGGGCATTTGACCACCCTGTGACAGATATATGACCCCATCTCAGCAATTCAGTCAATCAACTGATTATGGAAATTATGAACTCTTCTTGTGTTTTGTTCAATAATGGCATGAAAATAATCATAGTAATGTCAATCGAAAAAAGCTGGTTTAACGTCTACACATTTCAGTAAAAATAGTTAACTAAATTTGTAAAAAGATATCCTTTTGACGTCTTAACTGTCTAGGCACAAAGATTACCAGCCTCTTAATTCCTTTCTCTCGCATCTAAAGTTGTAATAATTTAGCACTTAGGTTTAGTGGTTATTGTATTGCATTTCAAAAGGGGAAAAGAAATAAACGAAGGAGGGGTTTGGTTCAGAGGAATTAAGGAAGGGAATGGGTATGAATAGTAATGACACCCATTGTTGATATTTGAAAAACAATTATCACTTTTAGTCAATCAAAATGAAAGTAATTAGTTGTGGTTTCTATGATATGATCTCCAAAATACTACTCTATCAAATTCATTAATTCTTTTAAGGCAAATGATATCCATTCCATTACTAAACCAAACATGTTAGGAGGAATTGTCAAAACTCATACCCCAGGATAAGGTTAATGATATCCATATTAAAGAATTTGAACCAAACGACTCCTAAAAGAATCAATAGGCACTTTACATTTATTAGTACTCGACATGTTTACACTATTTAATCATAAGAGTTGGATACAAAAAGGAAATTAGTTATATGAGTTTTTGAGTTAAGTAGCATGTGTGTATGTCTGTGTATGAGAAAGAGAGAGTATGCGTACCTATTAAGGTAGCAGTAGTTCCATGGGGTACTAATCCTCAACCTTATTTATTGAGCTCTTACCAGGTCCTATTCATTTGATGCTGTCACGTGTATCAAATATTTATTCACAGTCATCACAAATAAAAATAATTGAGTAAGTGAATAAACATTTGATACACGTGACAAAACCATATGCATGGGGCCCGATACGGACTTAATAAATGGAGCTGAGGATCAGAATCCAACTCTATGGGGATATGCAATCTTGTATAGCCTACGGTTCCGAATTAAAAGGAGAAAATAGAAGTGATATAACTGGGAACATATTCTATTTCACTTTTAAAAAAAATTGAGCATACAACAGCTTAGAATTAATTAGAAATACGGAAAATAAATAAGTATATCTCTAAATAGTTTTCGACCGAAAAGAGCTATTATCATGAAGTTATTTCTAAGCAACTAACACCATGCCATAACTATTCTTAATTGCCAACCAAAAAAAAAAAAAAAAAGAAATCTTCAATCTCATTATTATAGGATGAAATAATGAGTGATGACGACTACTAAGATATTCTAGTGTTCCTACTTCTAACACGTCCTATTGAAGGACTGTTCCATCTTCACAAGTTCTATAGTTCGGTCTGCGTCCAGTGAAATGTCAGGTGTAATTGAAGTCCTTCTCATTGGGCTTCGCATATGAATGAGTCAAATTCAAGATTTTGGGAGGTATTTGGCAATACCGTTGTGGACGATAAGGAATCAGATGAAAATCCAGCCAAGAAAAATAAAAAAGACATTAATTATGAAAATAAAGCTATTCTTTTTCAAAACAAAGCAAAAGAATAGTACACATGACAGGGAGCTATATTTAGAGGTATTATTAGATTCAAGTCGAGATAAGTATCTAATGTTTGAACTCAAACTCATTTAATAAACAAGTAAACTCGAAAATATGTATTCGAACTTAATTGATTAAGTTATACGAATGAGTTAAACTCGAGCTTTCATGAGTCGAGTCAAACTGTGTTTGCGAACAGCTCAATTCAAATAAGTATAAATGTGTTATTCGGGCTGAATTGAACTAAGTATTTCATATTCAAACTCTTGCTCATTTAATAAATAGGTAAACTCGAGCTCCCTTGTTTATTAAACGAGCCAAAATTTGTATTCGAGTTCGGTTTCGTTTAGTTATACATACAAATCGAACTTAAGACTTCACGAGTTGAGATGAGTCGTGTTCATGAACAACTCGGTCTTTTTAGAGCTCTGGCTATATTTATTAAAACTTTCCTTTTAACATTAAAAATAAAGAAAAGAAAACCCAAATACCTGTTCATAGAATCTCATCTTCCCGTGAAGGATTTTTGCCTATTTTGAGCTTGGCATCTCTTTTTAGAATTGTTTAAGTTTTTCTTAGATAAAAATTATTTTTTCTCCTTACACCAAAAAAGGAATAAATTTTAATGAAAAATGCTAATGACGTAGAATTATATGACCATTAATGTGAAATCTCTCAAAAAATTAATAAAATTATTTAATATTTATTAAATTTTTTACAGAAAACTTACTATTTTTTTTTTTTTTTTGGTTGGCGCATCATCATCGTGACTTTTCCCAATAGTAGTATTAATTGCAGCAATTCCCTAATTTGGTTTGTCTTGTTCATAAGTTTGTGTGGCAGAACCATTTGCACGTAAAGTAAAAAATAAAAACGACTCACAAACAACTCAAAAATGAAGAAGGAAACAAAATGCAAGCTGTGGAGTGGTGTAACTGTAAACAGAGGCCACAAAGAAAATTGAGGAGGAAGTAATGAGTTGTGGCCCACATGCCTCAGCTGGAGTCATAGGTTGTACGAGGTGTTTGAGAAAGCTGGGTCCTCATAGCACTTTACCCAATAGCAGCTCGACAACGCATGCTGACCAAACCACCCCTGTTTTAGATTTACCAGAAATGGTTTCTTTTAACTCTTCGATCTCATGATTCTCATCTCACCACCACCTGAGCTCTATACAGACATATATATATATATATATATATATATATATGGGCGTCATCCATTTAGATAAAATAAAACTCATCTATTATTCTATTCGGATAGTAATTATATTTGGATAATGATTCAGTGACTAATTTGTTTTTAAAATATTAAGCAAAATTATAACAAATTTTTATTAATATAAAATTATCAATTTTTTTAAAAAAAATTTACTAATTTTAAATAAGTATTGATGTTTTTGCATAGTACAAAACTATATAGTGGGACAAAATATTTTGATACCAACACAAAGAAAGAAAGAGTGTGTGCTTTTTTATGCAACACTCGAAATAGAAACCTCCATAAAATATTAGTTATCATGAGTGAGCTACCACTCCTTCCTAGTTGCTCCTCCTTCCACTTTTGTCTTGATTCTTCTGCAAACTGCAAATTTTAAAATGAACTAGCAGCAATTCTAGGGTTTCTTGGGCTATATTTCTTTCTTGCTCTGTTATTTTACTTGGTCTTGGTTGGATCAAGAATCAAGAAGAAAGTTAGCAGTAGTACTAGGGGATATAGAGCAAAAATGGGTCGAGGTAGGGTTCAGCTGAAGCGGATCGAGAACAAGATAAGCAGGCAAGTGACCTTCTCCAAGAGGAGGTCAGGATTGCTGAAGAAGGCTCATGAGATCTCAGTCTTGTGCGATGCTGAAGTTGCTTTGATAGTCTTTTCAACCAAAGGCAAGCTCTTTGAGTACTCAACTGAATCAAGGTCTTGCTTCTTCAACTTTCAGACCCCCACCTCATTTCCTTTGTTAATTTCATATTCTTTCTTCTTCTTCTTCTAAAATCTTCTTTCGTATCTCGTCTGAATTTTTTGAGCATTTTCTCACTTGCTTCATCTGGTGACTATAACTAATTGGCTGCTTTGAGTGTTTTTTAAGTCCCCTTTTTATTCTTCTCTCTCTTCCGCTATTCATTCACTTTTCTTTGCATTACACCAACTTCTACAGGTATAATTCACGGTTCTTTGTAGCACTTACTATTCTTTTTTCCTCCAATAAATGTAAGTAACTTTTAACATCCATGCACCAGCTTTCCTCGCTGTAGCTGTGACGCCTTGCGTTTCTTGGGCAAACTATTAATCTGATTTTGAACAAGCTTGGTCTCTTGTCATATACATCTTATTTTGTACTAGTATGATTCGTCGTTCGTCTTTCAACCTTTGTCGGATATTTTGTACTAGTATGACTTTTCGTTCGTCTTTCAATCTGTGTCTGATACTACAAGGTTTGCCTGTTTGATTTCGTACGCAAGCAAATAATTCTTGGGCCTTGAAAACAGATTGATTGAATCATAGGTCTATGGATGGGTGGTCTATGGGCACCCTTTTGGCATAAATCCTTTTGATTAAGCTGAGTTTTCAGTCTATTTGTCTGCAGAAAGTTATAAGTTGTTTTGGTAACTTCTGCATATAATGTAAGTGATAAATGCATATTAGCAATAAAACACAGTCAGATTTGAGTGTTGAACTTGTGTGACCAAAACAAACACGGTTGGAAGTTGAGATCCAGGTCCGATCAGAGGACCCTTGACCTTGAGCCTTGTGTCATCACACCCTTTTTTCGCGTATCATGTGTAAATATCCTCGTTTTTAGGTCTCTTTTTCAGGGCTGTTAGAGGAGAACCTAGTACGCTTCTTTCCCTTCGCATTATCGAATCTGCAAAGAGATCAAGTCCATGTCGGAATTGCCTGCATAGGAAAAAGCAAGCATATACTATACAGTCATGGAGTTGCACATACAAACCCCACTTCCAACAACCAAATACACTATCATATCATGCAATCCTAGTTTTAGACCAAAAGTTTTCTCTTGGATACTTTTGTGCTTGCGAAACAACAGTGAGATCTTTTCAGAATCTAGACTTCCATATAGAGTAAGGGTCCCAACTAGTAAGTACCTGTTACTAATACTAGATTTCCACTTGTTCCACTTTGATTTATGTTAGTTGATTAGGCTTGCTGACAATGAAATTCTCAACCCCAGCCTCTCTAGAAATATCATTCACAAGTGAATTGATCTCTACTTATCTATGTCAGTTGAGGTTCTTTGAAATTTTGCAGGATAAAAATAAAGTTGAAATGCAATGGCACAGGAGGAAGGGAAGCCTATTTCATTTTCATATATATGATATTTAAGGTGTTAAGGGAGAAATTTCAGTAAAACAGGGTTACAGTAATTAGGGGTGTACAAAAATATCTGGAAAGTTGAGACTAATCGAATCGAACAGATAAAATAGCAAAATACATAAGTTAGCTTGAGGTCCGTGATTTGAAAAATCGCAAAAAACAAAATTTCTTTTATTTCTATGAAGCAATCTAAACATTTAAATATATTTAAACATTAACCAATATATAACACCTTGGGGTTAAAAAGAGAGGGTAGAGCTACTATTGCCTCAAGATTTTAGAATTTGCTTTATATTCACTTATACGTATTGAAATTCTCAAGTTTATTTCTTGGACAAATTAGATAAATCCTTCATGGAATTTCTAAGGAAAGATTTAAATTGTGTCCTATATCCCTTATGCACATCTTATAGTCTTATCACCTAATTTTAAGTCCTTGATCCATCACTAAATGATGCACTAACTAGTACTACTAATATTTACTTGTGGGAATGTGGTAACAATTAGCCTTTGTTCTTTACCTCAATATCTGAACTTGTGGAAGATGGTCAAATAATTAAGTGAAACATATGAGATACATATAGATGTAACTAGGCAAAAATTCCATTCATAAAACCCGATCCTTTATATGAATATAGAGATTGGACCTATAGCATTCTCTTAGACCTCTAACATTTAGAAATGCTTCTATACTAAATATTTGAAAGGCTTTAAAGCTAGTCTTCTGAGATTTGAACACCTCCAATTTTCTGTTCTCTCTGGTTCTGCCTAATAGACCATTAGCTTTTGATATGACCAATTTTCATTACAAAACGATCTACTTCTTTCCCATATTATTTTCATTATATGTGCTCTTATGTCAAATGTAGAGCCATATATGTTAGGAAAAATCTCAGGTTTATTTATTCTCCTAAAGCCCGACCATATCATTTGCTTATTTATCCACAATACTCTCATGTAACAAAATTATCATTGTCATTCTCCATATCCCTCAACATCACAGTCATGAAAAGTCTTATAATAAATAACATGTATTTTTTTCTTACACTTGACTTATAACCTGTTAGTTTTTGTTTGAGTTTGATGCATATTCTAGGTGTTGGATAATATTATCAAATGAGTTTCCAGAGTCCTCTTTGTTTCCTTTCAACAAGGCAGTTCATTGACGAATTGAAAAGTTTGATTTTTTTTTTTTTTTTGGTAAGTCCGAATTGTTTTATTGATGTCAAAACTTTACAGTTTGCACTTTTCACTCAATTACATTGGCTAACCGCTAGGCTTCTATTACTACACAATTACACAAATACTGATTGGTCAAATCCCCAAGCAATACTGAGTTCCCAGTTTTCTCTACAGTTTCTTACTTGCTTCTTTTTCTTCACTGCTGCACAAACATCTGCTACAACCTCCTGGACTATCCAATGGCTGGGCTTCATGATTTTATTGAAGATTCTCATATTTCTTGCTCTCCAAATTTGATAGATCGTAGAAGTCAGTGTTAGTTTGATCTATTTTTCCGGTTTTTCTTCACCTAATCTCCGTTCCCTTGGTCACTTGAAATTATGCATGTAGTACAAAAGAAGAATTAACTTATTCCACCTTTCCACATTTGATGTCTCGCATCTTTTTTCTTCCTATTACGAACAACATGAACTTAATTGTAGTAGAATTGCCTTTCTGCCAGAATGCAGCTCAGAAGATGCTTGTCAAACCTTTTTTTTTTTTGGTGGTGGAAATAGAGTCATAAAAATAAGAGAAATTTAGAATTTAAATCAATGATATCTTTTCTTTTTGTGTGGATATAATTTTTTTGAACTAGTTGGCACTTTTATATAGTCTCAAGCCAAATCAACTGCAAATATGTTGTGTTTTAGTTTTCGTATCTTAGTAATACCAAAATTTGCAAGATTTAAACATGCATATTCTATTACATGACGATTGTAGAAAGGAATATTCAATATTGAATTTGGTGTCATTACTTATGTTGGCGTTGGATGGTTATTAGCTATATCCACACAATTAAACATTTTCAAAAAGAATAATTGGCAAAAGAAGTTCCTTGCTTAGACTAACACCGTTTTTTAATTTCAATTCTGGAGATTTTAATTCCAAATGCACTTCCATAACATCTTAAAATTTTCTTAAGTAGTTTTGGGATTGTCTAACTACTATTTTGGGATTTGATGCTCTAAATCTTAAAGCCTTTTGATGGATATCATCGTGATGGCATTACCTATAAACTTACAGCATCTTCTCAAGTTCCATAACATTCTCAAGTATTCATGCTAGCCAGTAATATCACCAAAGCCTTCTTGCTGCTTCTCTCTTGAATTACATGCTGCCTGATCTATATGGTAGTATCATCAGAGAAAGATAAAATACAATCACCTATAGTGTGTGGTGTATAGCTATATTCAATTTTTGGCTTTTACGAAGATATTGGTCTGATATAAATTCAAATGGTCATTTGCTTACTAGTGTTGTCTTCTATCTTTTTTCTCATATTTTTGCCTCCTTTACCTTGGCTACCTTATCATTTGGTGCAAATGACTTAGAGTTCAAGATGGCCCCCAATTTAAACCTTTTAAAATAGGGAGTGAGATTTCTTGTCTCAATCATGCGTTTTTAAGAGTGGGAGGATACCATTGCCAAACTGTTATTTGTTATGTCTTTTAATGATATTGGTACCTATGTTTTTATTTTTGTTCCTCAGTGACACATTGCCTGCTGAGTGATAAGAGTGTTTTCACTTTTCTGGCTCCATCACATATCTTTGCTTGTCATTTATTGTCTGATTTGTTCATCATTTGTAGTATGGAGAGGATTCTGGAAAGATACGAGCGATACTCATATGCCGAGAAAAGGCTCACGGCTACAGACTCTGAACAAATGGTACTTTACCCGATCCTTCCATCCTCCATGCATATTAGTTTGCTTTCATTATTGGGTTAAAATGTACATGGAGCTGAATCAGGTGGAACATCAAACTTGCTGATGAGGAATTAGTGAATATGGTAGAAGATATTTTTTCTTATTATCTTTTAGAATTTAAATGTATATTCTAACAATGTTTTGCTTACAAGTATAAAGTTACCATTAGCCGCTTTATTGTGGGGCCATGGATGCAAGGAAAGAGATATATAAACCAGTTTATTTTGAACATATTTAAACTTGTTTCCAGCAGTTTTTTCTTTTTTAAGTTGTTTCCAGTAATTCTGAATGAGTATGAGAAATTACAGCTTCTTCTTATCATTGCTTACATAAATCTTGCTGCCTATCATCCAGCATTTTCCTAACCCAAATAAAGTTCAGAAGCTTGAATGATCATCTTGTCCAACCTTGTTTTCATACTTTTCTTCCTTTTCTGTTTCTACTTATTTCTGTCAAAGACAGCTGATGCAAATTTCCTGTGTATTATTTCAAGAAACATTTCTTCAATTCCTTCCATCACGTCTTTACTGATTCAATTCCTCTTCACTTTTCGTTCCACAAGTTTCAATTCTTTAACTTTTGGTAATGCAATTGGCTGGACCACACTAGGCCGTCTATAGCGTCTATGTTTGAGAACGCGAAACGCTAGTGACCTACTATACATATTGTGCAATCACCAGGAAATGTATACATATTTCCTGAATTTTGAAGTTTCTTTGGGTTCTGTGCAGGATGACTGGTCCCTGGAGTACCCTAAGCTCGTGTCTAAGATCGAACTTCTGCAAAAAAACATAAGGCAATTAAATTTATCCCAGCTTACTTTTTTTGCATTTTTCACTAGAACAAGCTTAAGCTACCTAATGGCACATAACAGGCCTAATGATTTTATTTTGATGCAGGCATTATGCGGGAGAGGATCTGGATCCCCTTAGCTTGAGGGAGCTTCAGAGTTTGGAGCAACAGCTTGACGCTGCGCTGAAGCGAATACGAACGAGGAAGGTAATAATCCTTTTGCACATGTTATATTTTCCTCACTTCCAACTTCTGCAAGCATCCATCTTACAAAAAAGTTAACAGTAGTCAACTGCTTATGCAGAACCAAGTCATGCATGAGTCCATCTCTGAGCTTCACAAGAAGGTAATATAACACACTGTTTTTGCTGCTCTAATAGTTCTTCAGCTGACAATAACATAAGTATCACATATATATTTGCTTGTGAAACCAAAAGCAACATCCTATGTACTTGTGTTTGATGATGTATTATGTTTGTGTTTTAATTGTCACAGGAGAAATTACTACAGGAGCAAAACAACCTCTTGGCCAAAAAGGTAAGTAAAATATGGTTCATTAACATGCTATTGGGTGCAATAATTCTTTCATAGTATTAGTGATCTTTTGTACTAGGTGCTCTGTTCATGACTATGAACCATAAAATGTTAAACAGCTCAAAGAAAAAGAGAAGATAGTAACGGAGCAGTCGCAATTGGAGCAAGCACCGCATTTAGTTCGAAACCCATCCGCCATTGTACTACCGGAGCCTCCCCCTGAAACGCTCACTGTGCCTTCCCTCACCATTGCGTATGATATCTTATTGACTCTTTCTCTATGGTTCTGTGTGATATCCAAAACCGACATCCATGGGTCAATTCCCACTAATCCGTTGCTACCGCTTTGAACCCTAACTTCCATTGGACGGTGGTCGTGAAAGCACTTGAACACCTTAATCCATCCTTGTTTAACATCTCCTGGAGTTACTGTTATGTTGAATTATTATGCAAGCATCCTATCGATGAAATTCTTGAGCTTTCCCCACACACCCCCCAACAAACACCTCCCTCCCCCCACCGGCTTGGGGTCTTCTGTTACACAATTTAGTGTTGCACTCATGTTACACCACTTAGGCGATTGACAAGTGTACCTGTATTTGGAAACATGATTAGTGGGTGTACACTTGTCAATCGCCTAGGTGGTGTAACATGAGTGCAACACCAAATTATGTAACAGAAGACCCAAAGCCCCCCCCACCCCCCGGCAAAAAAAAAGAAAAAAATCCCTTCTTTTTTGTTGCCCTTGTAAGTTTTATGCCTAGTTTGGGAGTTGAAATGGAAAAGAAAGAAAGAGAAGAAGAGTCAAGAAGAAAAGAATGGGAAGGGAGAGTTTTCTTTCCTTTCCTTTCCATTCCTTTCATTCCAAAGTTTTTGGAGGAAAAAAATGAAGGTTTTCTTCTAATTTCATTTCTTTTCTTTCATCATTTTTACCCCCAAACAAAAAATATTAGTATCATATCTTTCCTTTTCTCTCTTTCCTTTATTCTCAAGTAAAAGAATTGATACAATTCCATTCTTTTCTATTCATTTCCTTTCATCCAAACTAAGTGTAAGTGTTAGTGTTTCTCTTAATACAAAAGGAAAAGGAAAAAAAATTTTAAAAAAAGGGTATTTTGCCTATCTCTGATCTTCGAGCATGTGCAAGTCAACCAAATTTTATATTTTACCTTCCCATCGTTCTTTTATTAAATGTATTAAAGTTATCTGTCTGTGCTTCAATGAACCGACTTATCGATCTAGTCATAAACCTTAAAGCCTAAATAGCTCATATCAGTGCTTCAGCATCAATTTATAACGTCAGCATGAATCACCTCAACTATGTGACTATTGCTATGAATACCATGTTGATAGGTAGGATTATGACTCCATTCATGTGAAAAATCTCCTACTACAGTCTTCAGCACATGGCATTGGGCTCTTTCTCATTTCTTCCAACATTATCTCTCTCTTTTATTTTAGCAGTTATATCCTTATCATTTGTGTTGAATAACACTCTTCGTGTATAAAGTGGCCCTTTCCAGGCAAATGGAGCCACAGGCGAAGAGGATGCAAGAGGAGGTGGTCGTCCTCAAGGTGATACAAATTCTCTCATGCCACCTTGGCTGGTTCTTCACACCAATTAGTGAAAAGGTGGAACTGGTTAAAAATTCCAAGCCGAAGAGATTATAAGGTAATGATGGAATGGAGTACAATAAGCGGAAGAGATTATAAGGTGATGATAGAATGCAGTACAATATCATCACTAAGTCATGAGCAGTATTAGTATAAACATAAACATGTCTCCTGTAAAACAACAACACTCATCGATTCATAATTGTATTGTAACTTGCATACTTTGCAGTGTGATTCTAAAAGCCATATACACATATGTATTTGTATATGTCAACGTGTAACTGTGCATTTCCATCAAATATAGATATGTACAGGCCTCAAGAGTCAATATATGAGATAAGAGCCACCAAATACTGGAAGACATGGCTGGTACAGCCAATTGAGAAAAGTGTCCTTTTATTCATCTACTAAATATGAATGTAGCATTTCTCTACATAGCACCCAAAAGAAAATGTAGGATTTTAAGCATTATCCATTTGAAGTTAGGAGCAATAAGTTACATTAAATTGTACATGATTTTGCCCTCAAAATACGGTTATTCAATTACACATACCCCACATTTGATATGTGAGAACGGAGTGGAATAGAAATGCCTTTCCAATTTATTTATTCTATTATCATGTTTAGTATGGACATTTTAAGTTGGAAAGGGCATTCCCACCTCTAATGCTATTCCAGCTTTTTCTTGCAATCACATTCCTTAACAAATAGGAAAAGACATTTGCAACTTCACCTTGAAAAGACCTTCAAAATAGGAGTCAATTTTATCTCTACATACATTCACTAATTTTTATTTTTAAAATTTAGAAAAAATATTAGGTTTTTAATAGCTTCAATTAATCATTTTTTATAATTTTTAAATCACAATCAATTTAATATGTGTTTAGAATTTTTTTTTTTGCTATAAAAATGTTTAAAATACTATTTTTAAATTTTATTCAAATGTGTAAAAACTAAAATTTTTATAAATTAAATTAAATTGTGAATGTAGTTTCATTATTAATTTTTCACATTTTTAATTATAATGCTAATAAATATAAAAATTTTAAAATTAATTAAAGAGTATAATTAATTTAAGTTTAGCAACAATATTAAGAATTTAAAATTAAAAATATTAAAGTCTTTTATAGGCATAGAATTACAAACAAATAAAATAAAAATATGACACATTCTAGTGTAAAGAATTAAGGACAATTAAGTCAAATTAATATATACTTTATTCCATTTTGACAACTGGATATGATTATAGGAAGCATTGGAAAAGAAATGGGCTTCCATTCTGACTTGGGTTTCCAAATAATGGACTGAAAATTTTTTTCCAATCTATTCTGGAAGGAAAAGCATTCTAAATGGGAACGCCTTTCCATTCTATACCATTCTAGTGTACCAAACGTGGGGATAGAGATTGCAAGATTTTTTTATGTTTTTAAAAGATGGTCTCTTCTAACTTATGCTTTCCAAAGTTTTTTTGTTTTTTTTTTTAAGACGATCTTTTCTAACTTATGCTTACCTATAACCCCACATTTGGTACATTAGAATGGTCCAGAATGGAAAGGGCTTTCCACTCAGAATGCTTTTCCTCCCGGAATAGATTGAAAAATTTTTTTCAGTCCATTGTTTGGTAACCAAGTTAGAATGAATGCCGATTCCTTTCAACGTTTGGTATAATCATATTTATGTGTTAGAATGGAATAAAATATATATTAATTCGACTTAATTGCCCTTTTCTTTGCACTAGAATGTATCATATTTTTATTCTGTTTGTTTGTTTGTAATTCTATGCTTACAAAAGACTTTAATATTTTTAATTTTAAAATTCTTAATTTTCTTGCTAAAATTAAATCAATTATACTCTTTATTTAATTTTAAAATTTTCATAATTATTAGCATTATAATTAAAAATGTGAAAAAATTAATAATGAATCTACATTTACAATTTAATTTAATTAATAAAAAATTTAGTTTTTACACATTTGCATAAAATTTAAAAATAGTACTTTAAACATTTTTATAGCAAAAAGAAAAAAATTTCTAAGTATATATTAAACTGATTGTGATTTAAAAATTATAAAAAATTATTAATTGAAGTATTAAAAACATAATATTTTTTAAAATTTTAAAAATAAAAATTATTGAATGTATCCTAGGTAAAAAAAAATTAGCAGAAAAAATGTGTAGGGGATAAAATTGACTCCTATTTTTAAGGCCTTTTCAGGATTAAGTTGGAAAGTCCTTTCCCTAAATTTTGTTGAGGAATGGGATTCTAACAATGACTTGATTTTAGGAATTTTATCACTAAATAAAGCCAAGATTTAACCATTTTTAAATTTTGAATGTATTCTATCCCTAATTTTTAGACACACTCACCTAATTTTAGCATCTTTGTATTGTTAATAACTACTCTTTTCATATACTTGGATATTGTCGGATTCCAATCTAAATAAACTTATATTTCTTGGTAAAATCCATTAAGCCCTTAAGAATTTGGTCAAATAATATTACTTATCCCTCTTATAATAATAATAAAAAAAAAAGATTTTTTGACAAGTTAAAGGGCCGGCAGCATAAATTCTTACGGCCGATTTGGTTGGTCTATTTAGATTGACTAATATGTCCCTAGGACGTACCGGAATTTCCTAATGTGAACAGTAGGTAGCTGGGGGGAGATGGCAAGTATCTTTCACTCAGCCAGAAACATGGCACAAAAGGCACCGTTTTTGCACTAAAAAAAAAAAAGGAACCGTTTTTATTTATTTAGTTTTGACTTTTTCTTGCTAGTTAGCTTCCAAATTGTACAAGTATATATTGAAGGAGAAAAATCAGAGACAAGGGATTTTACAGTTTATCGTGGCATGCGTTTGGTGAGTCTCCAAGGGCTCCAATTTCCATCGATATCTTGGTTAGTTTTCTTATAGCTCCTTTAATCTTTCTTATTGCATCATTTCTGTATATGTTTCTTGGATAGGATCATACTTATGTGTCTGATCAATTTTATACTGATCTTTTCGATTGTCTATCATCTAAGTCTTCACGATCTTTTGGGATTTTCGAATCTTTCTTAATTTGACGTTCTTGAATTGCTCCCCAATTCTTGGTTCTCCTTCGCAATTTTTCATTTTTTTTTTCATTTTATAGTTTTTCGTTCTTGAAATGCCGAGCGCCGGATGCAAATGACTGCTGCTAAAAATTGAGACTTTCTAAAAATTCCTAATTGTACAGAAGAAACCGACTTTCAGTCCATGATATATTCATGGCAATAATTATGTTGTCTTGATGGATGGGTGTAGCATATCCAACTAATTACGCTGCCCATATTGATAAAATTTTCTTCCTTTTGGTTTTCACCGCCTGATTATAGTTAGCCATGTATTATGGGATACTATGTTCCCAAGATTGTATCTTGTTCTGTTCACTTATAACTGGTAACGACTAGTTTTAAAAGATATTGCAGCAGCAGACTAATGGCTCAATCAGCGGGTAGCAATAGTGGGAGAAAGCTTGTCCAAATTGATATCAGTTCTGATACAGTATGTCCGTGGTGCTTTGTGGGGAAAAAGAATCTTGACAAAGCTATTGCTTCATCTCAGGATCAATATGAGTTCAAGGTTCTGCTTTATTTTCTTCCCTTTTTGAAGTCTGTTTGAATGAATTTGGTTTTAATTTGCAAAATTGAATTTTGCAGATTAATTGGCACCCCTTTTTCCTAAATCCTTCTGCTCCCAAGGAGGGTGTTAACAAGAAAGAGTTCTATAGGAGCAAATTTGGATCTCGATCAGAGCAAATTTTGGCTAGAATGACTGAGGTTTCGTTGCTTTTTCTCTTTTGTTTGAATAATATATTCCCCCAGCCTGCCTTGTATATTATCAGTTGCACTGACCGCTATGTATATGCAGATATTTAAGGGTCTTGGAATGGAATATGACATGTCGGGACTTACGTAAGTTCATTATCTATTTCTCAGTTTGTTTGACTGCAGCATTGGGGAAATTTGAAGATTTCTTGAGGTTGGCACTAATATATATACTTGGAAATGCAGGGGAAATACCCTCGACAGCCACAGGCTTTTGTATCTTGCTGGACAGCAGGGGCTTGATAAGCAACATAAGCTTGCTGAGGAGCTTTTCATTGGCTATTTTACTCAAGGGAAGTATATAGGTGACAGGCAAGTATACTACTTTGATTACTGTTGTTATTTTGTCCGGTTGTGATCATGTTTTATATTTGCTATTTCGTAACTGAGTTGGAAAGGGGAGCTGTAGTTTTTATTTTCTTTCTCACTGCAATATGCTCAAAGAAAGTTTGTTTTGGTCTCCATCTGTCTCTTCTGAAATTGAAGTAGCATCAGGAGAAAGCATACCCATTACATTTTTTACCTACATCAGATAGTTCTTTTGGTATATGCCTCCTTATCACACTGATAATGCAATCTGCATCACCTTTAGCCTTTTGCTTGGAGTAAGATTATCCTAGACATGAACAGAAACCAAAGTTAATATGCGAATGAAATGGAATTAGTCTGACTAATACTTAAAGCAATAAAAGCAAGTTTGATGTCTGAATGAATTGGGAAACTGCATAGTCATTTGTTTGGTCTGTGACCATCTATGTCATGTGATCAGACCCCATCTACGATTCAGGTGTATCCAGTATTGCTATATATTTATAGGGATTGACAAATGGACTGTACTTGCTTTTCATTTGAAGGGAATTTCTCTTAGAGTCTGCAAGAAAGGTCGGGGTTGAAGGAGCAGCTGAGTTTCTTGATGATCCAAATAAGGGGCTAAAGGAGGTATTCTTCCATTAAGAAATTACATTCCAGAGTAGTTGTAGAAAAAAAGAACATATATTGCATTTTTTCTTTTCTTCTCTGTTTGTTTGGAATCATATGACTGACAGACTTGTCCTTTGACAAACTGAAGGTTAATGAAGAGCTTCATCAGTACTCAGCAAATGTATCAGGAGTTCCACATTATGTAGTAAGTCATTTATGTCTCAGTTCAAAGCTTTAATATAAAGTTCAATCCTAACAAAACAGAGAATTACTGTAGAGGAACTAACAAAAATACCTTCTGGCAGATTAATGGGAAGTACCAGCTGAGTGGTGGCCAACCCCCTGAAAGCTTTCTGAAAGCTTTTCAAATGGCTGCTGTAGATGCCTAGTTCAACACAAACTTATTTTGTTCCTGGATCTGAGTTCTGACATTGTCTTGCCAACACATATGCTTGCTCACACACCCTTCCTTATTTCCGTATTGTATACTAAAACTCATCAGTGAGAATAAATGCAGTGTGAGCCTCGTTTGCTCATGATATTATTACCTTATACTACAGAAATTTGCAATGACAATGTTTGTTTTACCATTGGCTCAAATATTCATGTGGAATTTGGAAGTGATGACATGGAGAAGAATGGAAAACTATATGTGTTTGCCTCTTAATGAAGCGAAAAAGATTTATTCAGTGTCTATTGCAGTATGACCTTGCGTCTATCTCAGAAATGAACCGGTGATCTCCTGCATTCATACTTATAAACGTTTATCTCTGTACTTCACATTCGGCATTGACATTTCTAGTGCTTACACAATTTTGTGTTCGTCAGAGCAAGCAATATATCGAGACAAAAGAATGCTTTAATGGATAAACTAATTCCCCTACTTCTGTTTGTCTTTGTAGTCATCAGTCTCAAATTTTAAATTGATTTCCTGCATTAATAACAAAATATTCTTCAAACCTACATTATTTTTGCAACAAGTCCTCCGCATATGACACTGATTCTCCAGCTCACTGTTCAAACTACTCCTGTTGAACCCAATGGTCTCTGTATTCTTCTTCCGGGTCAGAATGGCACCTCTTCAACATTTGCAGTTTCTGCTTTCTTAAAAAATGCTTGGCTTCTTTAGTTGGTGCGATCTCATTGAAAATCTTGGAATACCAAGACATCTCATCTCCTGCTGATGCCTACATTCCTTGAAATGGCTCTCAAATGCCCCGCGAACCCAGTGACTGTAATTTCCACGAATTCTCACATTCGACTTCCCCCCCAAACCCATTGAGATTATATGACCAGTTTGGTATGGGCTTTCTGTCCCGTCCCATTTTTAGCTTTCGCTTGTACCTCTTCCTCTTAATAACACGTTTATGCTTCTACTACTGGTGCAGTTACAAAATCGAAAATTAAGCAGTATCCTTCATTATACCTTCCTGATCGATAAAAATTTATTTTGGAAGAATACCCATTCTAAATTAAGGAGGACTTGCAAGTCGATTTTAAAAAAGGATGGTAGTCCCCATTCCTCGCGGACGCCGATGTCCTGAGAGGACGACAGATATGGGAGATCCAACGACTCAAAAAAAGTCTAGATTTCGTTAATGATATTCTTCCTTCTCTATCCTTGCAATTATTATATTTTACTCGTAAGGTATCTTGAATAAGGGAGCATCGAATATTCTATTGACCCGAGAAAAACAAACATCCTGGAGCTTTAAATTACGTTTTCTTGTAATATATACACGCCGCCATAACTGACTAAACTTTGAAAAAAGCTAGCAAGAAGGCTCATCTTGGAGCTTTTTCTTACGTTTTCTTGTAATATATAAACGACGCCATAAGCGAGTAAACTTTGGAAAATGTTAGCAAGATAAGAAATCTTGCAAGCAAAGATTTGAATGTAAGACTTGATCATCTATTTATTGCTGTTACTACTTCACTGTGAAAAAGTATCAAGTCTACCTCAAAAGATAAAAAATGGTTCAAGAAGTGAAGCTGCATGGTTTTTGGCCTAGCCCCTTTGTTTACCGGGTGATATGGGCACTGAAATGGAAAGGTATCGAGTATGATTACGTAGAAGAAGATCTCTCTAACAAGACTGAATTGCTTTTGCAGTATAATCCAGTTTACAAGAAGGTTCCTGTGCTGGTGCATGCCGGAAAACCCATTTCTGAGTCCCTTGTCATCCTTGAATACATTGAAGACACTTGGCCCCATAATCCACTGCTGCCTAAAGATCCCTTTGAGAGAGCAGAAGCTCGGTTCTGGATTAATTTTGCATTAGACAAGGTTGTAATCTCATCATCACAAAACTCTTTAATTTTCCAACTTGAGATTTTTTTTTTTTTTTTTTTTTTTTGCTCATTTGCATTCCTTTATGAACAAATCTCCATACCCCAAAAAACATTAACAAACAAAGAAATCCATTTCTTGGCTTCACCTTCCTGTATTTGAAATTTAGCATTTGACATAAATCGTTTTACTATTTGCGTTAGCGCTAGCATCGGGAAAATTTATATGGGAATTGTTAGTTTTTATGGTTTACATAATTAGTTTATTTTATCCTCTTAGCAATGAATTATATATTTACCGTGAATCAGAAACACATTTTCCGCTCCTTCTTCCTCGCCGGAGAAGATGAAAAAGAAGGGGCAGCAGAACAACTACTCGAGGCGTTGAAAATGATCGAAGAGCGAGCTCTTGGCGATAAGAAGTTTTTCGGTGGCAACTCAATCAATTTGGTGGACTTAATATTTTCGTGGTTTGCTTATTGGCTTCAACCCACGGAAGTGCTGGTGGGCGTCAAGGTTTTGGAACCAAATCGTTTACCACGATTGCATGCTTGGGCCGAGAATTTTAAGGAACAACCCATTATCAGAGACAATCTTCCTGATCCTGAGATGTTGCTGGATTATTATTCTAAGATGAGGGCAAATCTTATGGCTAACCCCAATTAGTATCACTAAAGTGGATGTAGTGACTGATTATTTACTTGATTACGTCTTTTAGAGTGCTTCTGTTTGTACTTGAGAATAAATTAATGGCATCAGAACATAATCCTGAGGCCTAGAGTGACTCTGTTTGTACTCGAGAAAAATTAATGGCATCAAAACTTAATCCTTGATTTATGGCTGGTGCATTGCTTATTGGAAGACCAGTAATTTCCTTGATATACGTACATTTATCTCTTACGAAATTCAACGTCCCAAATAGAATACCGTGCAAGTAACATATTTGCTCCACCACTTGAGAACAAAAGAAATTACAAAAGAAGATCATGAATTACATAGTTTGGAAAATTTTGAATCTGTAAATTCTCTTATTTTTCTTTCTCCAGTTTTTGCCCCAGCAATGGGCGTTTCCCTTCTCAACTCTCACGCTCCCCAAACCATAAATCCTCCCACATGATGGAGAACTGTTGCTGATTTCCAAGAAAAACAGAGTGGAACTTTTCAAAGAAAATGTTACAAAATAAATTTAAGATGCACAATGTTCTCACGTTTGCTATGTAAGACTCAGACTTTCAAGCATGTGGTATTTACAGTGACTTTACACTTTCGTGTCTGGTAAGTTTTCCTGTTGGTGCTGATTTCATCCACAGCAGAATCCTTTGACCGAAGATCAAGTCGTCTCATCAAATGCCATCACCTGAAAAAGTAAACCGAGCTAGCTAGAACATAAGCAGAGATCTAACGTGTATTTATACAAAATTTAGTCAAAAAATCATCCACCATCTAAGGATTATCGAACATTAGAGGGAAAAGCAAGCGAGGTCTTGGAGAACTTATAAGAGCTCGTGAGTAATGCTCTTCCACCTTTCAGAGGAACGCAACATATATTATTGTGTAACTGGGTTAAGGGAATATCAAAGGTCACACAACAGGTTACTAAAATCAAACTGGGAGCAACACCACAATTACCTCAGGACAGAAGACTAATTAGTCCCAGAAAGCATACTACGCTTCAGAGAGATAATTTATCAACCAAAAAAATGCAAGCCAGCTAAACACAATTAAACTATAAATGAAGAAAATGGACAAGCACCAAAATGTTGCTTTGCAAGCAGAATCAGCAGCATAGCTACTAGAAATAACAGCCCAACTAACATAAATCTCCCAAGGTGTCTATGCAAGATCAACATGTTACTTTTCAAGAGAAAACACATTTCCCACAATATTAAGGCTTCTTCACTCAAACTCACAGCATCAATATAGTTGGTATTCTAGCAAGATTCCAAATGAGTGGTAATCTTTCTGCTGAAAGTTTATGCATTTGATGTCCACAAAGCCCAAGTAAATCAAACATGCAGTTGAGTAAATAATATCTGAAAGTAAAAGCATAAGGACACAAGATAAAATGATGAATATTACCTTGCCACAAACTGGACAGCTTTCACTTCGCTCCATCCACTCATATATACAACCAAGATGAAAATGGTGAGAGCATTTTGTAATTATCTTTGGGTTTTCTGTAGTATATTCTGCACATATAGAATGCATCATGAGCATTTAAATCAACATATATATTGCAAAGCATAAAAAATAGACAAGAGCCAACAAGTAAAAAATTTCATAACTATTTACAATGTTAATAATAGTTATACTCAGTGACAAGTCAAGTAAAATAGTACTATCTAATAGAAGTTCATTCCAGTAGGTAGAACTGCCATCTTGTATCGATTCCATTAATTTTGTTTTGTTCCTCCAATTTCAACCAAGCTTGCCACAAAAAGTGGCAAATGACATCTACTCAGGTCTGTGGAAGGCAAAACATTGAATACCACAGAAAATACCCTCCTTTTGACTCTCAATCAACCCAATAAATTTTTAGAAGAATGTCTTTCCTACAAGAACAATACATGGAAGAGAGAGAATTCAACTTAATCTCATGATGTCATCTAAACTCAAGCAGGTCAAATAAGCAAACAAGAAAATCCATATGTATGAGATTATGTTTTACACTGTCAAAAGGGAAAAGGTATATTAACAACTTTCACAATCAGAATGCAAAAGGCAGAATCAACTCCCAAAGTGCATGTTTTACCTTCAAGACATGTTGGGCAAACATCTTCATCTTCAAGAGAAGAATAAATATGAGCAAATCCAGTTGTAGTTTTGGCTGCAGAAAGCTTCAATGAAGACCTGGAATTGTATTCTTTCGATTCTTCTACACCTGTACACTCGTTCCATTTTCCTCCAGTACTTAATGGTTCAGAATCTTCATCAACATCGCTTCTCCTCAGGGGTTCAGTTTCCTCATGTGCATGACTTGATCCCTTCTCCCTTCTTGAGACTAGTCCATCCCGTTGCAAACGCAAATATCTCGGATCGGCATCATAAGGTAATGGCCTTGGAGGAGAGCGGTACATCTCAGACAGGGAGTTATCAAGGGACGCTGTGGAGCTCAAGGACCCTGCTCCCTGAGTTAATGAGGGAATGGCACGTTGGGATTCCCTTTGAAACAAGGATGTGTACTGCAAATGCCAAAATCGGGAATTCTCAAGTCAATTCCACTGGAAAACCAGTTGACTTGCAAAATAATACACCATGTAACAAATGAACCAGCAGATGCAATCAAGATAAACACTGCCATTAGTCCATCAACAGCAAAGATCTTCAATTTATAATTAGAAGTGGAAAGGAATTAAAAGTGGTTATATGGCTCTAATGGTAGGAGTGAGAACTGGACAACGTAATTTACATATAAATGATACTTCCTAGTTCTTCACGTTCATGCCCTAACTATTATTCACCATTTATCTATTTTTTTAACAAAAGGAGAATGTACGAGTTAGCAGGTCGCCTGACAAACTGACTGTTTGCAAACATCTATAATGTGATCCTTTGAAGCATATAGAATAAAAGCAGTAGTTAAAAGCAGCCCCTGAACCAAGCTTCCAAGAAGCAAGTTTGTTTGTTGTTTCACGGTAATGATTTTCATTGTATTTTGCCAACTTAAATTCAGGATGTAACATAGCTTGGTGTTCCTTTGTCCAAAAACATAAACATAGAAAGTTTAATAACAATGATGCATGCCTATCCTAGTGTATACAAGCCCAAAACCGGCTGAAGACTTGAGGCAAAATAGGTGAAGGTGGTGCAGTAATTCTAGTGTCATAATGGAGTACCATAAACCCTACATGGCTTTTGCATTCAATTTAAAAATTCTAACTTCAGTTATAAGTGGAATTTACACTAACCTCCATTGTGCACTAAAATAGACAAGCTAAGATATGTCCAAGTTAATTAAGTAGTTTAAGATAGTCAAGGGTAGGTGTCATAAGAAATGAAATCATGATAGACGTTGATTGAAGGCATACCACATGTAACACATTCTGCAGAAAATATCGAAGGCATGTGCAATTCCTATAAACTGAGCTGTTTGGATTAGCAAAATCTTCACACTCATCTTGCAAGCAGCAGCAAAGAGAACCCATGATACTACCTTTCAACAGACTTCAAATGTTCAAAGCCTTATCTCCTCAGTATCATCAACAATTTGCAATTGTCAAACAAGCATCCATCAAGATAACTAAAGCAAATGAGAGAGGACCCTCAGCTCGCAGATGTCAAGTTGCTTTGCGAACCAGCACCCTCCCTCTCTTTTGGTGACAATTGCAAATCCCTTTACAACTATGGTCTTAAAAGCAAATATAATATAAGTTAATATAATATAAATTATCACCTGCATAGAAGAAAATATATGAATTTGCTAAAAATGACATCTTTAAGCAAATAATCAGTCACCAGGAAGCCAAAAACAATCAAGAAAACACCCCATTAAGGTTAATATAACCCCAAATGAGGAAGTTGAAGTGCACAAAACAACTCAACCATCCACAGATAAATCAAAAATTAGAATGTCTGTGTCCTTGAGTGCATTCAAAATAGTAAAAATGAATCTTTTCATTTTTTTTTTCCTTGCCAAGAAAGGGGATGCCCGGGTGTTTGCAATGATCGAGCTCCCACTTTCAGACCAAGTAAGATGATGGATCAAATGAAATTTCTAATCCCTAATTTTCTTCAAAAACTAAGCAAGGTATTTGATTCCAACCCATATAAACCCCAAAAAAAAAAAATTTAAGAAAAATAAATTAATTAAAAACCATTAGCAAGATAAGACCTGACGCAGAATTACTAGTTCATCGATCAAAAAGAGAAAAAAACCCAATTCAGATAATCAAATATAACAATGATCGACAATTCCAAAATCAAATAAAACTGCGAAAACAAATGATCGAAGGGGAAAAAAGGGCTTATATAGAATGAGAAAGAAACAACAAAAAAGAAAAAGTACCTGGAGAGTTAGATAGAGAGAAAGATAGATGATTAGATTCCTGAAGATAAGACACAGAAACAGCCTAGAAATCCGAGGTTAGATTTTTCGGATTGTTTCCATATAAAGCTAAATAGTACTATAAAATATTCTTATTAGAGTACCAATATAGTAAACGAAATAATAACAGAACAAAAAAGTAAATGTTTTTGGATTTTTCGCCGATAAAAGCTGTGAGAACCCCCCGTAAATAAAAACCAGAGGTTTCTACAATTATATTCTACTCCCTCGGCCACTGGACCTGCCTGCCGTCTGCCGGGAGTGAGGGGAAAGGGCTGTGTGGGAATCTCTCTCTCTCTGTCTCTCTCTCTCTCTGTGGACATTCAGGCTGTCCTCAACTTTAATAAATTTCCACAATATAATAAAGTAGTGTATGTTTTGTTAGGTGTCCAGTAAAATAAATTTGTCAATCTCATTTGCTGTTTTTATTAGTCGTATTTTATTTATATATTTTTATGTACATTTAAATTGCTATACGTTCTTTTAGGTGGTGAATAAAATAAATTAGTCAATCTTATTTTTTGTTTCTTTTGCTTTTCTATTGATTTATTTTTTATGTACATTTACATTGCTATAAATTCTTTGTAACTGCTGTTTAACAACTCAAAATAAGAGTCATAATTTGAGCAGTAAATATTGAATTGTGGGAATGAATTTTATTGCCTTGATTTTCTATAATTCTATTAGTGCAATGGGACACGCCACCAACAAATGTTATATTCTTTTTTTTTTTTAATGAATAGTGCTAAGCACAGCCAACATTTCTGGAAGGCTGAGTAGTTTGTCTTCCATTACTATAATGTTTATTTGACTACTATTATTTTCATTTTACCTCATTTTCTATACTTTTACCCTTTTTTTGTCCCCTGTAAAAGATATGAATGTTATTTTTTTCTTTTAGAGATGCAAATTTTCATACTACAAAACTATTGGTTACCTAACAACCTTATATTATGCAAGTTTCCCCATCTTTTGTTATCTTGATCTTAACAAGTATATGGATGCCTTTAATTTGAATGAAACTCTGGCAAAACTTCTTGAACTCTACAGCTGTTGTTAAAGACAAAAAAAGTACAGAGAAATTTGAGTTAATCATAGAGAAAATGGAGTTAGAACTTAAAAAGGTATTTTCAATTTGATTAAGAATGTAGGAACATCATTTGTCAAAGCAAATATTTCCAAAAATTGATGGATTAAACAAATTACAGTTTATATTGAAGAATTAAAAATGGATTTATCATCCACAGAGATGCTGCAATTTTACCTTCTCAAACAAACAAGTAAAAATGACAGTTTGACGCGATCAACTCATTACGCGTTTATTTGGAAACGAATCGCATCAAGTTTGTAATCATTCAAGGCTACAAAGGAAACTGTTTAATCACTTGTGTGCTTGATTTTGCAGCAACTAGTCTGATTTATTTTGCCATTGTGGCATGGGAGTTGGCTTTGCCTTCCGGGCTTTTGTCTGCCAGTAGTTTATGCGGTTAGCCCATTCAACTAATTCTGGACACAAGGTCTCCAACAGGAAGAGAACTCTGTAAAATTTTGGTTCTGTCACGTATCTTTCTTTACGGCATACTGCATCCACAATGGCTTTTGCACAAGCGCTGGAACTCATCACCGGCAGATTATTAATAATAGCCTGCGTTCACAACACCATTTTTTATCAAACTAATCAATCTATTGATAAGCTGCCACCTAATAAAATAATTCTGAAGTTTGCAGAAATGATACTAAATCTTTTTGACAGCTTAGGTAGCTTACGTTTGACAATTCTGAATTCATTTCAGTATTTCCTTCATTGTTTAAGTGCTTCCCCTGTGTCATCTCTGAATCTATGAAACCAAGAGTTGCAATCGTGATTGAGATTTCAGGAGCCAGTTCAACTCGCATCGACTCATAGAAGCTCACCAACGCTGCTTTACTCGCCTGACAAAACCAATTTATATATATATATATATATATATATATATATATATATATATATTAGAACCCCATTTACTAAATAATGGAATCTTGAATTAGTTAAAAATATTAGCAAGGACATGAAATTTTTCCCCCTTACACTGTAAATGCTCAGTCCTGGTGGGTGCAAAATTGCACTAGCTGATGCATTCACAAAAATTGTTCCCCTGGACTTTTTGAGGTGAGGAATAGCAAAGTAAGTCGGATATACTGACCCCCAAAAATTCACATCCTGTACCAATTAAGCAATGTCATGCATGGTTCAACTATATAGTATATACCACAAGAAACACATACAATCGCGAAGATTACCATCACTTGTACGAGTTTTGTAATGTCATTGGCATTTTGAATTGGGCACATAGAACTAACTCCTGCATTATTGTGAAGATGATCCACTGAAAAGAAATTGATTAGACCCTTTCTAGAGTTCTGAGCATTACCGTATCATAAATCATAAATCATAGCGATAAATGAGCCAGCCATCAGCCAAAACACTCTAGACCACAGGTTTTTCAACCACCCATGACTAGATATCTCTTGTTATTTACCAAAAGAACAAAATTCTTCCGTTTTATTTGTCTGCATGCCTGTGACTTACCCATATCCTTGTGCTGAAAGCCTGAATCTAGCAATTTTCTCTCCTTAAAAATGCCAATCACCAACATACTATCTGAAATTCCTAATATGATACTGAGACTCTTTTTTCAATTAAAACTGTTTTATGCAATTCACATTGTTCCAAGTTCTTAAAATGTTGAGCAAAAATCTATGGTAATTGATGAATTGACAACAAGGGACCAAATCATAATTTCTGAATTCTAAGCAGTAAACAGAAGCAATGGTGATGGATACATGAAGGACAGAGTGAAATTAAAACTTACATCGGCCAAAGTGGTTGACTGCTTCCTCAACAAATCGCTTGCAGTCATCAACCTTGATGACATCCGCACATATAGGGACAACATCAGGGGAGCCAAGTTTCCGGGCTTTTTCAGCCACCTTATTCAGCAGGTTCTCCCTCCTGGCGATAATAACTAGACAAGCTCCTCTTTTTGCATACTCATAAGTCAGTTGCTGCATTTATTTTTCATCCCAGATGACAATATCAGAGTAATCAAAACCCACAAGAGTGAAAAAATAATAATAATAAGAAGAAGAAGAACACTGATAACACAACCACCAAAGCAAAAAAAAAAAAAAAGGATGGTCAACTTGCCTCTCCAATTCCTGATGATGCGCCTGTGATAAGAACTACTTTTCCTTTTACGTTTTCGCTGGAAAAATACCTGTAAAGCATCATGATGAATTTGAAGATGCAGAAGAAAGGTAGGAGAATCCAAAGAAAAACTAGAACGATGGCTAAACGAATAATCGAGAACAAAGCCATAGCTCTGTTGCCTTGGTGGGTAGCCTCTGTTATTGACAAATGGCACTCCTATTTACTAGCGAAGGGCTTATATTTTGCACAAGTAGACCACGCTAGTATTAGATTAGGGGGAATAAGAAAAGAAAACTAAAAGGGCAGACTAAATGAGATCATAAAAGTGATTTGAGATCAGAAGATACAATAAACCATGGTTGTCACCTTGATAAGCCTTGGTAATGGCGATGGAAAGGTCTTATTTCGAAAAATGGGGATAAATTACGATTTATCATCTTGAATTTGGAGTGGAGTAGCACATTGCTCCCACAAAATTGAGACAAATACACTTTTCCCCCTGTGAAGACTGGTCAATGGTTAGGCATAACATTGCTGTCCAAAAACATGAGTAAATGATGGTAATACCAACACAAAATGGTTATATATTTATAATAGGGGAAAATGGTTGAAATATGTCAAAATATATTTAAAATACCTACACATTTTAAAAAATTATCAAATTCTATAAAAATTTATATAAATAAAAGTAATCTACAATAAAACATTGGATAAAAAAGTCAAAATGAAAAGCTACTGGAGAAACGTGTCCCAGTGTAGCAATTCAAAAAAATCTAAAAATGACCAAAATACATAGATTTAAGAAGTAAAATTATTAAAAAAGTAAACATTAGTTTAAGAATATGATAATTGCAGCTGTATTAAAAATGGATTTGGTGTATATATACCAGATACATATAGTGTAATAGTGTTGCTCTTGCACTCTAACAACTGTTTAAAATTAATGGTTTGTTAAGTTGCAATATCTGCACTTAATTTTATTGTCATTATTTTCTCAATGCAAATTTTACAAAATGTTTATGAATTTGTTGCTTTCTAATTCATTTGTATGATTTAATATTACAAACTTTAAAAAATGTAAATTATAATATAGTATGAGAAAATTAAATTGAAAAGTTAGATCCATCTCAAAAAAGGAGTAAACTACATAAATAAAAACTAAAGAAACTTTATGAAGCGACATCAGTTTTTAGTTTTAAAAAAAAATCGAAGAACTACATAAAATTTGTCAAACAAGTATTTTAGAATGACACATATTTGATTTTTGAATATAAAATAAACAATATAAGTTATAACTAGTATGCATAAATTTAAAATAAAATTACAAATTGTCAAATGCAAAAAGGAATAAAAATTTGGAGAAAGCATATAAATTTTTAAGGGCATTTTAGTCATATGAAAAAACATGAATTTATTCCCCTCCGTTTGACAGTGGTAACAACAAGGGGCAAAGTGTATATATCACAAGTTCAGGGAGTAAATCCAAATTCAAATGTGCAATGTGTAACTAACCCAAAAATTATTAAGGCTAAAGATTAGCTTGATCAGATGCTGCTTCTTAGAAATGACACTGTAATGGTGAATAGGGATTAGGCCTGTCAATCGGGCTATATGAGCCGGGCTTTAACAAGCTCAGGCTCAGCTCACATAATAAATCGGGTTGTGAGTTTCGGGTTATGAGTTTCGGGTTTGTAAATGTAAAGCTCAGGCTCAGCTCACAAAATATTCGGGTTGTGAGTTTAAGCTCACGAGCCTAAACCCATTGAGATACTTCTACAATTCAACAGCTCCAACACAATACAAAACTACAAGTTTTCCTTTGATTTTGTTCCCAATAATAAAAAATAATATGTCATTAATTATACAAATTTTAGTTACTTTGCACATAATCAGTAACTACTCATTTGATTGAAACTCTTGAGAGGCGATTACTTATAATGAGATCATAATAATTCCATTGTAAGCATTAGAATTATATTAGAATTATAGTTCCTTACTTTTGATAAGCATCTACTTTTAGTACACAACAACCATATAATAGATGTATGAAAAATCTTAAAAGCAATAACTTCTCATACTCTAACCGGCTGCACAAGCCCCAAGTAGACTAGTTGCAACACTGAACGCAAATCTAGTTAATTGAAGTGTGTACTTGGCGAATTATGTTGAGCAATCCTCAAATTTAGGGAGGAAGAAGTTGATGAAGTTGTTTGAGAGGGGAGGAAAATTTAGGAATTTGAGTGGTGACGAGGTTGTTTCAGAAGGGAGAGAGGAAAATTAGAAATTTGGCCGACAATAGAGTTGTTTGAGGAGAGAGAAAATATTAGGGATTTAGTTAATATATTATATATAATTTTATATTATATATGTGTGCGTCTAATTTTATATTTGAGTTATATAATATATACATGTATATATATATATATATATATATATTAGGAGATATATTAAGGATTTAGTTAATATATTATACATAATTTCATATTATATTTACGTGTGTGTATGTAATTTATATTTAGGTTATATATATATATATATATATATGTTTTATGAGCCGGGTCTTATACGGGTTGAGCCTATTGAGACCCAAACTCGGCTCAAAAAAATTTCAAACCTAATATTTAGGCTCAAACTCATCTCGGCCCGATCAAGAGTTAGGCTCACGGACTTTTTTTGCGAGCCAAACGGGCCGGGCTGCCCGGCCCCATTGACAGTCCTAATAGGGATCGGGCATTGCAATTGTGTGTCCCAACAAAATAGCACAAATTCTACCAAATATTGCATGTGTCATCGTGTAACCAATATTGTTTGAATCTCAGTACTAATATCGCAAAAAAATCTCCCATTTTGATTGAAGAGACGTTCTATCAAGTCTCGATAGAGTCTATCGAGTTTTGATGACTCTAAATCGCTGAGTTTTTGGTAAAACTTGTAGACTAGTTCTAATTTAAAAAAATTCTTGAATGATATCAACCAAATAAACTTGTGAGAGCCGAGAAATATTTGTTCTTTCGTTTTGTTATTGTAAGACAGGGTTTTGGACTGATGCTTTCGACCTTTGTTGTCAACAATATATTATTGCCCAGTCATTTGCAAGAATTACTGAAAAGTTGAAGTTATAAATAGGAGATTGATGAAATTTAGACTGTGCATTCTCTCAATTAGATCTATAAGTTGAGTTACAAATTGAGGGACGAGAAAAAACATAATGGCTGTGTTTGGATTTTATTATGCAGAATTATTTGGAAAAAAGTTTTGGAGTTGTATCTGGTTCGAGGCGAAAGATTTTGAAAAAAAAAAGGTCAAAAAAATTATTATTATTTTTCGTAATTTTAAATTACTGTGCGTGTCATGACTTGACCATTTTTTTTTTATCCATCTGTCTATTTTGATTGGGAGCGGACGCTGGGGCGTCCCGTAAGTGTTTTTTAGTGTTCGATGCTTAGTGCTCACTCTACTTGAATTGCTGTTCAACGTCGGATTGCGAATGGAGATCATCTTATTTATCTCGAATTTTTAAATTCACGTGGCTCCGATTGGATAGTGTTGTTTGAAATGTTTTTTTTAAATTATTTAAAAAAATTATTTAGATTATTTTTTGTTGATTTTTTTGAAAAGTTAAAAAAGTATTTGAATGTAAAATTTTTTTTAATGTGATCTAATAGTGTTTGAAAAAAGCAGACGTCCGTTAAGACATTTCTGTGTCTTAGCGGACATTGGCTTAAAGAAGTAAATGTTCACTTCATCGTCATCGTTCGCTACGTCGTTATTCAATCTCAAATCCTACCGAAAATAGATCTTATTTTGTTATTAGTAATTTTTTATTTTTTCTAAATAAATTTTGAACACAAACATGCTGACTTTTGTAAATAATTGTGTAAAAAGTCTCTAAAATTCATTTAAAATTTAGAATGAAAATTTGGTGAAATTTTTTTATCAATTTTTTTTTTTTACTTTTTGACCAAATAATTTCCATCAATCCAAATGGGATTGGAAAAAATTTTCTAAAAAATGGATCAAATAATGTAATCAAATGGAGCCATTATTTAAAAAAAAAAATAAAAAATAAAAAAATTGATAAACTAGTTGTTAAGGAATGTTTGTGAGTTTCTTCATGAGAAGAGCCTTTGTTTCTTTCTACACCAAAGCTCATAGCACACATCAACCACCAAACTATCATCTCCGTCCCATTCCGCCGGCCAAATGCAAAAGCAAAACTTCCTTGCATCGCCAGATTTATTTGTCCCTCTCTCCCCAATGCCGTATTGAAATTCGCCCACCCCCATTTTGGTACCTATTTTGAATTTAGCATCTTCAAATTAGGGTTTTAGTAGGATTTATACATTTCTAGATTTCCGAGACCCTAGAAATTCGATAATGCAGGCTCAGCCTGAGGCAATTCTCGAATGGCTTCAGAAAGAGATGGGCTATCGACCTCTCGGCCCGTATACTTCCTCCAGCAAAGCTGCCGCAGCTGCCGCCTCTACGCCTACTGCCGACTCGCTCCGTAGGATTTGCCGTGGTAATATGATTCCTGTCTGGAATTTTCTGCTGAAGAGAGTGAAATCAGAGAAGACTGTTGATAATATTCGCCGGAATATTCTTGTTCATGGTGGCAGTGGTGGCGGAGACATTGATGCTGTTGTACGTGATGTGGGGAGGAGCAGTAAGGGGACGACAAGGAGGAGGAAGGAGAAATTGGGGACAGCGGCTGGAAAGGAGAGTTCAATTTCGGAGTTGGAGAAAGAAAGCAGCAGGGATATTGCTTTGCAGGAGAGAGAATTGGCTGAGAAGGAGGTCGAGAGGTTGAGGCAGATTGTCAGGCGGCAGCGCAAGGAGTTGAAGGCTAAGATGCTGGAGGTTTCTAGGGAGGAGGTTGAACGCAAGCGCATGCTGGACGAGAGGGCTAATTACAGGTTTAATTTCTTTTTTTTTTGTTTTAATTTCGTCTTTATACTTCGTTTGCTTGCTGATTGCCGTGTGAGAAGCATATTGGTACCTTGGGGTGACGTTGGAGAATATTTTACTTTTAAAGAAAAGTATGTTATTGGACATTGCCATATACGAAGGAAATCTCGGTTTTTGGTTGACATGTCACTATGTTTTTTACTAGAAGACCTGCGTTTAATGAACACCACAATAAGTTTAGGCACAATGATTGAAAGAGTTGTGTGGTCTTACTTGTTGTTTCAAAATTCAGCTTACTTTTGTGTTTTGTATGTATTTATGCTCGTATGTTAAGTTGTAGTTACTAGACACCTATGGAGTTCTTTATGAAGAATTGCATATGGTGCCAATGATTGATGCATTGACCTCCGTGTAGGCACAAACAAGTTATGTTGGAGGCTTATGATCAACAGTGTGATGAAGCAACCAAAATTTTTGCAGAATACCACAAGCGTCTCCGTTATTATGTCAACCAAGCAAGGGATGTGCAGAGATCAAGTGTTGACTCTGTTGAAGTGGCCAGCAGTTTCCACCCAAAACCTGAGAAAGAGGCTGCTTATTCAAACGTAAGAGGATCCACATCTGTGGATGACGTCATTCTTATTGAGACTATGTGGGAAAGAAACATTCGGAAGGCATGTGAATCTCTTGCAGTGGAAATGGCTGAAAAGATTAGTAACTGTTTTCCTGCTTATGAAGGGATTGGTATCCATTTGAACCCTCAAGTAGAAGCCACCAAGTTAGGCATTGATATTGATGGTGATATAGCTGATGAGGTTAGAGTTGTGACTATGAATTGCCTAAAAAATCCTCCCCAGTTGCTCCAGGCTATCACTACATACACTCAAAGGTTGAAAACTATGATTGGTAAAGAAATAGAAAAAATCAATGTTAGAGCTGATGCAGAGACATTAAGGTAGTCCTTTTATCTTTAATGCCCTTTTCCTTGTGCTATGTGGTGTTATAACTCTAAATACTTATTGTGTTCTAGATAGTGATGTAAGCTCAGCCTTGGGCTTGCCTATGGTATTTTTACAAACAAGATTTGTGTTAATTGGTCTCTCCTTCCTCGTATTAATAACCAGTCTGAATTCATTCTTCATTTCCTATTAGGTATAAGTATGAGAATGACCGAGTAATGGATGCTTCTGCGGATGTAAGTTCACCATTACATCATCAGCTTTATGGTAATGGAAAGCTTGGGGTTGATGCACCTTCAAGGGGTTCTCAAAATCAACTTCTTGAAAGACAGGTCTTGCTTGCTAATTGAACTTTTCATCTCAGTCTTGTATTCTTTTTTCTTCTCATATTACAGATAGCCACCCTTCCTCTTGAACTTTTCTACCCTTTCCATTTTATTTTGGTGCTTCTCCAACTTTGGCATCATTTGGAATGTTTATTCATCTCAGCATCATGCTTTCATATCCATCTCCTTTCATTATAGTGCAATTTTCATGGATTAGAGTTCCTTTATTATAATTGTTCATAATAATCTGATGTAATCTGCTTTCAACAGAAAGCGCATGTACAGCAATTTTTGGCAACTGAAGATGCACTGAACAAAGCTACTGAAGCTAGAAATATGAGCCAAGAACTTTTAAAACGCTTGCATGGAACTGGTGATGCCGTTTCTTCACAGTCACTCATCAGTGGTAAAACTTCACAAATTATGAGCAGCTTAAGGCAACTTGAGGTACACGTTTCTATACAGCTTTACCCGCAGGTTCATATATTCTCCTGGAATGAGATATTTACAATAATTTGAAACGAACTTCTCCTTTATCACTTTAAAATGATCTTGTTATTTGGCCTTTGGGCAGTGTGCATTAAGCATCATCCTCTTGTTAATCCTTTCATCATGTTTTCTGTTGTAACTAATGATTAGTTGGTATAGGAGGAATAGAGATTGTCAACTTTGTTTTTGTTATTTTTTTAGCCTTTTTCTTCCGTTGGTTAACATCTCATGGCTCGAGCTGTAACAGTACTTGTTGAAAACCTCTTCTATTTAGATTCACTTGTTTCTTCATGCCTTTCAGCAGTTTTCTCCTTTTGTCCACAGCTGGAGGTTTGGGCTAAGGAAAGAGAAGCTGCTGGATTAAGGGCTAGCCTGAATACATTGATGTCTGAAATACAGCGGCTGAATAAATTATGTGCTGAGAGGAAAGAAGCTGAAGATTCTCTGAGAAAGAAGTGGAAAAAAATAGAAGAGTTTGATTCCCGCAGATCTGAGCTTGAATCTATATATACCGCACTACTTAAGGCAAATATGGTAATCTCTCTCTCTCTCTCAGTAGGTGGGGTAGTGTTTATATGCTGGCTTGGCATAACTTTTCCAGAGCGATGACCATTTCTTTATGGGCATTGGTATTCTGATATGGATGAACATTGATAAATTTAACAAATGTGGCTGCTGCTGATATACTTCCATGAAGTTATATTTTGTGGAAGCCACGCATTAAATAAAATGGAAAACAGGAATATCCCTTTTCACAAATAATCAAACAAAATTTGGCAATATAGGAGTACAACTCACAAGTATTAACATATATATGCAAACATTATGTTGGCCAGAAGTGCTTTTCGTGATATGGCTGAAATTAGTATACCTATCATTAGAATAGCTTCTGCAATCTGATGTGTTTCTGATATATTCAGATTTTAAATACCGCAGATATATATTACATTCACAATAAACTTACTTTCCTTTCAGCTTTTGTTAGGTACATAAAATTTCTTGTATGATTTTTTTTCTTTGACATTGTAGGATGCTGCTGCATTCTGGAGTCAGCAGCCATTAGCTGCACGGGAGTATGCATCAAGCACCATAATTCCAGCTTGTAATGTAGTCTTGGACATATCAAACCAAGCAAAAGATCTCATCGAGAGTGAAGTTTCAGCTTTCTATCGGACTCCTGACAATAGTCTTTACATGCTTCCATCTACCTATCAGGTACAAAAATGAATACTATAATTGTATAAAGGAAAATTGTATCCTTTTGATACCTCTGGGCAAGCCATATTTGGAGATAATCCTGGCCAATTTACGAATATTTAGTTTAAATTATGTACCTGTAGGCATTGGTAATTTGTTGTAGACATGCAATGTTTTTGCATCTTAATCTAGCAGGTTTTGGATAGTAGTTCGTTGTAGTGGGAACATGTGCACACACACACACAAAAAAAGTCCAGAACAGCAGACTATTTTACCGGTAGATGTCTGGTTTATAAGTTCAAAATTCCAGTAATCTTTACTTCAGATAAAATTTTGAAAGCAAGATTATGGCAACTACTGCAGACAAATTTTATTGTTTTGAATATCCAAAACCCAATGTTATATTCGAAAAGAACCTGTAAGAATATTAACCATTTGAGTCGCAATTCAGCATTTGGTCTAAGAAGTGAAATAATATGGATTTTCTAATTTAGTAGATTATTTCAGCTTTCTTCTTCTCTTTCTCCCTGAAAAAGAAACTTGAATGACATGATGCTAAAAGAGGAGGAGAAGGTTCAGGGATGGTTCTTAGTTTAACTAAAGTATATCTTAGGCATTCAAACTTGTGTCATCTTTCACTTGTCTCCTTTTCTTTCTGACTAGGCATTGTTGGAGTCAATGCCTGCTAATGGGTCAACAGGACCTGAAGCAGTTGCTGCTGCAGAGAAGAATGCTGCTGTCTTGACAGCTAGAGCTGGTGCGAGGGATCCATCAGCAATTCCATCCATATGCCGCATTTCTGCTGCCCTTCAGTATCCTACTGGTGAAATTTTTTTATTCCTTAAACACACCTGAATACTTAATTTCAGTATTTCATATTCTTGTTGGATTTTATGGAGTAATGAGTTCATCTATTTAGATGTCATTACTTGACCGTTGGACAAGCTTTTGCCTAGAGTTTTCCTCAAGTATAAAACAAATCTATTGTAAATATAATCTTTTTGGTCTTCTATTGGACATGCGTGGTTATTTGGGATAAGGATTTGTGAATTCAGTCTAGGGACCAATGGGATGGTCTAAAATTAATGGTTCTCTTATAGTGTGTTGCTTCAGGTTGGGAAACCAGTTGCTGGATCATTTCTTACCGTCAGTAAATAGGAGTTGTATTTCTGATTTCTTTTTTTTTTTTTGGAGAATCTGGAAGATTTCCGGTGCCAACTGGGTATAATATTTGTTATAGATGATGGGGAAGGTGGTAATTTTGAAAAGAAAGCAATAGTATGAAGTTTCTGTTAGGCGGTAAATTTGAAAGGAAAGCAATAGTATGAAGTTTCTGTCTATCTCTTTTATGAGTCTAAGTTGTCTATGCTCATAAGGGCCTGTTTTCTAAAAGAAGACTATGTGCACTTTTCTTGGAAAATTTTTTAGTATGTAAGATGTTATTCTGTGAGGTGTCGAAGTTGGTTTAATATTTCCATGATAATTTATTAAAATTTGCCATAGTTCTGATAGTTTAATGAAAAGCTTGCATATACTGTGTAATTTTGGTTCTATTAATGTTGCATGCACATTGACTCATTCTGTATTGTTAGGTTTGAATGGTTTGGATGCCAGTTTAGCTTCAGTTTTGGAATCTATGGAATTTTGTTTGAAGCTCCGTGGATCTGAGGCTGGTGTACTGGAAGAGTTAGCAAATGCCATTTATTTGGTCCATATAAGAAGGGATCTTGTTGAGAGTGGTCATTCATTGTTAAATCACGCTCACCGTGTACAACAAGAATATGAAAGGTAGACCTAGTCCTGATGATTTCTAGATTTTGACTTTAATGTTTTCAAATATCATTTGGAAGATATTTGACCAATCTTTTTGGCTTTTTTCCCTTTTGGGTTAGGTAATCTGCTTAATCTACTGTTAGCATCATAGTATGAAAGATCTTCTGAACAATCATGTCGTGCATTGCTGAATGACTTACTGCAAGGAGTTATAAGAAGTGATTAACATTTTTTAATTGTATCCTTGAGACCAAACATTATTTTCAGTGCACATCTGCCTTTCGAAGCGCTTCTGGTTTTCCTATCTGATTCTGGCAAATCATGATTACATGTTTTGTTGGATCTTTTGTCTTACTGAATTTTGTATTAAAATGGCCTTGGATGGTTTTACAAATCTCTTGCAGGACAACAAGTTACTGTTTAAATTTGGCTGCTGAACAAGAGAGAACAATTATGGAGAACTGGTTACCTGAACTAAAGAATGCAGTTTTAAATGCTCAAAAATGCCTTGATGATTGCACATATGTCAGGGGATTGGTGAGTGTTGGCACTTCTTTAAATCATTTCCTTTGTTTCTGGATATCTATAGTTATGCTGTTTCACTTGTGGTGTATATTAAAACTTAGCTCTAAACTAATGGACTATAATGTGATTGTGCCATAGCAAGATAGCATGAGACGAACATGTAATTGTTATCAATTGTTATTGAGCCCCATGGTTTGGTTTAATTTGATGATATTCTCCATTTGCCATTGATCAGATCTTCTATTTTTTTCTTAGCTTTACCTTAATCAGTGGCTGATTGTTGTATTTTCTGCAGCTCGATGAATGGTGGGAACAACCAGCTTCAGCTGTCGTTGACTGGGTTACAGTTGATGGCCAAAATGTTGCTGTTTGGCATAATCATGTGAAGCAGCTTCTAGCTTTTTGCGATAAGGTTTATGAATAAATATTTTGACTATTCAGCAATTGGATGCGCCTGGGAAAATTCGCTTTTTTACCTCATGCAAATTTGATAACATCAGATTAACATCTGATTGAAGTTGTTTAAGAAGCTCGTGTACAATAGTGGACCTGGAAAACGAAAGATGGCAGCTCCAAGGGTGAAGTTCTGATTTTTGGTTTGCAAGAGGGGGAAATTAAAGGGGTCTGGAGGGACAGCCAAGAACAACACTTCTACGAGGCTGAGTTGCTGTTGGAGTTATCCAATATTCTTTTTCATTATTTGTTTAGAATTCATTCATCCGTTCACTGCTTTGTATAGATAATCCTCTCTCGAGGGCACTTTTTACATTTCGCTGGGCCTTCTTTCTACTGAAAGTCGGTGTGCTTAACTGTACGAGTTATCATCGTTTGCTGAATTTTTTATGCATGTAACTTACCGACAGAGCCGGAAGGCTGATTGCTCCAGTGTAGATTTAAGAGAGTGGATGTGGTTGTAATTCTTCTGCGTATACTATTGAACTTTATCGTAGTTGCACTTGGTAATTTATATATCAATAATAAAATTGACAAACGAGCTTAATTAGTCAAATTTTTATGTAATATCCGAGAGAAAATGAATGTATGTAACTGATCGGCATGTAGTACTATTCACTACAAATATCACATGTGGATGACGTGTACAGTAGATGAATAGCTGAAAAGCTGCGCATATTGTTGAGAGAGAACAAAGGGTTAATTACATTTACCTCCCCTGTGGTTCGGCCAAATTACCAAATGAACCCTGTGGTTTGACCAAATTACATTCAAACCCTTTGACTGGCTAAACGTTAACCTGCCGTTAAGTTGTTAACGGAAATGGTAAAATGACCAAAATAACCTTGGTTTATAATACATTTACCACCCTTGAGGTTTGTCCAAATTACAAAATGACCCCTGTAGTTCGGCAAAATTAATCCAATTCTATAAAATATATATATGATTATCAAAAACCCTCTATAATAATCTAAAACATAAATAAATAAGATAACTAGGCTCAATCACTAAAAATGCTAAAGGAAAAAAGGAAAAATATTAATAAAATTTAGATAGAGTATTGGATATAGTGTAAGAAGATTTATTTTGATTTATATATCAAAATAAATTATATTTCGAATTAAGAAAAACCTTTATCATCAATTTAAAGTGGAGATTTTGTTTTAGTCTCTAAAATTCTTAAATGAAATTTTACTTTAACCTTTAACAATTGCTGATTGTATTAATAAGTTATGGTGGCACAAGAGTAGAATTAGAGCATATTTTATGAAATTTGTTAGAAATTTAATGTAGTTAAGAAATAGAATTTGGTGACATGCAAATACACATAAAAATTATTCTTCATGTCTAGTATTTGTTAATAACAGCCGGAATTACATTGCCAGTAATGCTATATAACTAAAATTTTTATTACTTTGATTGTTGCCTATAAGTATATAATTAAAATTTTTGTTACTTTAATTTTACCTTGTAAGAAGAAAGGATGAATGATTATTGAGTATATTGAGAATTTCACAAAAAATTTTTGGCATTATGTAATTAAATAAGGGCATTTTAGAGAAGTTAAAAATTAATTGCATTCTTTAATTAGAAAGTGGACTATAATTTGGGATGAATGAAAAGGGAAAAGAAGCCTATTAAAATGGGACGGAGGGTTTTTGTTACTTTGATTGTAACTTGTAAGAAGAAAGGACCAGTGATTATTAAGCGTATTGAAAATTTCACAAAAAATATTATTTAATTAAAATAAAGTCGCAAGGGTCGTTTTGTAATTTGGTCAAACCTCAAGGGAGGTAAATGTAATTAATCCAAACTGAAAAAGGGTATTTTTGGATTTTCAGACAAATATTATGATGACGTAAGCATTTTCCGTGACAAATTTGACGGTAAGGGTGCATTTGTTAAATATGTGTGATTTTAGGGGGTTATTTGTTAAACATTTTTTAATTCAAAGGGTTAGACCGTAATTTGGTCAAACTACAGGGTTTGTTTGGTAATTTGGCCAAACCACAGGGGAGGTAAATGTAATTAACCCGAGAACAAAATATGGATCTACGTGGCACTAGAATGAAATGAAATCCAGCAAAGGCTACTGCCCCGGACATGGTGAAGATGCCATAGAAGATGAAAAGCAGCTTCGGGGGTTGAAGCGGTCACGGACCAAATGCAAACGGCACCGAACTTGGCGGTACTCAATTTCATTGTAAAATGATTATGTAATAGGTTTAGTATTCGACCAAGAGTAAACGTAACACATTTTGCACTCAACTTTTCTTTTAACTTCGTATTTAGTCAGGAAACCCAATTGCACAAAAACTATTTGAGTTTTAGTAACCTAAATGCTCGTCTCAATGATCTCTCTTTCCTTTTTTTTTTTTTTTTTCTTTTTCCTTCTTGTTTTAAATTTCTATGTTAAATCTGAAACAGAAAACAGTAAATTGGTTGGATTTAAGTCATGACGATCAAAGTATGTGATGGGAAGAGGAGATTAAATTTAAATTCCATACGGAAAACCCGACTCCAGAAACTTCTCCTTGGTGATTGCATCAATTCTTTCGATCATCTCAGGCTTTAAGAAGTTTAAGTGATCACCAACCTGACCTTTCCTGAAGAAGGAATTATAGGGCAGCATGAAATTACTAAGCAAATCATCTGATTTGTTAACTTCCAAATTGCTCAATGTCTCGAAGCTACAATTCCTTACAGTATTCTCCAACTCTTTTTCGCCCTCATCATTGCCTTGGAATGGGCAATCCAAGAACTCAGCCAATCTTTTCACGTGAGTTTTGGGATCGTCCTTCAGTTTCTCATAAGTGATAAAGAACACTTTCTGAGGCTTCTCCAGGCCTTCATTTCGGTACCCCAGAACATGATCGTCATAGGGGCCGAACGGGACAGTTCCATTGCAGAAATGATCCACCGCCAATTCAAGAGGACATGGTTGTTCTCTAAATTTCTCAGCCCTGTTCAAGAAATGCCAGAAGGAAATCAGCGTGTCCTTTGGTTCTCTTGTCACGTAAACTATCTTGCATGCTGATGAATTGAGTGTCTCCCCGAAAATCTGGTAAGGTAAATGTGTGCTAAAGATTCTTGAATCGGTCTTTGATGAGGAACTAGAGGAACAAGTTATTGAAGCAAAATCAGTAGTAGTCACATTGGGCAAGTAAAGTTGTGTTTCCAAAGTTGGGATGACATCGTGAGGGTTTTTTACCCTTAAAGATTCTTTGGAAGAGCGATAAATGACGGAAAAGAGAAGAGACTTGAGCCAAGTTGTGCCATTTTTGGAAAAGAAGCCAAGATTACATCACTAGAAAATGGTTTGAAGTCGCTCAGAACTTTTTGGGTTCCAAGAAGGTAAGGCAAAAAGAACCAAAATTCATTAAACTGGTAGAGATTTACATCTCCCATAAACTTTTTTGATGGGAGAGAAGAAAGATAATCGTTCATGAAATCTGGGAGTTCCATTAGCTGAAAGAATTGAATAGCAATTTCCTCACCTGGGATACTTTGTTCAATGTGAAGGAGACGATGAATTAAATGTCTTCTCAAATTCAACTTAAATGGGTACGCAATTTCTATTGTGAGATGATCACGTATCATGAACGGAGTTGTACATCATAACTGCATAACAAATGGCGCAAGTCAGTTTTCTATGTAGTTTGCTGCCCTTTCTAAATTGGCCAACACTAGGCGAGAAGGCAATTTTTGTGTGAACAAGTTAGTTAGCTGAACATGGGCCTTTTTTTTTTTTTTTTTGGAGTGCACAGATTTGCAACCTTTGCAGTATTTCAGATATTGCTTCCAAACTCAAGGAAAATTTTATGTCCTCAAAATTCGCGAAATTTTTTCTGACACAAAATGAGAAATTGACAACAGTTTTGTAGGAAAACAAAATTTGCGAAAATGATAATAAAACATTTTTGGTTTTTAGTTCTATATAAAATCTTTGGAGCATTGAAGCGGCATTCTTTCAGCAACTCGCATTTTCTCAAAGATATTTGGCTCCTAGAAAAAGTTTTGGAGGACTGCTGCTTGTTGCGGGCAATTTTAGCCACCTTATATACAATCGAACTAGTTGGCCAAATTTGTTGGCTAAGGTCATCTACACACAAGAAAACAAGGTCAAGGTGGAAGCTTCTTCTTCGATGTACTCACGTTAGTAAGGTATTTATAAAATAAATAATTAATAAGAGTTCGGCTAGTTTGAGAGTTTTATAATTATTGGATCTTTGAGCTCAGCTTTATTTTATAAACAACCTGAAATAAGGTGAGATTATGAATATGACCGCAAGATTGGGCTGCTTCAATTTTGTTATCCACACTTATTAATAAGTATTGGCCAATTTGTTTGCCTCATAACTAATTAAGCTCCATATAAATTTCTCATGCATATCTAACCCCCTTTTCAGATTGAAAACTTTCCGAAATTGCTTCCTGCAGGGATTCTTTTGCCAAATGTCACACCTGTATTAAACCGCACGCACTCGTCGCATGTTGCATAAAGGCGCTGGACCAGTGAAAAACTTGAACCACGCTTTCGGCAATTGCTTTCAGAGTCCGCATGGCTTAAAAAAAAAAAAAAAATAGATGAGTCCTACAAAGTACAAAGACATCTTTCTTTGTTTCCTTAAAAAAAAAAAAAAAGATAAAGAGAGGACCTAATGAAGAACAGTTTTATATGAATTTGATTTACGACTTCACTTGTAAAATTTTTTTTATTTAAACAATGAGCACATGAATAGATTTAAATCACTTTCATATATTAATATACATCACTATATATGTACGAAGTAGGTATGTCTCATGAATCACTCCAATAATATTAAGCCTTTGCAACCAATTCTTGTGGTCGAGTTGTCATTGGATATTTGGATGGGATTATGTGGTTTCTAAAAAGATGAGTTCACAAAGCATAGTTATTGGGCTAGTCGAGATGGTAAACGGTTTTTATCCATGATTCATAATCAATAGAGTTTTCCAACAATTCCCGTGAAGGTGGTAACCATCACCGTAATTGTCTTAAGCCAACCCGTGAATGTGAGTACATGAATGCAACAAAAGAAACACACGCAAGACCAAAAGCATCAATTTCAAGACTTTGGACTTTCTTTGTTCAGATTACGACTGCTGCTAAACAAAAGTTTCATAATCATCACTGTCATATTCTAGTACAATCTCAAACGTGAAGATGTGGCATGTTTGCTGTTGCAGTCCCCTGTATATGTCCTACTACTGCTACAAGGACAGAAAACTGCAAGAAATTGCTGGTTGGCAGAAGAATGTGGCAAAAATGAAATTTCTTTTGAAAATTTGATCAGTTTTCATGAACTCATTTATATACACCTCTTCATGTGTTGTACAGACCAACCAAATAATACTACTGCATTTCATTTGCATCTTGATTGGAGGTGTACGTAATTTGTTGGACTAAATAATTATTAAATGAACTTGCATCCCTTGTCCATCTTGGAACTTAGTGATAGACGCCGTTTTTTTTTTTTTTTCATCTATTGTCATTCACGAAATGGAACTACATAAATTAAAATTTCTCCCCCAGTTTTATATTGTCGTGTGGGGGAAAAATAAGACAAACAAATGTTTTTCAATATGTTCAGACAAATTGCAAGATTTCCATGTTGACAGATTTGCATTCAGATGGGAAAGGGAAGATACCATTAATTTCTTCATAAGAAGCAATCTTTGTCTTGCCTTCCTCACTACATAAGAAACCATCTTGAAAGTTCAACCTCAGGAATTTGAAGCCGATATTCATGGCGTTGTCCAACTGGGAAGAACACAAGAATAATTTCCACTCCTAACTTATCCCTTCTTAAATTAGAACTATACCATGACAGTGCTGAAATCTAAAAGCTTTCAAATGATTCTAAACTTGAGCAATCCGTTTTCTACATAGTTGAAGAATGTATTTCTTTGTAGTAAAGTAAAACAGTAAATAAGCCTGTTTGTGGTTGCTAACTTTCTAGGAGTGGACAGAGCTGCCATGCACAAAGCACATCTTCCCTTTCTGTTGTTGTTACACTGGATAACAGAGCTCATGAATTTTGTGGTTGCTGCAAGACTCTCGTGAACCAACTGGGGCCTAACTGCTCCCTTTGACGATTCCCAATCAACATATACAAGAAACAAACTCAATAAATTAAGATAAGTTAAAGCCAAATATGCATATTAGGATAATTCTTCTCTCTCTTTATCTGTGCCTTCTCATTCTTGAAGTTTCTTCTTTCTCAGAGAGTACAATTGTAAACCAAAGAAATCTGTAAGGCTGAAACAAGGGGAGGGCAGCTCACAGGTTTCGACACGAGTCACGTAAATATGCTTGGTGGGTTCCTACCATAAAAATTTAGCGTCTTTCTACAATTTTCAGTTTCAGACAAAAGAGAAGAATACAAAGTGTAATTTTCAGATTACATCAAAATCTGAAATTATTTCACATGCAGGAAGTCAGGAAGAGTTCACTCTTATAAAGGCCAAATCTGATCATTCATACCAATCCATCTGATCATTCATATTCCTCGGAAGCATCAAAGATTCCGAAGGATGTTAGGTCGCAGGTTTTTGCTGCTGTGTATCATAATCTTCTTAATCAGTTCCGCATCTTCAGAGGCTGGAATTCCTACGAAGCTTCCATCTGCAGTGATTGTTGGCACTGTCTACTGCGATACATGCTTTCAGCAAGATTTCTCAAAATCTAGCCACTTCATTTCAGGTTCGTTTCAACTTCTTCAGTTCTAGATCCTGTTTTTAATAGAGTATTTGCAACATTGTCGAGTTTGGTGTACAATTCAGGCTAAGTTATTGTAGAAAATCTTGTACTCAGGTGCATCTGTTGCAGTCGAATGTGGAGATGAAAATTCAAAACCTAGTTTTCGTGAAGTAACGAAAACCAACAAACATGGCGAATTCAAAGTAAATCTACCTCTCTCAGTGAGCAAACATGTCAAGAAAATTAAGGGATGCTCTGTGAAGCTAATAAGTAGCAGTGAATCATACTGTGCTGTGGCCTCAACTGCAACTTCATCTTCAATCCATCTCAAGTCAAGAAAGGATGGAACTCACGTCTTCTCAGCCGGGTTTTTCACATTCAAGCCTCTCAAACAGCCAGAATTATGTAACCAAAAACCAAGCGTTCCGAAACCAAAGAAACCACTGAATATTGGGAAGTTGCCTTCAATCTCAGATCCCAATGATGCAAAGTTTTTACCCCCAGTTCAAGATCCACCCTCGTCAGATCTACCTCCGTTCGGTCAGTATCTTCCACCTCTTCCACAACTACCCCACCTGCCGCCTTTGCCAGAACTCCCTCCTCTGCCGACTCTTCCAGGACTACCAACACCCCCGGTGCCAGCAAAGTCAGTATCCAAGAATTCCAGGAGGACAACTCAATTATCAGATGAAAAGGTAGTTCGACCAAAGATTTTTAATCTAATTCCATTACCTCCAAATCCCTTGTTGCCACCACCTTCCATAATCCCTCCATTTCCAAATCCACTCCAGCCTCCGCCTTCCATACTTCCTCCAGTTTTTCCTTCGCCTCCACCTTCAATTTTCCCACCACTTTTTCCTTCACCTCCACCGTCCATATTCCCTCCAATAATTCCTTCCCCTCCTAAACCTCCACCCTCAATATTTCCTCCAATAATTCCTTCCCCTCCTACACCTCCACCCTCAATATTCCCTCCAATAATTCCTTCCCCTCCTACACCTCCACCCTCAACATTCCCGCCAATCTTTCCTGTGCCTATTTCACCCCCATCATTCCCCTTCCCACCATTGATACCTGGTTTAACTCCGTCTCCACCACCACCGCCACCACCATTCTTTCGTTTTCCGCTTCCACCATTTCCATTCCAACCAACTCCTGGCTTTCCAGGAGTTCCTCCGGCAATCCCTTCACCTTCTGCTTCAGACAAAAGCTCTCCTTAATTAATCCAAAAGTCATATTTTTCCTTTTTCTTTCTTTCTTCACTTACCTTCTTTGCGTTGTTACGTCAATGTATTCCTTATCTTTAGTTTGGCAGAATGGTAACTTTGCAGTTTTCTATGGACCTAGGCCATTGTAACTGAAATAAAGCTCTACAATTTTAGATAACTGGGCTATAATTTAGCTTTTGCTTATGAATTATAGCGATATACAGTTATGTGCTTATCTTACCAGTTAAGTTGTGCAGAATTAAATATTCCACTAACCGATTGGCAAAACAAAAATTGGCTTCTGAATCCTATCGCATAAGACCACATCAAATCTTTTCCAGCAGAAAATGCTCTTCAAGATGGTATTGTACCCACCATTAATATGCAAAATTGAGCCGGGCGATGCAAACTTAATCTATACAAAATTGAAACGAAACAAGAAAAAAGGACTAGACAAAACTTCAAACTGAAAAAATGATACCCAATAACATTGAAAGTATAAAATTCCTTAAAACGTTGAAATCTTATCATCAAACTAGGTACTAGTGAAGACAAAACATAATTTAGTACTTAGTTCATTGCATCATAATCATCTAACTTGTCATTATATTCCAAGACCTTTCTCCTAATCTTGGATGTATCTGCCCAAGTAACAAAGTCTTCCATATTTCTTGTAACTAAAAAAGCATCGTCAGTAACTGTGTCTGGCCCCACGCGAATATGCCCCTGCTCTATATATGTAACAGCTTCCTTCAAGTGTTCAGCAAACTTCAGTCGCACCAAGACTGTAGAAAGCCTTCGCCTGGTTAAAAACAAGAATACAGCTCAGTATTTGGTGAAACTTTTGTAGTCATAATGAAATCGAGAAATTTTTTCAGCTAGGATTTGGAATTTGAGCAACATTTGAGGCGAGATTAAATGGGTCAAACAACCTGATTGCATGATCAACACAGAAGTAAAGGAGTAAAAAAGGCTATGCAGTGCAGACTATGTCATTCCCAAGCCAAAACTGAGACAACCATTTAACAGGTATTCATCACCATCTTTTTTACATAAAACTTGAACTGAAAGGCTGCCTGACACCCTATTAGACCAGCTGGTGCCATTCATCGAAATAAAAGGCAAAATTTGCCCATTTCTATTGGACAAAACATCTCATTATTATCTAAAGCAAACAAGATCCACATAGCTGTTCAAAAAAAATATAATAATAAGAAGAGACTAGTTCGTTCGCTCCCCCCACCCCCCGGGGCGGACGGGGGCTATTGTCACTCTCTACTTAGTTTTTTCTTCTAGATTATTTACCATATCTTTGTTAGTGATGCAAGGAAAAATCTTCTTTTTGCTATATTTCATAAGGAAAATGAAATTCTCTCTCTCTTGATTGGTTGGTATTTAAGCAGCATTGTTCCAGTATGAAAATAATCAATTGGTAATTGCTCATAAATAAATTTACAGCTCACTAACCGGCAAAAGGATGAAACAGATAACCGATCACACAAAGCCAAACTCTTCCTAGATGATATCACACCGATGTTGTACCTGCATTGACGAGGTAGCTTGAAGCAAATCAATTACAGATCATAAAATAAAAATCAAAGTGGAAAGCACCTTAAAGTTGAATTTCTTTTCCCTGAAGCATCACAGGACCCAAAAAGGAGGAAAGACCAACAGCGGTTGCTCGGAAAAAAAAAAAAAAAAAAGACGAACAAAAATAAATAAATTAATAACAGCAGGTAAACAAATCCTCGCCTTCTTCTTTTTCACCCCACGGTCAAAAGGTTAGGTCGATTCATACCCAGTATCAAATTGCATCAAAGGACCAATCTTATCATCATATAGATGACATAACAAAAACATACTAGATTGGCCCTCTTGGAAAGCAATCCACAAAATGGCCATGGCCTTTTTTTTGGGAAGTAATTTCACCATAAGTTACTGTTTTGCCAAATGGTTCCCCCAGGAATAATCATTAGCACGCTATGGTATCAAAATCTAACTCACCCAACCCACCATCCCGGCCCTAGTGGTCAATGGCAAAAACTTCAATAGAAGCCACATCGAGACGTGTCCAGCCACCAAATTTTGTTATCACACTTAGAATTCCTACCGTGGCAAGAAAGATGTTCGCTCAGTCACAACAGACAACCGCATCAAGGAACTTATTTTACATACCATATTGGTCTGAAACGGTTTTAATTACAAAGCAATGCTTAACTATCACTTGGCCAAAAGTAAAAGAAGGAAAAAAAAAAAAAAAAAAAGGCTATAGCTTGAAGGATTACCGGTTAATAGAACAAACAGGAGAGTAAAGCAAGGGGGGAAAAAAAAAACTCACAGCTTTTCAAGGAGAGCATCGGTCATCTCAATTCGAAAAGGGTCCCTCTGGTCCATCTGCTTCAACATGTTCACCAACTTCTGCACCATTCTACACAGCTTTGAATACCTAACCAATTTGTATATCAAAAAAAAAAAAAGAAAAGAAAAAAAGCTTATCAAACAAAATAAAGAGAACCACCAAGAAAGGATTAAAAAGAAAAAATAAATCAATCGTTTCACAATTTTTGAGAAATTAGATAATGGGACAGTTACTTTTTGTAATCATCTCTGCCAGTGATGTGGTAGCGACGCATGACATCATTTTCTCTGTGACCACCTTCTCTCTTCCACTCCAAGAAATTCACTTTCTTCAACAGCTTCTTCTCGTGATACTTTAGCTTCCTCATCTTCAGCAGCAGCGCCGCAAAATCCCTAAACCCTTGGCTTCGGTGGCTGCCGGATGCAACTTTCAAGACTCTGATGAGAATTCGTTGTTCCCCGTTCGGTTGTTATATTGGTCTCGAAAAAATCACGGGCCGATATTGTTTGGTGTAAAATGGATCCATTATAAATAAGTGAAGATGACAATACTAAGCCCAAAGATAAGAGTACGTGGGTCAAAACAGATGGATCACTTTCCCAAATTACTACTCCCGAATAAACAAGAAATTTACTTTCTTCTACAGGATCTTTTTATTTTTATAGTGGGGGAGAGAGAGGGGGCCAGGGGGCGGGGGAAGGGGAGGGGGGGGGGGGGGGGCGCTTCTGGCTTCGTTTAGATTCTATTATTTTTTTAAAGCAACAACAGTAAAATAAATATATATATCATTAACCATAATTACATCATAGTCAAAAGCCATAGCAAGATTGTGTGTTTGCTGAACTTTTAATCTATCTACTTTTACAATAATACAAGACGTCAAGTAAAAAGTAACTATAAAGATGTCATGATCTATTGTTTCTAGTAAAAAAGGGGTAATGTTCCTAATACATAGGCATTGCACCAAATGCAAGCGGTTTGTAATAGGATACCATTATTTGCGAATTGTTTGAAATTTTTTTCAAAAGTGTTTTTTGTTGACTTCTTTAAAATATGAGAAAAGTTGGTCAAATTTGTTGAATTTTATTGAAATAGAGGGAAGTGTAACTTATTTGAAATATTTAAATTTCTTAATAATTTATTTTACTTTTTATACGATTATTCACAAAACGTTATTGTTCAAAAAAAGAGAAAAAAATTACGACGAACATTTTAAACTTCACTTACAATAGTAATGGAGTCGTAACAAAGTACTGAACACTTATATAGAACGTTGCCAGCGTCTGATACTAACATCCGATAAAGTGAAAATTTTGTTGAGAGAGAAAATTGCATTTAAAATTCAAAGAAAGAGAGAAAAAATTATTAACTTTTGTCAAAAAAAATTCTCAAATAATTTTCACTTATTCAAACACCTTTAAAAAAAAATTTCAAATAATGATATCCAAACAGAGCCACTGTATCACACACTGCCGTCCAAATAGTTCGGGAACTTTCCAGTGAAGTCTGGAAAAATCTTTCTTCTGATAAATGTGTTTGTTATTTATCCTCGCTCCTTCGTCTTTCGGTTTTTGTTTCTTTTCATTTTCAGTAAATATAATTAGGGCAGCCAAAAACTCTGATTCGTTTGACCATTGCAAAAAGCCCAAATTTTTAAAGAAAGAAAACCATCCCCAAACACAAAAACAAAAAAGAAGGAATGAAAGAAGGGAAACCGTCACCCCATATCTACCATAAATACATAAATATCTCCACACAAAGATTGGACTTTTATCACATTTTTCCTGACGACAGAGTATAAAATCATAATAACAGAAGCTTATGAACAATGCTTTCCAGAAGAATACAGAATAACAAAAGGAAGGAAAAAGGGTAGGGGGCAAAAGGTTTAATTTAATAACTTTAGGCAAAAGGCAGCTTCTCATACTTAAATGGAAGCCTCTATCCAAATAAAAGATCAAAGCATTTACAAAGCCCACAAATTGAAGAATGTCCAGAGCACCATTTAACACAACTCCTCTGATATAGCCCCTTCCACGAGTAGACGAGGGAATGCTGGAAAGCAAGTAGTGCAACGTTCAAAATTCTCTAAAAGAATGAAAAGTGATGGTGCCACACTAACTCTGATTGGTTTTCAGCTTTTTATTAGCATGATCATAAGGGTCAATCATACCACTGCCACCAGCCATTTGTTGGATGCTAGAAGAATCCTGTATATATACACAAAAAGAATTAGGCATGCATCATGAAGAGGCTACATTATATCAAAACTATAAAAGGTCCTTGCAATATTTTTCTGCTCTTTATTTAGTTCTCCAATTTTTGTCAGACAAGAAAAAGTTGACTCGAAGATTTCATTCTTAGTTGGAACAAAGCATTTACGTCTGTCCTAGAGTTACTTTCACGTTTCCCACTTAATTTATGAATACAAGTAAGAAATGCAGAAAGGATTAAAGAAAGCTGAACATACCTCTGTAGTGATTGCTGTAGCAGTTGCTCCACTGGTCCTTTTGTTAACATCAAGTTGCACTGAAATTTTTGCCTGGGACAAATCCACCCCTGATGATTGCAGCGCATGGGTCAGGGTATTCAACAACCTGTGAAACATCAACAATTCAATAAGCACGACAGAATTATATGACAGATTAAAATCATAAACTCTAAAGTTTCCCAGGATTTTAAGCAAAAGAGTAAGGGTTAGCGTATGCAACAACAGGTCTGTCTATAACATAACACAAAAGTACAGACCAGGCAAGAGAAATCAGAAATAGACAGCCAAATATCATTTGCAACTAAAAATCTCACCCTTGGGAGTAGACATTTGAGATACTAGCTTCTCCACTTTCCGCTTTCAGCTGTTCCTGCTGGTTAGTTTTGTAGCTTGGAACAGCGCATTCAGATGCACCTGGTCTGCCCTGCCAGCAATCAGGAGGGGAGTGGGAAGCCAAATATTCAGGGTCAGGAAAAGAACCCTGAAGAGATTGGGCAGACACAACCTCAAACAAATTTGGCTGCACTTGCACGTTTAAAGAATTTTCTTGATTTCCAGACACTTGGGGGTGATCTGTTGATCTATATATAGGAGCACCATTCAATTCAGATTCCACTGAGTTTTGTCCATTAGAAAGCAAATTTGGGGCAACAGCAATGTTATCTTCATGACCAGAACCATTCCTCATGACCTGAGGTTGATCGACAAAATTCTCAACCGCCCCAGCATTGCTTCTCTGTTGGGGGGAGGGGGTCAAAAAGAGTGAGAGAGAAGTCAGTAATAATTCCATTGAATAGACAAATTATTGCAACATCGTCCAACCAAACATTAACCTCATTTGGACTGATTTGACAGACAAAGTTCATGGAGGTCAAACAGCATCAATAAAAGTTCACATCAGTTTAACGTAAAAGCGAAATTCTGTTCATTTCACAAACAGAAATAAAAAGAAAAGGAGAATAACATAAACACTGTCACAGAGATTTTACCCAAGGCATCAGCTTTGCTGGCTCCGGACTCCAACCTTGGTATGTTCCTTCATAAATCTGTATTTTGTCCTGTAGAAACTGGACATAATGTATAACCTGCATGCAACATCATACACCATTTTTTAAGTTGTTTCCGGGAATAATACGAACAAGATAACAAATAACTGAACCAGAACTAACAGCAAAAATATAGGACCAACCAAACAGGAAACACACCTCCAGTAAGAATGAAGCTTTATCTCTCTTCTGATCATTTTCAGGGATAAGATTCCTTAAAATTTGGAATCTGCACAGTGACAAAACACGTGTATTTCAGCTCTATTAAACTACTAATACATATATCAATTCCAAAAGCCAAGTTTACAACGTTATACTCAAGAAATCCTTAAAACTTAAAAGATTAATTGTTGCTACTCAATTATCTCTACCCACTCAACAACCACCGTATGAATCATGTTACTCTTCTAACTTTCAAAAACACAATGCATATCTTTTTAGAATCTAATTACATTCTCTCCAACTACCTTTTTTAACATTACATAGCTTACTAGAATCTAATTACATTTTCCAATTACATTTTTCAACATTAAGCATAATTAAAAAGTAGAAAAAGCTCGTATACATCCAACACATACACGTTCTGACACAACAATTACAACGAATAAGGGCAAAAATATCACGCAAAAATCATCAAGATTCTTATTAAATAGAAAAAAAAATTGCCTCTCATTAATTTTGCTTCTCCTGCGCTGCTCCGTCTCCGAATGCTTCGACCGCAGAGCATTCACCTTCTTCTGATCGTTACTCTTCTTATCCACTGCTTTCACTACCATTCATTTAAAAAAAATTCAAAATAAATTTCACGCAGCCAAAAACAGGGGGAAAGCAAGAGAAAATTTTGTAGCGTGGCATAGAAAGTTAACAAAGCTTTACCTTTTTGCGAGGGGGAGGGGGAGGAAACATCGGGAGTGGTGGAGGCGAATTCTTCTTCTTCTTCTTCATCGTCAATCATTTCTTCGCCGTCGTCTTCAAGGTAGCTCTTCTTCGCGGTTCTCACCATTGAGGGTTCAGAGATTACAATTCTCCCTCAACCCTAGTCTATAATTCGATTCAATTCAAGTAAGAATTTTATTTCGACGTTTATGGCAGCGAGCCCTAGCCCTACGCCGCCGCCGAGAGACCGAAAAACGCTGCCAGAAAACCTTTTATCTGGTGGTGACTGTTAATTTACGCCTGTTACGTGACGAACGATAAGCTGCGCTTCCTCTGCCGATGCTACCACTGCTACTATTTAGGGCACGACAATTTTATGATTTTTGTTCTCTATTTTTTATTCTTTTTGCTGATGATTTAATATATCCATCAATTATAACATTTCAAGTTTTTTATTTATTTAACAAATAGTTAACTCTTTATCAAAAAAAAAAAAAAAACAAATAGTTAACTCAAATGATAATTAATAAGTAATAGAATTTCCTAATCAAAATTAGAGTGTATAATTTTTTTTTATTTTAAAAAGAAAAATAAAAAAAGGGAATCTTCGTTTTAAATTATGAAACTTAGCCGTAGTTTGTATGGTTTTTAAGAGTCACAAGATTTCGAAAATTTTGAATCTTTCTCTCTTAGAAGTTAATGTCGGGCTGTCGCATGAAATCTAAAGTAGCAAAAATTTATATTTGTGATGGTTATATAATTAGGAAACATTGCACAAATTATCACTTGCGTTTGCAAATCATATTTTTTTTATTTTAATTCTAACAAAAGGTTGTATGTTTTGGTATTTACTAAAACTTGACAAATTTGTCCCCAAATTGCGGTTCTAAGTTCCTAAATGAAAAATTAGGCTAACTAACAGTGAAAGCCAAAAACGAAAAGTACACAATAATTGTTTTTGTTGGAAAATCCTACCTAACCCAAAGAATTTACCACCGATTTCAGTCAGGCTTTGATGTCAATTGAACTACTTTCCAGATTATAGTGAGGAATTGGTAAGCATGAATTTATCCACTTAGTTAAAGGAAAATATGCTTCAACCTTTCTGTAATTTTATCATGCAAATAATCTCGAATCTTCCACCAACCAAGTACTAAAAGTTATATATACAACCAAGACAAAGAGGAGAGGCTCCGAGTCCAGCTTTCATTTGTAGTGATCATCAACAAAAATGGTGAATTTCTTGGAAGATATTCTCACTGCGATCATGAATTTCTTGGAAGACATACTGACGGAGATCCCAGTGAAATTGCCGGTCAAGTCATCGTTCCAAACTGTGTTATGCCGCTCAAGTCATTGGTCATGATTGTGTTATGAAGGCAATTGGTTGATTCATTCAGTTTCAGCAAATTGAAGATGCAATGAGATTCTTGAGCAAATCTCCATCAGCATCAGTAACACAACAAAAGGATATGCACTCATTGAGTTAACTTTTTGCCAAAAGTGGCCAAATTTGTCAACTCCAGTTGTTGTTGTTCTATATGACTCGCTGCTATTGAAAAATCTTCTCCTGCAAAAGGCATGGTATCTTCTTTACTTAAACGTCTCTGCTTTATCTTTAATATCGCCTGTGAAACTTCTCCAATTGAGGGGCGTTTTCTGGGCGTCTTGTTCAGGCATTTGTAAGCAATATTAGCTACACTCCTTGCATCCTCAGGGTTACATGTTCCGATAATTTTCTTGTCGAGTATCTCATCCACACCATCCGGACTCATAGCAGCCTTCAAAGAAGAACTATGATCAAGAAAATAATACATTTGAAAACTCAAACCAAAAGTAGCATCAAGCTCAGGGCAGCAAACAAGAATTTCCCACACAAAAACCAAATTTCCATCCAATGAAGGGAGAAGTAAGAGAAGAGATACAGGCACCAACCAGAAAGCTGGGTTGATCGGATAAAAGCACATACAATACAGCGAGTGGAAATTCATCGGACTTCACACACTTACAAGATTAACATATTCCATTAGGTTCTGGTGTGGGTGAATAGCTGTGACGAGTTCGAAAAGGATAACTCCAAGACTGTAGATGTCACTCTTCATTGTGAACTTGTTTGTGGATATGTATTCAGGATCTATGTAGCCATATGTACCTTTAAGGCCTGAATTACAACGATCAGAGACCTCTTCCTTTGATAACCCAAAATCAGCAACCTGCTCATGTGGGGAATGGGTGAATATTAATTACGGACATGGCTAAGATGAAAAAACACCAAAAAGCAAACAATTCAAACAGAAACATGTATAATTTTGGGCGAAGAGTCACTGTGTATATTTTCCTTAAATCTTACTGCAACATGCTGATCAAGTGTCATTAGAAAAAAACCAGTTTCAGAACGTTAGAGGTACCGATGACTTACCTTAGCACTCATAGAATGATCTAACAATATATTAGCAGATTTCAGGTCTCGATGGATAACAGGAGGGACAGCCTGTTGCAAGAAGTACCCAAAGATTCAACAATATACTCATTTAATCAGAAGTCATTTCCGTATCGTATACCTACCCCATCATGAAGATATTCAATTCCATGTGATATATCAAGTGCAATTTGCAACCTTTCTTCCCAGCTTAATGCTCGTCCATCTTCATCTAGATGAGTGAACAGAATAAATGTCATTTCTCTGGCATCCAAAGAAAAGGAAACGTATACAACACAGTGAGATTGGTCTTGACAGAATGTTCAACGTAAATATTAAGTTGCTTAGAAAAAATAATAACTTGTGATTTGATTTACCCTTTATGCTCATCCATGCCAAATTCGCATTAGCTTACAGGTTAAATAGTGTAGGCACAAAAAAGTGAAATAGACACTTCACGATTTCATATTCCCATTCACATTCTTCAACATAAAAGCTTCCCCTGCTCTATCTATTACATCCACTTCATGTTTAGTTTTTCCGAAAGACCTTCACATCATATTTGGAACACATGAGCCAGCAATGAGATCGCACGAAGATCAATATTAGAACTCCATTCAGAACAAGACATTATTGGCTGCCATCATAATACTACACGATCAAAATGTCATTTTCAAAGCAAGCAAATAGCAATGTACACAAATGAATGCAAAACTTACTGTATAGAAGGTTCGCCAAGCTTCCATTACACATGAATTCGTAAATTAGCATGCGTTGCCCTTTATCCACACAATATCCAGTCAAATTTACTAAATTCCGATGATGTACCCTAGCTAGAAGGGAAACCTGCAAACAATCATGCTATTAACTATGAGGACAACTTATTTTCCTCTGGAATCTGGATAACAATGTGGATGGTGTGGTCTAGAAACCAAGTCCTGGTGCCCTTTTATACACTAGGAGCAAGAAACATTGATACGCTTCTCATGAATTTTTTAATCCATTTGGTAAAAAACAGAGATAAAAGGATATGGCGAGGTTTCCCAACTGTTTCTTAGGGGCAAATTAATAAGTTTTTACCTCTGTATGGAACTCCATTTCTCCTTGTTTTGAATCAGAAGCAAGAACCTTCACAGCAACCACTTCACCAGCAGGCATTTTAGCTTTATAGACTGGACCAAATGATCCCTGTCCCAGAATAGTAGTGAAGTTCTGTGTTGCTCTTTGAATTTCCCTGCATATGCAAGTATTACTACTCTATATCATATATTTATAACAAGATGCAAGACAATGTATGCAACAGTGAAAGTCTCCTGGCTTCTTATGCACTCCATGTAGCTTATGTCCCTCGAAAATAAAGTAAGGTTATTGCCCAAATCTGACATCCGAACAATTAATCTCCTTGGACTTCGACAGAACATTCCAAAGTGGCAGCTCTGAAGTTCCACAACCTTTATTGATGCTATAGGAGAGATTGGAGAATTTGAAAATTACAAGAAAACATTTACTTATGGAAAGGGGTCCATGAACATATCAGGATAAGTTATGAAAAGTAACTTTCCTTCTAACAAATAATTAACGTTTCTTATGCTTAAGAGCAGTACAACAAGAATTACCATCTTTGAGTTTCCATAGTTCGGTGAATCGCAGAAATAAAGAAGAATTTACTAGAGTAATGGTTAATATTAATATACCGATTTAAGAAGATAGCGAAAATTCTTCAAAGTTAGGAATATAAATACTTGTAAGTGTATCTTGGTATGCCAGATGCGGAAGCAAATCGATCTTTGCTGTGGTAACTCCACCAAGAATGCTGCAAATTTTTAGAAATATAATCTGATTCCTTAACAACTGCAGAATCTGAGAGAGATGCGCTAATGTCAATACTCGTCCCTACGCCATTAGTGCGGACTGGGAGAGCGACTACAGAACGCTCACTTGCACAGAGCCGAAGATTATTAGCCCGTCTTTTGGACCAGCGAACACCAAAAAACACTAGACACGCAATAAAAACACCAAAAGCGAGACCCACGGATACACCAATGATAACTAAATCAGCTTTGTCAACCATTATTTGGTCCATTTCCAGTGTCAAAGAAATTTAGCATCTTGGAGCGCACAGTATAGTGGATCACTATCGTCAAAGAAAAGGAAAATTATCACATGAACTGAATAAAGCAGGTTCTTTATAAACAATAAGATCAAAGCCAACCAATTGAACACCATAAGACTATAATTTTAAAAGAATCCAGTTAAAGAACGCTCCTTGCAATCCAACAATTGAACAAGAAAAGAGAACCCATGAATCTTGAAGAGCCCGGAGTACATACCTGATTCGCTGACATGCCACAATGCCAGCAACTGTAATGTGCAGATATTTTTCCTTTTTAAGAATAAAACGTAAAATTTGGTAATATAATAGTAATGTAGAAGTCAAGAATTATTGAGACGGAAAATCTTTGTAATTGGTTGATTCAAGAAAAGTAAAGAGGTGTGCTTTTTCTTTTGTGGGGTCTTTTCTGGGTCCCCCGCCCGCGGGGCTCGGCCATTTCTCACTCTCCTTCTGGTTAAGCCGTACCTAATAAGCCAACTGCGGTGGTGTCCGTCCGCCATTGGCCTAGGTTATCAGTGTTTACGGTGGTGGATTCATGTATTAATGTGTCCCATTGATTGTTTTACCCAACCCAAAAGCAATTTTTGATTGATTGTGATATGATCATTTTTTTTTTTCAAAATGCATTTGTTAAATTATTGAAGTGCAGCTTGAAGATTAAAAAATATAGTGGGGTTGAGTTTGAGAAAAATTGATACCCATAAAAAGAATTTGACTAATTCTTGGTTTTGAGTTGACTTGGATGGACAAGGATGGAGTCAAGTCTTGCTCAAAGGACTTCTCCCGTGGATGGTAGGTGATGAAATAGACATGTACAATATATGATCATTAGGACCACAGACGATTATGATAATGAATGAAAACCAAGTAAAAAAAAAAAAAAAAAAAGATAAACAACCGTATTACTTTTTTTTTTTTGACAATTCAGGGGAAAGGGAAAAGTAACCACCCACTCAACCCGAACTGAAAGGAGGAAGGACAACCGTATTACTTGTTGAAATTTTCAGACGCTCGTCAGCCCAATATTTGACGGTGTTTATACAGATGATGTGATTATTTGTTCATATTAGTTTATAATTTTACTTTAGAACCAAGCTTAAGTAGCGTTGGTGTAAAAAATTTGCACTTGAAAAAAGAAGCATAAATATAAGGAACAGAAGGTTAATTACGAGGCTCCTCCGGCTGATCCTCACCTGAGTGGTACGCCATTAAGTAATGCGGCGACGCCTCCGGAACCACCAGTCCAACATTCTACAATATCACGTGACAAACATATCAAAGTCACGTGGCTGTTGCCTTATTAATGCCCAATGGGACGAATCCCCCACGTGCCCCTATCCGCAAGTACAAACCACGAACAGACAGAAACTCTTTTTTCTTTTTTCTTTTTTTTTTTCCCTCCCTGTTTCTTCCGGGGGGAAATTGCACTTCCAGTTTGTAGATTATATAATCTTTTAGTTTCTTATGCTATAGTTTTTACTATTTTCAGTCTTTTTTTTTTAAATTACTAAATCTTTTTTCAAATATTTACGTAAATAACAATCGCTGTCAATCCCAACCCAAATCATCTTTGATCAGCATCAATTTAGAAACACAAGGGACCAAAATGTGTCAATACTGTAACATGAGGGACGAAAGCAGACAAAACCAAAGATGATGTACTAAAAAGTGTAACTTCCCCAGTTTTCCAACGTTGTCAGTCATGAAGCTCACGCGTCATTACCATACCATGGAGACCTGACCCCAAAAAAAAAAAGTCATAAGCCCCATGCTCTTTAGCATCAATGAACCTGGAAAAAATTATCCATTAGTCGACATCCATTTGTTTTTATATGTTCCCTAGCAAACAAATTATTGTATGATAAATTTCTTAAGTGGAAAAAATGCATCAAATTTTCAAATTTATATTCCTTATAATTGCGAATACACACTATCACAAGATAACTGACAAACACGGGACGAAAGATTATTCCATCGATCGTTAACAAATTAAAGATGAAGGAAAGCAACGCCATTTCAAACTCTAAATACTTACGTGATTAAGCAAACGTTGTTAATAAGAAAATTGAAGTTCAAAAAAACCAGGAGAAGGAAGGGAGTTGACAAGTTGTATACTATCTTATATACAACAAAGCATTAAAACGCAAAAGTTCCTAATACGCGGAAAATAACAAACGTTAGCAGAAGCAACAGTATAAGATTAGAGGTGTGACGACTTCTTTTAGGCAACTTCACTTGTGCAGCAAAATTGTGAGGCCCATCTTATAAAAGCAACTTTTATACATCTTATGTTGATGTGGATCTTCCTTTAATTCAGTTAATCCGCAGGCTCGTGATTATTGATCGGTGGCTTCCGACGAGGCCTAAGTTTTCCGCCATAGTCCCGCCGCATGAGGTTCACAACCTCATCAGCTGCATCAAGAAATGCCTTTGTAGCATCTTGATAAGAATCGGACGGAATAGAGTTTGCAACTCCCATCCTTGTTGATTTTTGTTTCTGCTGCTCCTCGGATATTTTGCTTTTGCTGCTATCCTGTGAAAATTAATATAATTATGTCAACCTGAAGTGATATACAGAATCAGAAGTATAAAATTTTCGTCAATATATCGGGAGATAGAACCTGAGCTTTCAAGTGAAAATCCTGTGCAGCTCCTTTAGAAAATTTCTTTGAAGCATATATTCCTGTGTCAAACAAGAAAAAGTTTGGACTTTAATTCCAAATTTACCAACAACTAGTAGGTGTAACAAAGTTAAGTGGTAGCTGTTGAATTCAGAAAAAAGTTGATCATAGTAAAAATTACGCTTAGATCAAAAGAAGTGCATTAAGCTAAATCACAAAACAATCCCAGCCCTTAAAGGGGAAAAAGAAAAAGAAGAAACTAAAGTGGCACCGATTAAAAGCTCTTCCAAACATCATCACTTTTTGCTTATTATACTTATGTTTATGCATATATACGATAAAATAGAAAGACGGATTCAAAATAAATTCATTACTTTGATACTTTCTAGTCCATAAATTATTCTAGGACGATTGATAGTGACTTGAATTGAAACATGATAATTAATCAGCTAAAGAAGATGGAAAACCAACAAATATTGAGCATCTTAAGAACATCATTACACACTTGGTCGGTAGGTATATCTTTCTTAAAGTTTCAAACCGTGATATCCCCCAAAAAATTATAGAAGCATGATATGCCACAATAAATTGCACCTGCAATCTTTGATTTTTTATCTGAACCTTGCTTTCTGTCATTTTTTCCTTTCAACAATTCTTCAACCCTGCATTTTTCTTCCTCTCAGTCCTTTTCTTCCGGCAATATCAGTCACAGCAGAAATAGAAATATCATCATCAGGACCCTGTTTACGTATATGCAGGCCTAAGTTCAAATTACATAACTATGCTAAGAAGAGAAAAATGAGACAATAAAAGTAATAGAAGCAGAGCCCACATTTTGAGAAGATACATGGTCTTCTGATGCTATTCCTTCTAGCCACTTTCCCTTCCTTTCACGTCGTCCTGCAGGGCAAGAAAATAGAAAAACAACTCATTAGAGAATCAAGTTACTAATTTAATAAAATTGTTTGGCCAAGATGAAAGTGTTACAACTTAGATATATACCTTCATGCGCACACGCAGAAGAGGACTTAAGGGCAAGCGAAACGAGGATAACCCCTATTATCAACCCTGCTAACTTAATGGACGCCATTAATATCTTGATCAGTAAACTTTCTTTCACTCATCAACGCGTTTGTTTTTCAGCTAGGAAATGAGAAGCAGCGCAGAAGCAAAATGTGGGTTTTTATACAGTTCAGACAAGAGTCAAAAAGTAGGGTTCAGACAATTGGCTTATTATATTAGGGTCTCTGGGTACATTCAAAACTTTGGAAGGCTCAAGCATTAGAATAACAAGTTCAAAAATTTTTTTTTAAAGAAACAATATTGGTATTTGAGAGATCGAATTTCTCACACGTACATAACTTTTCTTTACTGTTTATCTTTTTTGTTAAATAAGCAAATATATATGTCAAGAACAAGAGTATAAATATCTGGAGTCACTAACTAAGTTGCTATCTAAATCAGAAAATGTAAGGCAAGGTCCACCCATTGGCACCTTAGAAGTCAATTTGGAGCATATGGACTCATTCGCTTATTCACCACTATATAATAATTAAGAAAAATAAAAATTACATTCAGTTTTCGAATAAACGTTATGGGGTATTTCTAGGTACAATGACGACATATATTCAGAGAGGTCATGGTTTGAAGCTCCACTTAATGCAGTACTTTGTCAGGTGTGAGCTGTTGCCAATATATATAAGTGATCAAGAAAAAGAGAGAAAATTTGCTATTGTGAAGCATTTTATAATGGAGTCAATTAGCAAACCTCTGAAGTCAGAGATTCGTTTCAGAATAAGGAAAAAAAGAGTCTGATAAAACATGTGAGACGATCATCCTTGGATACCAATTCAGACTGACTAATGCAGCATATTTTATTCTTAATTAAGAGAGTTCTGTTAATTCCACTCTAATTACCTAATCAGGCTTAGCAATATTAGGTTCAAAAGGATTAACCAGGAAAAAGAAGCTCTTTGTTTTTTAAGGGAGGAAGGGATGGGTTGATATCATAAATGCAATGACTAACCAACCGACTCTTGCTTCGTGAAAGGAAAATTTCATCCAACCTACTAACTTGCATACGTAGGCTTGAAATTGGAGTCCAAAAGATTAAAGAACAAATCTGAATGATGATACCAAATGAATTATTTTCATGAGCTAGATAGTACTAATACAAAGATTATGGAAAACAACGACAAAGTGCAAGGCATATCCTGGAAAGTCAGTAGCATTAGATTCTGTGTTGCTTGTCGGAGTGGGCAGTAAGAATATTGGTTTTACCAATTAAATGCATCAGAAACTTTGGCATGGTTCCCAAAGAAGCATGAACATGAAATGAAAAGCTTTAGGAAACATGAGCAAGTGACAATTGGTAGAATGGCAAACCTCATGTCATTTTATAACAAGGGAATGGCGTTTTAAAACCACAACTTACGGTAAGTTTGCGACCCCCGCGGCCAAGGCTGTATCTCCAACATGAACCTCTCGTGGGTCAGTGACCACCCCCTTGAGAACTGCGTCTCATGTTGCTAAGTCGGTTTCCGGCTATGGATATGGTGCTGATCTTTGGGATGAGATATTGGCGCTGGCGCCACCCCCCACCCCCCCCCCCCCCCCAACCCAAAAATCACATATGTGGTCGGCTGATAGATACATCCACGTAATGTACTTTCACTTCTAACTAATTTGAACTCAAGATTTACAATATTTTGAACAGACATTAATCGCCTGTGAATATGGTTTTAATTTCACTAATTTTCAGGGTACATCAACACTTGTATTGATTTAGGATTATTCCATGGTGAAGATTAAAATCAAATAAATGGTAGTCAGATTATCAGACAGCTAAAACTCATCTCAATTACTTTATTTCTTTACATTTTCATTTAAAAAAACCTTATATATTCTATAAATTATTTAGACATGATTGATAACCAAAAAACCACTTAACATACTAGGAATGATTTTTTTTTTCCTACCGACAAAGATTAATTGGAGCTCAATTAAAGAGGGGGAGACACGTGGATAAAGAATGAGAGTTCATTTACCAATGTCATATCTCACAAAAATAAATGTGTTCATAACAAGCCAGACAATAATACAAGAAGTTGAGTTATACAGGTGGTCCTCTGCCCAGGGTGGTTTCGAATCCCACAAAACCAAACCATAAACATCAAAGTTCCAAGTATTTACTTGAAGGTAAGGATGGCAAATAGGGATAAGCATGCATCCTCATCACTCGCTAAATTTTTGTAGACTTGTCCTCTTTTCTTATCTCGATCTTCTTGTGCACGCATACTATATACAAAAACACAAATGATTATTCACGGATAAGTTGTGCACACCCAAAAAGAAAATGAACTTAATTTACTCTCCGGCACCTTTTCTTAGGGGCGTGTGGTTTGCGGGTATCAAAATTGAGATTCGAAATCAACCATAGTTGTTGTTTAGTAATTGGAATCCGAATAAAAAATTGAAATCAAACTTTCAAAATCTAAGTTTTTTTGAAAATCACCAAATTAATGGGTTTTAATGATTTCCAAATCCAGATATCCGTATGGACCATCCAAACATCTAAAACCTCATCTTAATATTGTTTGCAATAATTTCATATTCTAGACATGCGGGACGTTCGAATGATTCTATGTGGACGACCTAAATGACTCACGGATATAATTCTGATTCCCACCAAACCCAACACTAATTATAGTAATAATACACATTTCAAATACTAAACTAAACACAGTGTTTAGAATCGATAGCTTCATTCCCAAACCAGGAGAAATGATTCCGATTCTAATTTCAATTCTTGAGTGTGAACCAAATGCCCCTCAATATGTAACCCTTCACGTGTATGCCACAAACAAAATTAATTGCGTTATTACTGCTATGTCAAGAATGATTTTTAGCACGTACCAATCAAAGATTCTGTTCTGATAATGTTTTTGCTTCTGCTTTTTCTACCGTGGACATATTTCAGCTGACTAACTTTTTATAATTCAAAAAAAAAAAAAAAAATCAGATCTTTCTGCTTCTACGTAATTTGGTACATGAGATCAACCATTTGAGCCGAAGCAGGCATGAACGTTGAACTTAGTGAAATGGTTAGCGAATATGTCTAATGCAAATGCTCAAGTCACAAAATTAGTTAGTCCAATTTGTTTAAATAATCACACTCATAAGCCTTGGACTCGTACAGGTAACTATCATGAGTCAAGACTGCTCAATCTATTATGAGGCAATCATAGAAAACTTTGTGGGTGGGTTGTCCCCATCCAAAAGCTATAGAAGAAACTGTGAAAGGATTTTCAACATTCAATAGACCAGAGAAATGATTACTGATATCATGCCTTTCCTTATTTGCCAAAAGGAAGCTCCTCACCCTTAACTGGGGGGGGGGGGGGGGGGGGGTGCGCGGCCCAAAAACAACAAAACCAACAAAGAAAACAAAAACACCCAAAACCACCAATCAAAACAACATACAAACCATCCCCACACCCAAAAAAAAAAACGACCATTCAGCCTTCAGGATGATCATGGAAAACCACAAATAAACTTTTTATTCGATCAATATCTGCAAAATTGTGAAGACCTGCGAGTCATCCAAGATAAGCTTACAAAAGCTAAGTAACGCAACACATAGATGACAAAACTAAGTGCATTACTTGAAATTAGAAACAAGGGTAATATCGCAGCAATCCTTCTTAACAACTGCAGCAGCATCTTTAATTATAACAATTACCCACATGAAAAACAAAAACTACATGATAAAGGTGGCCACATAACCATATAAAGGGGTCATCACAGTTGTAAAACAAAATAGAGAATTAGCTTCTAACAAATAGAGAATTAGCCACTTGAAATGTCCAACCCAATTGTCTTTTGTATACACGTTAGAACCAAAATTGTTTCATCACGGTTAAGCCCCAAACTTAACCACTTTAGGTGCAACTCTCATGGTAATTCAAGCCTACACTGTACCAATATCAAAGCATGAAGTAATATCCTCACAAAACAGCAGCATCAATCAAGATTAACAATTGCTATTAAAGATGTACTGCTGAGACCTGCTTCTCCAAGCAGTTCAAAGCCCTTAATTTCAGCAAACTACCTTGATGGAGATTTTATGTGTCATTTAAACAAGTGTCCCAGCTTGATGAATCTTTATCAAGGATGAACAAACAACATAGAAAGGTTGTAAGAAAATCAAGAGAGAAACCGCAGATCAAGAGATCGAGGCATCAAATCTTGGCTCATAGAAGCAGACCTGGCTGTTATATGATTGAAGAGCACAGCCAGCCAATCCAAGACCAAACCTTCTTATCCTACATCATAAAGCAAGGCTCTTACCTTGGGTCCAAGATGTAAAGCAAATTAAGGTTATCCTGTCCCGAAGCATTCAAATCTTTCAGCTGATAATCTCAAAAGATGCTCGAAAGTACCTTGGTGGCATCCTACATATCTCAACCCAAACAATTTTTGCATGATCCAATTCCCAGATCCCTCATACTCTGAAGAGTACTGTAAAGGCCAATTCCTACCAACCTAGAAACAATCGTTTTTGAGTACCAGCAACCAGATATCCATCCAACAATGACCGAGGAAACTTTGCTGGAATGTGTTCCCAATGCCCTGTATCCAGCCGATACATCATCAAACCAAGTGGGGAAAGAGTTTCCAAGTACAACCTTGAGTCACAAAATGCCATCTTTGAAGAGCAAAGGTTTACAGCAGGCATTGTTTGGTGCAGTGACCACTTGTCAATCTTTGAATCATACACTTCCGTCGGCAAAGACCTGTCGCCATATATATCACTAGTTGCAATAACTTTATAGGATCGGTCCATCCGATCGACAACCATAACCAACTGTCTTTGCTGATTGTAATGCATGCCAGGCAGTGTCCTCCAACTTTGTGTCAGAGGATTACAAACTAAAGTCTTGAAAGTCAACCCATCTAGGCCTGAGAAACAGAGGAGACCACCTGAAGAACCAACCAACCAGAATGCCCACTGTGGTAGAAAAGCAAATGGGATCCTAAACCATTGTTTTAGTGGCAAACTAAAAACTGAGCATTGAGGGGTCTGAGAATTCTTCCAAAAAGTCAGAAGGCAAGGCCCATGGGAAGGTACCTGTGAATGAAACTTCAGAAAGCTGTTATCTTGCAAAATAGAATTCCACCTTTTACAAACAGATCTAAGTCTAAATATCATAAATGGTGGAACCCTAGCTAGGATCTCATTCAGCAAATCTTCAGGCAGCATTGCCCAAATGTTATCTTCCATCTGGACATCCAGTTGAACAGCTTTATTAAACGTGGCAACTGTCTCTTCATCCAATCCCCTTGGTTTGGTCTTAATCACTTTCTGCCTTGAAGGACTTGTATTTCTTGACCCAATTCGACCTAATGGGCTCGTATTTCTTGACCCGCTACACCCAAAACTAGTCACTTGCAACTGAAAACTATCCTCCTCACGAAAACCTCCCTTTCTTACCAGTCCAGAATTTGACACTCCAGACCCTGTTTCAGAAGATTCCCCTGCTTCAACCATGGCACTAAAACCCAACACCCACACTTTCCCAATGTCACCTATTAACCTAAATAGCCAAAACTGGATCTTTCCTAAGCCTCATTCAATTCAACATCCAAGACTATATACATAGGCTGAATCTCATCCAAGCAAACGATACCCAAAATTCGAATAACCAATACTCGATGCTTATCAAACACCATATGCAATCCCAAATTTTAGTAGGATATCGTCAAAAAACTATGGGGATATGCAACTTAAATTGGAGAATTGTACTATCAGATCGGATAATCCATGAACCCATAGAACTGAAAACTAAAAGAATCAGCACAGAATTCTAACTCCACAAAATCAATGAAATCCCTTTACCTCCAAGATCTTGTCAGTTAATTCATACTGAAGAATAGCATGAAGTCAACAAAAAAGATTGAATCTTGACGCAGATATCAATATAAGGATCAAAAAAGAAACGAAGACTTGAGGGAAATTTGAGATGGGTTACCTCAAAGAATCTGAAAATCACAATCTCAGACAAGTATTTTTTGTTGAGTTAAGATGATAGAATTGTGGTTCATCAGCCCTAGCTCGCTCGATTGATTGACTCTTTCCTCTTTCACTCGGTCATCTGTAACGTATTAGCTTGTGTTTGATTGTTTTCTTGTCGCTACTCGATTCTTCTTAATTGTGCAAGAGAAAAAAGGAACGGGGCTTCCAATATTCAACTGACCAAGCCTCAGAAAGCGCGTTACTATATATATTGAAAGCGCGAGTTGCCAGAAAAGAGCGATTACTTACTCCTGAGAGCATGGCTTACGACTTACGCCGAAAGCCTGGAGTTTCTGCAGATTCACGCCTTCACTTAACTAAGCTTTATGAGGCCTAAATTTCGCATTGCAACCTTTCCACGCCTTTATAGAGGCCAGACCTTACAAAGCGTCGGGTTAATGGCCCTTGCCGTCACTACACTAAAGAAATAATGGAACGTTTTGCAATGTTCAGCGTCGTGAATGGAGCTAATTTATTTTAGGAGAAAAAAAAAAAATTTAATTGCATTTAACATGAATTTTCTATATAACAAGAAAGATAATGGATTAAAATCGTACCTACTTTGCTTTTTTGAGACTGTTTGCATCGCTATTAAAGGAAACAGTATACGCTCACAGAATATTTATGCATAAAAAGGTTTGTTAGTGAAATCTAGTTTGATAGTTGAAGTTGTTATTAAACAACAATCATTGTAAATGTTCGTCTTACAAGGATTGAGATTGAGGAAGTGTTTGGTTTAGGGGAATGGGTATCATGATAATGGCATCTATTCTTGATATTTAAAAAATAATTATCACTATTCTTCAATGAGAATAAAATGATTAATTGGAGTCTTTATGATTCCCTTCAAAATATTACTCTATCAAGTCCATTAACTTTTTTGGAATACATGATATTCATTTCATTATTAAACCAAACATGTTGGGGAGAATTATCAAAACTCATCCTCATGATTGGGTCATGATTGGGTTAATAATATTCATAGTAATAATAATTGAGGAATTTGTACCAAACTCCTCCTAAGTTATCTAACCTTTTGCACACATAATAACTTTTCCAGAAATGTTTCTTTCTCATTAGTAGTTCTACTAAATAAAAGTAGATATAGTTGACTAAAAGAGTTGAGCAATTCTTGATTTAATCCGTTTTCCCATTGACATAGTAAAAATATATGGTAAAAGACGACTATTTGTCCATCACCTTTTATAGGTGAAAGAATGAGCGATATAAGAATTTTTTATTTTAGCAGAATACCTGTTGACTCTTATAATCTATTGCTTGGACTCTTATAATGGACTAAAATATGTAAAATTAGTCTTAACGATTTATTTATTTTTTACATTAAAAATACAATATTGTTGATAAAAGTCCTAAAATGAGTCAATAAATTCTCAAATTTGTCCATACATTTTAAAATAATTTGTTCGCTCTTAATTTCCTAAGCACATTCCAAAATGGTGACATACTTCATTTTTGTACAGATGTTCAAAATTGCATACCAAATATTGGAGTAGACAATCACTTGTTGCAACCAACCCAACTTGGTTAGGTTGGCCACCACAAAGTCTTCACAGACTATGTAGGGTGGAAGGTCAAGAATTCAAATCTTGTCTTCCATCAAAAGATCCAAATGGGTGCATAATGCACCCGTTTGGTTCGATGGTGGTTCAATCCTTATCGATTTTCCTGGAGTTCAATTGGGCCCCTCCCCTACAATATAAGTTAGAAGTAGAATAATATATTGTTGATCATTGATAAAAAATAAAACAAAAAAAAAAAAAAAATCGCTGGTTGCGACATTGTTCCCGATTGGGTTGGGCTCTGTTGAGAATCATGTCTAAGGGATCTGAGGTCGAACAGTTTACACGGCCACAGGAGGCTAGTTGGGCCTCTTTTTTATTATCTTTCAATTTCTTTTCTGGGCTAGAGAGGCTAGCTGGCTATCGGCTGGTCAAGATTAATTATCTTCATTGACTCCTGCAAACAATTATTATTATTCGAGACATGGGTATTTGAATTTGCCACCTGGACATTGTGGTCCAGCATTACAATATGGAATTAATTAAATTTAGTCATCTTTCGTTTCTTTTGGTGGTTTAATTATTATATGGTGAGGCGCATTTCCAAAATTAAACTCAATGGATAGATATAATTAGCTAGTAAGTTTTATATACAAGAAGAAGCCAATCAATACCCATTACTCCATTTTGATGGTTATTTTTTAAATATTTTTTTAAAATTTTTGTTGCAATAATATTGAAAATTTGTTTAGATAAAGATGAAAAGGTAATTGAAAATTTTATTTAGAATTTTTTAAAATATATTTTCTAAAATCAATCACAAAAAATATTTCTGCCAATTCTAATTAGTATAATTATGCACATTTACAATATAATTGCACGGCGGTGCCATTGAGATGAAAATGATAGTGTATTGACAAAACTACTAGACTGTCGCACAACAACTTATGATTAATGATGGTCATAAAATTTCAATCGACCTACCTACGATATTTAACCAATAACTAGTTAATTTTCTTTGGTAAACCAATATCGAACCTTTTATTTTACCATGCTACTTGTTTCCAATCACAAAACAAGAACAACTCCGTACGATCGTAGGTTCAAGGTTTGTACTTTGGTACAGCAACATTACTCTTCCCGGATCACCCAGCAGTGAAAAAAAGGCCAGCTGAAGCCTAGTTACAGTACCGACGCAGAGATTTATGATTGATCTACCCGTTCTAAAGCTAAACATTGAAAAAAGACAAGCAAAAAACAGCAACCAATCAAAAGCTCAAATCACAGCTCACCATAGAAGGCCTCTTCCAGAGTTCCGACACTATCATTCTCTTCAGCCGTTAAACTGTCTAGTCTCAAACCTAATCATTTTCCTCAACAATCCAAAGCCATATCCCAAATTTTCCAGACTCGTCCCTAGTTACTATTTTCTTCATAATCCATATCCCAAAAATTATATTAAGATAAGAAAGCATAAGATATTTACTAAATACTTGTACTAGAGAGAGAAAGGGTGAGCACGTTTTAGTTAGCTAACATACGGCTCCAAATGCATGTTTCACTTCGATGGACTCGTGATTTGACCATCTGTCTAGAGTTCTGCACGCCACGTCTTCTGGCCGGGGGAGCAACTTCTTAAGTGCCTCCACACCCAATATATTCAACAATGTATTTCTTATGTATTTGTGGATATGACCAGCTTTAGTTATTCTACCGTCCCCTTCTAGTTTAAAAAGCTTGGAAAATGTCTCCAAGCACCACAATTCAACTGAATTCCCTTCTTGTGAGAATATGAAACGGTTGACTTTGGGATCAGCTGATACAACAATAGGCCTGCCAACTATACTTGTTTGAAAAATTGGCCCATATCTGAAAGAGAAGAAATCAGAATAACATTTTAATCCAGTGGAACAGACACAGCAATGCTATTTATTGAACCCAGTATATGAAGCACGGTGCAAAAAAGTGGTGTGTCCGAACAGTTGACCTTGTAATGACAATTTTGTTCAGTAACCTCTTTGCCAAATTGTGTATGCACATTATGTCCTGCAAACTCAAAATGATGACTATATCCCTTACAGAAACATTAAAGAGTGAGGTTATTAGTAGGTTTTTTTAGAAAGATAACGAAATATCATTGTCTTTTATTTCCACTAGATATAATCAACCAATATAAAACTTTTAAGTGGATTTTTGCATTCTCTCACTGAAATTGCTTATCAACCAAATTTTCCTTATTTTCTTCAATCTCTTATCCAATCTTCTAAAATCCCAATATTTTTTTTTATTATGGACGAGGATTTTAATAGTTCTAAAAAATTTATAGAAAATTCATCCTCTACACAAAATCAAAACCACCAAAATTACCCAAATTATTTTTGAGGTTTAGGAAAAAAATATATTATTGAAAGCAAAAAATTAATAATAATATTTTTAAAAAATAAAAAAAATTAGAAAGTGTGTACTTCAATTAAAGCCCATAAATTATTTGTCACAAATAATGAAATTATTTTTAACAAAATTTTATTTATTTATGAGATATATATTGTGAATTATTAAATTAAATATGTAATTGTGGGTTCATATTATTATACTATACATGGTATAATTCGTTGATGACTAATGATATAATAGAAGTGGGTTTAGTGAATTTATGATGTGTCACATGGATTACGCTCTCTAAATAAAGTAATTCATTGTGAATGCCCTAATCCCTCATCCCCCACGTGTCAACGAAATACAGCAATATCACCTTCCTTTAGTACAACATCAGACCTCGAAAACCCCCTTTTACACACGTGCCCCCTCCCCTTTTAACACCGGAAATCCCTCCTCTTTTGCTTTTCGTCCCTACCTCCGTTCAAACTCAAATACATACGTACACTCTTCTGTATGTATAGCTCTTAAAATTAATTTTCTATTTTATAAATAATACATAAATATAAATGTAAGTTTGATATACATATATACACGTATAGATAAAGGGAGGCCTTGTACAGGTGTGGAAACATGGGGGCGGTGACGTCTACGATGGCTGCCAAGTTTGCGTTTTTTCCGCCTAATCCGCCATCGTATGGGCCGGAGGAAGAGGAAGGAGCGGCGAGATTGAGGATGACGGAAGTGGCGGAGAGGGATAACGTCGACGTATTGAGACTGGCGACCAAGAGGGGCACGCAGATTGGGGCGGTGTACGTGAAGAATCCGGTGGCGTTGCTGACGTTACTGTACTCGCATGGAAATGCGGCTGATCTGGGCCAGATGTATGACCTCTTCTGCGAACTCAGCCTTCATCTACAGGTCAACTTGATGGGGTACAGTACACTCTTTTCCTCTACTACTAGTGTGTTTGTAGCAGATATAAACCAGTATATATAGTATTCAGTAGCAAAGATTTGATTTTGGATGCAACCCATGACGCAAATGCCTCAGATTTAGTTATAGGTTCTGAGATCACGAGCTACGAGAGAATTATTAGTTGTGGTTAATTTTTGGAACGTGACGGATTAACAGGGCAGATTGATCTTGGAAATTGATCAGTACCTTATACTTGTTTAAATAGATTTATTCCAAAAACTGAAAAGACTCGAATTTTTCTGGGAATTTCTTGTTACAGTATTTAAAGGGTGTCTAACTGCTGTTTGTTTGTTTTTTTTTTTCTTTTTTTTGAATGTGAAGATTACAAATTTTCTCCACTAGCTGCGTTAGAACTCCTTTCTCATATGTGCTTATGTAAAACATGCATAATTTGAAGTCAATTGTAAAATTTTTTCCCTTTGAACTTTTTTGAGGCAGGTATGACTATTCCGGATATGGACAGTCTACTGGAAAGGTACGATATGGGGGCTTGAATTATTGCTTTTGAAGCAGCTTCTGATTTAGGGAATATTAAACTAAGTTATCCCCTTTCAATGGTTGTACTAGCCAAGTGAGCAGAACACATATGCTGACATAGAAGCTGCATATAGATGTCTTGTGGAGAGGTATGGGGCAAAGGAAGAAGACATAATATTATATGGGCAGTCTGTAGGGAGTGGACCAACTTTGGATTTGGTGTCCAGATTAGCTCGGCTAAGGGCTGTGGTTCTTCACAGTCCAATCCTGTCTGGGCTTCGCGTTATGTATCCAGTGAAGCGCACTTACTGGTTTGACATATACAAGGTATCATTTCTTACTTAAACAAGCATGTGAAGTGAGTCCTTATTTCTGTTAATCTCGCTAAAAGCAAGCAATCTTTCTTTCTGATTAACTGCTTTACTTGTTTTTCCCCTTGTCTTTTGTGATGCAGAATATTGACAAAATACCATTGGTTCAGTGTCCTGTTTTGGTAATCCATGTAAGCTCTCTCTCCTCTTCTACTACAATTTAAGCTGTCTGAAGTTCCTTTTTATTAACTATCCTTTGGAACCTCCTTCGTATGATTTCTGGTAAGGATGTCTTTACTTTATTGAATATATGGAAGTTGTAAACTGAACAGACTTCTTGTTTGGCTTTCTGCACTGCTTTAAAGTATTGATGTTCATCCAATAATCCATTTGACTGTCATATGATCATCCATGTATTAATATATTCTACTCTAATTCCCTGTAGTGATTCACTGAGTGATGTAGCAGGACCCCCCTTCTCTCTCTCTCCAAAAGGGAAAATGGTTAATATGTAATTTTCTATCAGAAGCTACTATATTGTTCAAGTAACATGTATGGTGGATCTTTGGTTGACATGCCATTTAAAATATATTGATATTGCCAAATTACTGATCCCATTCAGTTGAATGAAGCAGGCCCGAAGGGGCAAAATGCTACTCCATTTCAACAACTTTCTGGTTTGTCCTCAGAAACATGCTGTTATTGGACAGTAGTGTCATATGAAGGTTACAAACTTGAAGAGTAGACAATGATATCCTGACTACGTGGCTAAAAGGAGTCTCAGTCTTCCCCCCCTTTGACCATTGTCGTGCCTGCGTATATCCATTAATTCAATCTCTCTCTCTCTCTCTCAAATAAACAATGGAAGTATTTTCTTCCTTGTATTCTAGTGTATCTGCTTGACTTTCCACTTCGAAATCTCATCTCCTGATGTTACTGGAGAAATGTGCCGAAGTTCATGTTCTTAAATGAGTTGCTTTTGGCATTTACAGGGAACAGCAGATGATGTCGTGGATTGCTCCCATGGGAAGCGGCTTTGGGAGCTGTGTAAAGAGAAATATGAGCCATTATGGATTAAAGATGCCAAACATTGTGACTTGGAGCTTTATCCAGCGTATATTAAACACCTGAAGAAGTTTATAGCAGCTGTAGAGAAATCATCACATCTTAGAAATGGATCTATCGCATCTACTGATCAAATAGCCAATCCACGTAACAGCACGGATTGTAGACCTAGACAAAGCACAGATCAGAGAGAGAAGTCTAGGCTAAGTACTGACCAGAGGGAGAAACCTAGAGCAATCTCAGACCTCAGGGAGCAGTCAAGAGCTAGTGTCGACAAGAAAGAAAGAAGTCGAAAGAGTGTAGATTTTGCTGAAAAAAGCAAACAATAATGCAGAACAGCCAGAAAAAGCAAGGAACAGCATTGATCGGTAGGACTGACTTTGCTGGCTGAGCTTGCCTTTGCATTTCTGCCTCGTCTCATTCCTTTTTTTTTTTTTTTTTTTTTTTTAAATTCGGGATATTAGTATAGATGCAAAAGTTTTCTCTCTTGACTATTAAATCCGATGGGGTCAGCTTTGGAGATATGATGAGATCAGCAGTATTGTGCAATATCGATTGCTTCAAGCCTGCAGGAGCAAAGGTCTGAGGATGTTAGAAAGGTCAGTCGGAACCATTTTTTACAGTGTTGCTTGTCTTTTTCACTTGCTTATTATGTTTTGATATTCAATGGATGTGTAACCAAAAGATATTTAGCAATTGTATGTGTTGACATATAGTCTAATACATTTTTTTCCAATCTCACACACACACACAAATGTATGTATTTAGCAACTGTATGTTTTGATATTAAGTCGATATAACCAAGCTTGCTTATAAAGCCTTGAACAACTTAAGTTGCGTTTTAAGATTTTCTCTCCGCATGTATGATTTCTACTCATCAGGAAGGTACATTTTCAGGATGATTGAGCTGCACGTTGCATGCCACACCTGACTAAACGCGTTACATGGATTGTGTGTTGTGAAAAGGTTCGAAGTTTGAAGGCTGCTGGGATCCTGTTCTCCTGTGTGCCTCTTCCTTGTAAGGGGCTTTCCTGTATCGGATGATTAGTTCAAGGATGTGTTCATTGATCTTACAAGATTCAGACAATTTCATGTGTTTAAAAGCCTTTGAATTTTTTTTAGGTAATTGGTTGGGAAACAGATTATCATGATATAGAAGGGGTTAGGGATGTAAACTGGGAAAGAACTAACTTATTTGTTTCGTTTCTTCAATGATTCTTCCGTTGGGGGCCTAGTAGTCAGATCAGATCCTCTATCCAATTTTTATGGTGTTCAATACAAAATTACGTCGTATCACTACGAAACTATATCGTTTCATTTAGTGATATTACATAGTTTCGTAGAGATACAATGTAGTTTTATATTGGACACTATTAGACACCATAAGAATTAGATAGAAGGTCTGAACTGCTAGTAGCGTTGTGAAAGAGCAGGAGTCAGAAACAAACGCAATGGACAACCATTCGGGCTTTCATTGTATAACTTGATCCATTTTAATTTTAAATATCCCTTTGCCCACATCATTTGGCCTTTTAAAAAATGTGTGCTTCTTTTTTCGTTTGAATACAAAGATGGAGAATGCGCAACATTGCAACTTGAACAACGTCGAAGGGTTTCTCTTTATTTCTTGTCTTAGACGGTGGCGTGTGCTTCTTTGTCCAAGTGGCGTACGAAAGGCGAAGCCTTTATTACAAAAACTTGCAGTCAAGCCTTGCAAAGCATTTTATCAATTAATCTTGGAAAAATAAATTAAAACCAAAAATAATTGGCAGATCAAATTTAGAGCTTTGAATCAATTGAGTGGAACAAGACACTTTTGTCTTTACAAATATTATGAAAAAATTGGGTGGAACAAGGTGTTTTAAAATGTTTTAACCATCGATCCCTCAAAAAGATTACTCTAATTAATTGTGGACAAATTTTAAGTGTATTTTGTTTAAATTTTTTCATTTATAGATATATTTTTCAACCACTCTTTTATTCCATAATCACACGTATTCAGAAAATGTTAAGGTAACAAAAACCTTGTAAAAAACATGGGAACACGTGGGTACACCGGCCGTGGGTAGCAACAAGCGGGCCAATTTCTCCTTTTCTGATGGAAAGCTTTAGAGAGAGAAAACTCCCTTCCATTTTCGTTCGGGTACTTCTTTACTGATCCAATTTGGTTAGGGTACCTCTTCCTCAGTAAGCCCATGCTAACTATTTGTTTAATCCGCTTTTAGTTTTTAATTTAAAATTTTCATTTGGTGTGGTTTAAACTGTTTCCCTGCTTTTATTTTTTCCAAAATCTAAACTCATAAGCAATTCGATACCTGCCTATTTAAACTAAAATCGTAATCCACACTTAATATCTTATTATTCATACTTGATATTTTGTCTTCAGATATAAAAATATCTGATATTGTAGCTCCAAATGTCGAAAATGTTTTTTTTTGAATGGTTAATTGATAATACAAATATCTTGAAAGATCGTCGTCCTACTATTTGTTATTTTATCTCAAGCTATAATTTATGTTTTCCTTTCTACTTTCTTTTATATAATTCCCCTGTATATTTCTTACGTTTTATGTAGGCAGATGATCTTCAATTTCTCTAAAGCAGGACTGCTTCTCCACGTTGTATATTCGGTGCAAAGGCATGATCACACCAATATATTATCGGTCTAGGAAAAAGGAGGATGTGCAATAAGCACAGAAGCAAGAGAAGAGCACTTGGAGGAATATTCAGTAAATCCGAATCAATATCATAAAAAGAAAGAAATATGTTTGTATTTAAGGTGGTGGGGTTTGACAGACAGATTGTACTTTTGATTCCAATAAAGAAACATATTTATCAAGCATTGAGATAACAGCTTCAAACTCTGTGACTTGGCGCTCTATTGCATCAATCTGCTGAACATACTCATCAAAGCTTCCACTTTTGGACTTCAGCTGCTCCATAAAAACTCTTAATCCAGAAGCCACATCTCCAAAACCTTTATATTCTTCTGCCACTCTTAGGTTCATTTTCCCCAAAAGTTCTAGTAGATTGTTTGTTCCCTGACGCACAAGACCATGGTAAAGAGGTCAGAAAGAAAAGGTGCTAATACATGTTCCATAGGATAAGTACATATTCAAGCACAATGCAACAGAGAAGTGAATACCTGTACATGCAGCATCAACTATTACAAAATAAGATGTGTATGTAAGGTGCAATTTTACAAGAACAGTTCAGTAATTCAAATTTTTCTCTGAGCAGAACATCTTTTGCATAAATTTTCATCACTAATCTATGAGTCATTCCCAAAATTTCACACACTTCTAGCTCTTAAGATGATGCTTACTGATTCTGTACGGCCCTGGAATTAGTACATCTGTGTGAGATTATTCAAGCTGTTGGATTTTTTATTCAAGCTCTCCTAGAAAGCTCAATATAACCAAAAGATACTAATCCAGCTACAAGAAACTATTCCTAATTTATCATGCTGTCTGGAGTTCACCTAACATATATCTTCAAACTAGAGCAGATACAACACCGTAATTAACTACAAATTCCTAAATGGCTCACTGAAAATAGGAAATGGAAAACATTCTTCATGTTTAGATAAGGAATGGTGACCCAAAAGGCTGAATTTCCTGATTTTAATCTCTTTTATGAATGCTTCACAGGTAATTCCTGCTTCAGTAGTTGGAGGTCTATTCTCAAAGTTAAACACAATTTAAGTTTGCACCTAGATTAACTGAGATTTATATGTGCAAGGAGAAAAATGCAGGTGTGATCAAGGTAATAAACCAAGTGTAGTCATGGTCCCAAACATGAATAAGTACAAAGCAACAACATTTTTTAAATCATCACACTCTTCTGTACCAAATCAACTAGTCCAAAAACATCGCCCTTTCCCATCTCCTTCCAAATCCCAAACCCAACATACTTGCTTCTGGTACCCACCACTTCTCCAACACCAAATACCAAACGTCCAAGCACTCAGCATACCACCATGAACACCCAACCTGGTCTCAACCTGGTCTCACAGTATCACCCCCATAAAAGCCCTCTGCCCCGGAGCCACCTGGCCCATACCACCATCCATCTCCAAACCTTTTTGCCTCATTGCACTAGCTTTTCATGATTCCCCATCCAACCCTCTCCCCCTATTCCTTATCCCAGATGCTACCTCGCAAATCCCTGATGGCCTCACCCCAAAAGCTGCTGTATTTTTCTAGACTAGCAGAATCACTACTCCCATTCCTGCTCAAACCCTACTTTCTAGTACTCTCAGACTTATGGTTCGTAATAAAATGCACATAAAGTTCATATACACAAAAAAGATCTATGCTTTTTTTATATCCAGAAGAGAAAAATTACTCAACAAATATCCTTAATAGCATTTCGGATAAGTCATGGTTATGCAAAGTCATTCACCTTTAGATACTGTTTCTGGTATTGTTGGTGATGGGACTAAGGATGTATTGCTTCACAAAAAAGTTCCATTCTTTTGTCATATACACAAAAAAGATCTATGCTTTTTTCATATCCAGAAGAGATAATTTACTTAACAAAGATCCTTAATAGCATCTCGGATAAGTCAATGGTTATGCAAAATCATTCACCTTTACATACTGTTTCTGGTATTGCTGGTGGTAGGGACTAAGACTGTATTGCTTCATATCAAAAATAAATTTGGCCTTCAGAACTTAGAAAAATCACACAAATAAATGTTCCATGACTACTAATATGAAAAATTTCCAGGCAACAGCAAATAACAGTTAGTGGCACTATGTGACAGAACGCATAATTGTCAAGTGAAAAAGATGATCAAAACAAATTTCTTTATAGGTTTCATGCTTCTGTTGTTAAAGATTCATTAGGCATTCATCACTTCTTGTTCTATGACAATAAATATACAAAAAAGATTGCATCAAATTATAAATCATGACACATAAACTTACAAGATAAAATATCCAAACTAATTAATTCATAGATTTCCCTTAAATAGTGAACAATCATATCCAATTAAAAATAAATATATACTACAATTTCTCAAGAACCCGTGTTTTAGTGTACCTGAAGCTCGCCCTTGACCATAGTAGAGACATTGGTGAATAGATCGTTGAATGATTGAGCTAGCTCATCACTCTCCTTCTCTGCCCCTGAAGCCATTGCTGGCTTTCTTGGGTATGTCCTCTTGGAATTTGTTGGAGAATGGGAACGGGTCTGGTGGGAGAGCAGGCGGGTTTGCGGTTTGCCTGGTTCCGACTGGTCTGCTTTGAATAATTATGTGCTGGTGTGGGCCGTGGATATGACCTATTTAATACCCAGTTATCCTCCCAGAAATTTGTTAGTGGGTACTAAATAAAGACCCAAAAGTATATGAAAAAGGAAAATTCAAAAAAAAAAAGTATTGGTTTTTATGACGGAAAACAATATATAAATCGTAAATATGTTACAAACACTTAAAAATAATAAGATTAATCAGCTGAACTATCAAGAAATAATGCTTAAGAGATATTTATAATTTGTTAATCATTTTAATGCTATTTAGTTTCCTATTTTATATGTTTTGGATAAATAATTTTGTTGCGATTAACTTTCTACATAGCTTTAGGTATTAACATCAAATTTGAATTAATATTCATTGAGTGTTACACAAAATATTGATAATCAGTTTGTTTGGTAATAAGCCAGTGTAATCGTAGTCCTAATATAATATTTCGCTAGCAAACAATGGAAAACATGTATTGTCAATTGGCAACAGCATGCTTTTAAAAAAAAAAAAAAACTAAACGCACAAAATGTAAAAGATAATTTTCATTATCAAGAGGATGGTGCCAAAAGAAAATTAACAATTAACAATTAAACAAAGTAAAAGTACTCTTAACAAAAATTATTGGCATTGCAAATAAAGATAACTAAATATCGTGATGTTTTACTAAACGGAAGCTATATTCAAATAGCCTTCAAGTAAAAGTTTTATGCTAATAAATACATAACACTAGAGGTGCCTGGCACAGCCTTGGCCCACCAGAGATATAATTAGACTAAGTTCACAAGAAAATGTAACCATTAGTAAATGATAATAATCTAAAGTCGAAGAACAATTAGCTCAATATAAGTTTATTAACAACTCAACTTAGTTCTTGAAGAAGTGAGAACTTATAATTGTCTAACTACCATCCAATTACACTGTTCATCGGCTCAAATTGCAAAATTAAGCAAAAAACAACAACATGCACAGTTGACAAGAAATATGATAAAAACATGTCTATAAGACCTGCAGGTAAAAATTTCGTATTAATTTTCAAACATAATGTAATGTTACACATCATTATCAGTCAACTATTATCCTGCAAAAAATCATACAACACACATTTGACAATAAATTGACAAAAGACAATAATATCAGAGCAATTGTCTATAGAATCAACCACTACAGCGATTCTTTAAGAGTTGTAGCTGTAAAAACTAATTAACACTGTCCAACCACTCCACACCTTATTATTAAGCTAAGGTTGGTTCTAAAATGTCAATCAATCTGCTACAAACCACTATATTATACACAACAATTCTCCTTATGACAGTACAAAACCAATCAATTAGTGATATAGTACTACTTCATTCATTGAAGCGTAGTAGTCTAACATACATCAGGGGAAGCCAATGAATTATTATATGAAAAAATAATTTGTTAAAAGCGGCATCATATACACTCAGTTATCCTCAATCATCTTCAAATGAGTCTATTAGTATTATATCAACTTACGACAAATTTAACTAATAATCCTTTATCTGATATCTAAATACTAATAAAATAAGACCCGTTATCAGCCAGATCCCAAGTTTCTCTTTGATTTGTTTACATAACATATTAAAATGTAAGAGATTATAAAAGGGATTTAAAACAATTTAACATGTTCAACTTCACAATCACCAACAATTTAACGTGTTCAACTTCACAATCACCATACTAATTCTTAGGACATCAGCTCAACTTGTGCTTGCCTCAACTTTTCTTTGATAGGCTTGATTTTGCTGGAATTCAGAAGGGTGAGTTGTTCATGAGAATCAGTTTACAGGCAGCTTGTGGCACTTTCACCTTGTTTGCCTTCCACATTTCAAATTCAATAGTGTATATCAGAATTTAAGAACTATTTATTAAATTTTTTCTATGACCCAAAAAAAAAAAAAAAACTTGAAAACATGCAAGATGAAAAATCATGACCAAAACCAAATAGCAATTGAAGTTTCTCCAAATGTCAAATACTAAAAACTAAGAATCAGCATTGAAGATGGTCAGCAACATAAAATAGGAAGCAGACTGGTATGATGGTAATTAGAAAAGTGAAAGAAGGTTAAAAGTGGGCAAAATTTTCTTCTTTTAGTTATATAGATGTGAGAAAGATTATTAGCCCTTGATTGAGATGTCACGAACCAGGGGTTGAATGTTATCAGTTACTCAAAAAAACACATGAACGTCATTAACATGGAAATGAAAATCCAATTGAACATGAACGAGATCAATTTCATCTAAATGATTCATGGCTTAAAACTAAAATCAATTCATAAGACATGAATGAGAGCATAACGCGAAAGAAGACAGCTTATTTGGATAATATTAACAGCTCAACACAAAAAAGAAAAAGGCATTCACGATTTGTTGTTTAAGATGCAAATTTTATCTTACTTGTTTTTTCTTGAGCCTTTTGAGCTCAATAGCAGTCAGTAAATATCTGTTTGTAATTGTTACATAAAAAGAGCAAAATAAGAATCTCAAATTTAATATAAAGTAGCTAAGCCAAGTAAGAACTAAGAAGTAAAACCAAGTAAGAACGCTTATGCTCTCAACTTCTTTGCGTAAACCCTCACGTTTAATTATTTCTAGCATTCACTTATTACTGGTAATCCATTAATAAGACCTAAAATAATAATAATTATATAAGCACAAAAGGACACGATTAATAAAAGGGAAAAAACACGCACAACAGATACTAACTCAAAACTTTTGAAGCATGACAATTAAACATAAAAAAAAAAAATATTACAGGGAAACAAAGTTCTCGATTCTTCAACTAAATATAATCTAAAAATTCAAAGCAAATAAATAATACCAGCAAACAACATTATAAAAATAAGGATCTTACCAAACTTTTAGTCACCAAAACAATATAGCAATATATTCTCACTGTCTGCCGCGTCTTCTCTCCGCTACAAATGAAAAAGTAATCCTGATTAGATGAAATACTATTAGACAGAAATATCAAAAAAAAAAAAAAGACATTTCCTCACTAGATGGTGAAATCTATATAAAATTACAAGTAAAAAGTGCAAAATTACCTTTTTCAATGGATTTTTTTTGGAAGGATTAAACCAAAATTAGAGCTTTTTTCTTGGCAAAAAAAAAATATATACATTGAACTTTTCCTATAATAGAAGCAGAGAGGAGTAGAAAGAAATAAAAGGAGTAGAAGAAGAAGAAGAAGAAGAAGAAGATGCAGATTTAGTGAAGAAGTCTCCATAAAGCGAATCGGTGAGATGCAAAAGGGGCCAGAGGGTTTCCCAACTCAAAAGAGGGCAAAGGATATAGAGAAAAAGAAAAAATCTCTCTACTCTAGCTGTCTGGATCAAAGACAGCTTCTCAAGCCCATAAACTGAGGGAGAAACTTTTAAGGATCCAACAGTCAATATACTAAAATGGTAAGGGATCTAACGGTTGTCATCTAGGCAATAAAAAAAATTAATTGCTAAATTTACCATTAACTATCTATCAGACAATCGTACGCTTGGAGCTTTCATGAGGTTAAGAAGGGCATTTCACGTGTGATTTCAGCCTAAACTGATTGTCTAATGCTCAAATGGCTAAAATAGCTTAAATGCCTCTCAGTGAGGCATGCCAAGTGTCAGTAGCAGAGGCTGGTACAGTGACTCTTGTGTTCTATTATTATATACTAGGGGGAAGTCCCTCACGAGGCACAGGTATTTGGTACTTGTATCTTTTATCTAATAGTCTCATCCGATAATAGGCCTTTTAATGGAAGCCCGAAGCCTGCTCCACCAGGTGATAATTAGCAAATAATGAAATTTTAATTGAATAAAGAGCCTTAATCAAGACTTACTAAGCACAACAAAATAGGATTTATTTCAAGATTAGACAACAAGCATGATAGGTGTGACAATTTGCATAAACTGACATATTTATGCTCACATTCACAATTTTTCACTTTCGAAAAATAAACCCCCACATGGAGTGTCAAAAGGTCACTCTCCATTGCCTCTAAGGTTTGCTATTAAACTAATAACATAAAACTACTAAAAAAGGATAAGAAATTTATAGAAACAAAAGAATAAACATCCAAGAATTAGTGAATGAATCAATCCATTTCATTCTCATTATCGTTCAAGGGCATCATTGTCTTGTTGGTTTCCGCCCACCAAATACTGCAACAGCCCTACACATCCCAGCAACATCTCTTCTGATGTTAGAAGTTGAATAGGTGCAGTCTCAGGCTCCTTACCATTAGAAGAGATGTAATTTGTGATGAAGACCATCAGGATAATACTTCAACAAGGATTTCCCAGATGGGTTCAAGGATCTCAATATGGAATGCAGGAGACAAGGGCTGTCCCAAAACTATAACACAAGAAACACTGTATAGAATAAAAGTGATCAAACTACATGTTGCCATGAATTGCAAGACAGTTTAATAGAAGGTTGATTCTGGAAGCTTGAAATGCTGATGTTTTCCCGCATAAAAGGTTATTTCACCACAATACACCCAAAAGGATCTTATTTTAACCCTTTTTCCCCCCATCCATCTTTGAGCCACACGCCTAAGAAGGAAATGAAAATGAAACCAGCAGATGCTAAAATGATATTTCAATCATGAAATTTTGTGCTGCAATTATAATCTCAAATGCGAAACATAAGTTCTTAACCTTAAGTAACTGAGATTATACGATAAAATAATTTAATTAACCAGTTGAATTGGGTCCACATGGTGTTCTTAACCATAGAGACAACAATCATGAAAAAAAAAACCACGCGTTATCAATGAAAAAAATTATAATCAAGTCAAGCCACAAAAATGTGAAAGATCAAAGCCAGGGTTAAGATTGAAACATTCACTATCTTTACGCAGAAAAGATGATCCTGATGCACAAGAAAGAATTTCCTTTTAAGCAGTAGGTGCTTTCATGGCAGAAAAATCCCTGGTTAGCAAAGATTTTCTTTAATCTAATGCAAGCAGCTCATAGATATTTAAAAAAAAAATTTTGCCAGGTAACCAAGAAATCTCTGTAAATAAAAGAAAGACTATCGATGAAGGGAATTAAAAGGATGTTACCTTTTCAACCTTCCCGTCATTGTTCTGTAATCAAGCGCAAGACAAAAGCCATGAGGGAAAAAAAATAAGAAATGGAGAATTTGAAATAATTTTTTTTTAAACATAGATCTGAGTCCATCTATTTTTTGGGTAAAATCCTTTGAACTGAAGAATCTAAACATAAGAAGCTAATGAACTTTAGCTTAACTTACAACAAATGGATGTATGAAATAATTAACCATACTGCTTCAAGAACAAACACTTGCACAATCGCACAATCAAAAGCCCACATAATGATAGTCAAGAGGCCTATGGAGAGCTTAAGGGAAAAAAAAAAAAAACTTGATTCCCACACGTGAGTCCTCCCTACTTTAATTTAAACAACTCTACATGTCTTGTTAATGATCTCTAGAAACACTTGATACTTGATAATTGACAAGAATATTATCAGTCTTGTTGCTCCTAAGGAGCCAAACAAATGTTGAAACTTTAAAAAAAAAAAATCCTCTTTAACTACATAAACATGAAAAACTACATAAATCGAAAAAGGAATAGAAGACATACCTGCCCACTTTAGAGCATCCTTCTGCCAAAAAAAAAAAAAAAACAGAGGAAACACTAAAATTAATATTACAAAAGCCATTAAAAGCATCCAGCAGTGCTCAAAAGAATTTGAAAAAATCATTTCTTGACTAAACCAGATATCTGAATCCGCATGCTACATCCATAAAAGAACAAAAATAAAAGATGGGAAAAGTAAAAGAACCGAAAAAATCAATTAAACAACAAAGCCAAGAATACTTGCAAAAGATCACACTATACAAACAAAAGATGAAAACCAATAAAAGAAAGCAGAAGAAGAAAATGAATCAATTAAGCCCAAAAAGCCAACAATACCTGCAAAAGAGCAGACTTTACAAACGAGAGTTGAAATCAAATTGAAGGAAGAAGAAGAAGAAGAGAGAAGAAGATGAAGAGAGAGAGACAACGACAACAGAGAAACTGGAAAAAAGGGGAAGTAGAATAGGAGAGAGGCTAGGTGAGGACGGGAGGTTTTGAGTTAAATTAAAACCTTGTCACCGGATCAAAATTTAAATAGGTGTATAATATATTTTTTTAATCTCAGTTGAGTTCCTTCTGAGCTCAGTTAAGTTCCTTCCATGTAGCATAGAAATGGAATAATATATTATTGATTTTTGATAAGAAAAACAGAGAAAGCTTAAAAATTTAGATTCCGTCCAGTTGTTTATTTTTAAAATATCTTTTAAAAAATATTATTATAATAATTTAATTTAATTTTTTATAAATATATTTATAAAATAAAATTTTAATTAAAAAATATGTTTAAAATTTTTAAAATATATATTTTTAAAAAATACAAACAAACAAATGCAGCCCTGGATAAAAGAGGAAATCGGCACTAAGACAACAACCAACAATTTGGGATTATCCCCACCAAACCTTATCTCCGAACGTTAGAAGGAGTACATTGTGCATAATAGTCTGAACATTGACCTATGAAATGACAAAAAAAGTTGCTGTACATGTGGGGCAGAATAAAAAATATACTGTTCATCTCTGGATAGTGCTTCTTATATATTATTATGTAGGATACAGGTAAGTAGATAACAAAGTGATGTGTGAATAGCATTTCCTTTTAGTGGGTATGCAAATTTTTAATGGTAAAAAAATGACACATAATTTGCAATTATTTCCTAACTCTAGGCTTAGTTTTTTTTTTTTCCAAATAAATGAAATAAAAATCCTTAAACATGGATCAGTGAGGGCCCCCAGCCCAAAGTAACGGGAGAATCAAGGTCTGATGGACTCAAAATCATATTGTATCGCCATGGGCCGGACACCGACACGCGTCAATTCCATTTAATCTTTATTGGGTAGGGTCTGCGTAAAAATTAAGCAGGGTCGTCTAAACAAAAATGTATTGGGTTTTGCCCCATACTATTTAAGCACCAGTTCGGAATCCAATCGCTTTAAAAAAAAAAAAAGAAACCTCCAAAATTCAAGAGAAAGCCCGATCTTGGAAAGCAGATAGAAGGATTCAAGGAGAGCCCATTCAAATTTCCCCAACCGAATCTGATTATTTGAGAATCTTACCCGGTTCAATATTATAACCGGTGGTTTATTTGACCCGGTTCTTTTGGGTCCATCCCTCCCAACCTGACCGCAAAACGCCAGTGTGGAGGGGAGAAAACATAACAAGAAAATTGCAACAATGAACTCTAAATCGAAGAAGAAGAATAAAAGACCGGTAATCAACAAAAATCAACAGATGATTAATAACTCGGCAAGTATATATTTTTCTTTTTCCACTGTGTAAGTAACTAATTAAGTAATTCATTTTAATCAAAATCCCCAATTTTCTTTATTGTTTTTAAATCACTGTCTTTTTTTTTTTTTTTTTGGTTTGGCTCTAAATTTGTTAAATTTTAGCAGGTGATTGTAGTTTGTGGATGAAAATTATTGTAATCTGATTGGTGGATTTGGGATCACATCAGACCTAGGCTTTACACTGTAAAAATGATGGGTGAATTGAATATGGGGGTTTGGTTGAATTGAGGGTTTTTTCTTGAACCAAGAAAAAATGAAGGCTGGGAGCGCTGCGAAGCTGATAGTTGATGCGCTGTTGCAGCGATTTCTTCCACTTGCCAGGCGTCGAATTGAAACCGCCCAAGCACAAGTAAGATTTTTTTTTAAATTTTTTAAAACTTTTTAATTTTATACAAATCCGAAGTTGGATAATTAATTGCATTTAAGTTCTTTTTGTGGTTGTTTAAGTAGTAGGATTGACTGTTGTTTTTGTAATTTTGAGTTTTTAGTTGCAATAATGTGGTGGAATGGAAATTTGGCTGTTCAAGTATTATCTTTTAGTTCCTTTCTTGGTTAATGCTAGTTTGCAAATAAAGTTTGGATTATTTGCTTGCGGCTCATGAGTGTGGTGTCCTGCATTACAAGTGAACGGCAGTTGGTCGGGATGGTGACTCTTGCATGGTAGTAAATCATGTTAAAGCAAAAGTTTACATAAAAAAGATAGCAAAAAAAGGAAAAGATAAAGTTTCTAATTTGGGATATCTTTGAAGGGAGTTGTTTGCTTGACAGATTAAGACTGAAGAGAAGAAATGACTGGAGAAAGGTCAGCAGAGCTTTTTTTTTTTTTTTTCCCCAAATAATTTGTCTGCCTTTAGTGGACACTTTTGCTTATCTTTGTCGGTCTATGATGCTTTCACAGATTCTTAACGGTGGAACTTCTAAACCTTTTTTAACAATATTTTTTACATCTTTTTGAAGTGCAAAGTTTTGTTTAATATGTGGAGTGCAGAAAAGTTATTAAACAGTTGTATTTGTTAATTACATGCCTGAGTTTTTTCTTTCTTAACAATAATTTTACATATTTTTAATGTAGAAGTTTTCTTTACAATGTGTGTTTGGGCAAAGTTATTAAATAGTTGTATTTGTTGATTACATGCCTGAGATTTTTTTGCCCTTCTTGCCTTGGGGTTTACAGGATGGACAATACCTTCGGCCATCAGACCCAGCTTATGAGCAAGTATTGGATTCTTTGGCCATGGTAGCACGACATACACCTGTGCCTCTTTTGGAAGCCCTTTTACGCTGGAGAGAGAGGTTTTAATGTGTTTCCTTTTTGGTTTGTGTTTGTAAGATTATTATTAGTTTGCTTATCAAGTCTGAGATTTCCCACTATGAATGCCTTATCTATTACAAATTGGTTTATGTTCCTTCTGATTATTTCTAGATACCCTTAGTATTTTGAATGGAGCCTATAATATTTGTCTATTATCTCTTGAGTTGATGGCTGAAGCTCGAGAGAGGAACAACCCGGATTTTTCTCTCTTCTGGATGTAGTATTAATCTTCTATCTGCAACCATAAATGTCAACTTAACCTCCTGTAGAATAATAAAGGAAAAGCAAATAAAGCTAATTTAAATATGCTTTTAAGCTCAAGTTGGGGATGTCCTTTAGTCGAACGAACATTTTACGTAAGGATAACTGGTGGGTTGTTATCCAAGTGAAAGTTTTGAAGATGAAGAATAAGCATTTTGGATAATTTCTTACGAATTAAGGTGAATTGTACTGGTATTTTCTATGTCCTTTTATTAGTTAAGATTCCTAGTGTTATTATCTGCTTCTGGACTTGTTCAAAATTAGATTTGATGATGCTCTTTCTTTCTATTTGTTTGTGAAGAAATTTTTGAAATTGCATTTCTACTTTTCTACAATTCTCTGATTGCTTTGCAGCGAATCTCCTAAAGGTGCAAATGATGCTTCAACATTTCAGAGAAAGGTTAGTTATTTTGAACATGTTACATTACACCACTGCATGCAAAGGAATGCATACATTCATGAAGTGCTTAAGTCTAGTACCTACAATGTGTCATCTAATTGCCTTTCACATGATCAAATACAAATATTCTAATTATATGAAAGATAATTTTAATTCATTTGCTCTTGATTTATTGGGGAACGAATGTGTTTCAGTTAGCCGTGGAGTGCATCTTTTGCTCAGCATGTATCCGCTTTGTCGAGTGTTGTCCACAAGAGGGACTTACAGGTTCTTTCCATGTTATTGGCCTCCTTTTTGGGGGAAGGGTTTGCATAGGGGAATCTTCTAATTTTTCTATTGGGTCTAACATACATATACTTGCTGCAGAGAAGCTTTGGATTGGACTTGAAAATTTTGTCTTTGACTGGTTAATAAACGCGGACAGGTAAATATGAATAATCTGGATGTTTAATATAGCAGGATTCCATGGTCAATTTCTTGTTCCCGTTACAGTAAATTCTGAAATTGTACTTTGCTATTTAGTTTTTCAATCTTGAAGCTCTAATTTTTTTTCTTAGCTAGTCTGCTGGTACAATTGTGGACTGGGTGAAAGGTTCTTACATTTTAGGATTCATGAGAACAGTTCTAAGGTTCGAATGTTGTTGTTTAGACTGGAAATTTTTTTTTGGAGAATTATTATACATTAGAAGTTTGTGATTTTTTCCACATCAGATTGTATATTTCATGTGAAACCAATTAGTGAACTAAGTAGTGGTCATTGAATGTAAATCACTCAAGCATGATGGTGTTTACTGATATTATGTTTGTAACAAATGTTGTCAATACTGTAGTAGTTGCTAACTGATATTATGTTAGTAACTAATGCTGTTAATACTGTAGTAGTTGCTAGATTTGTTATTTATGATAACAAATAACTCCTATCAGCTCTTCTTCTTATTCTTAGGCTCAGGTTATGGCACTTTATTTTTCACATGATCATAGTTTTTACTTATTGCAGAGTTGTTAGCCAGATTGAATACCCTTCTTTGGTAGATGTGAGGGGGCTTCTTTTGGATCTAGTTGCGCAACTCCTTGGTGCATTATCTCGGATCAGGTAAACAGACTATCATATAAGCTGACTGTTGCTAGAGCTGGATGTAGCATGAGGAGTGTTAATGCATACAGATCTCTGATTAGCTTTTATCCTATATAAACTTCCGTTGGTAAAAATCTAAGGCAATCCATTATGGTGGATCCCAAACTTTTAATTTTGTTGATAGAATAATGCTTTTAAGTAGTAAAATTTTGTAAGAATGTTATGAGAATTCCTTACCATATATGGTTCATGTGCGGTAATTGTAGAGGGTTGTAAGTAAATAGCAGGAAATTACATCCATCTGAAAGAATAATGATAGAGACAAGTTGCAACAATCACCTAAGGTTTATAAGAGGCGTGGCAAGGATGCTTCTAATGCCCAAGCTTTGATTTGGCATACTCTTGATGACAAGGAACCTACTTGGGAGTTGGCTTGGGTCTAGACAGTCTATTTTCTGATTTTCCTCATCAGGGGTATTTTAGTAATTTTAGGGGTTCGCAGGAATTTTACGTTTATGGGAATTTTCTGTTTGGTAATTAGTTTTAATAATTAGTATTTTAGTTGTCTTGGGGAATAAGGGAGCTTAGCTTTCTAGTAGAATTCTATTTTAGTTAAGAGTCTTAATTAGAGTTGGAGTCAAATTGTGTCTTAGATGTTCATAAGTATCATACTTCTCTATCAAGACAAGCAGATTTTTACGTAATAAAATTTCCTGCAGACTTAAGTCTTCTTCTTGGTTTGTGTGATGCAACCTGACTTTGGGTGTGATGCCTAAAGGATCCTAGGAGTGATTCCTAGCGTTACTAATTTGATTTCTTATCCTATCCACATATTTTCTGAAATTTACTACAAGTTTACTGCATTAATTGTGGTGAAATTCAAGTCCAAACCTGTTAGAGAAATCTGTCTAGCCTACCAAGTTTTCGTGCTGCGTCAAATAATTTTTCCTGTTTTCCATTCTTTTTGTTCTCTTATATTTGTTTTGACTGTTAGAACTGGATACAATTTTTGTGTCAAAGAAAAGTCTATATGTTATCTCAATTTGCCAGTCGCTGACTTTTCTGCCATATCAATTTTCCTAGGTTTGCCGTGGCTTGAATTAAAGTTTGTGAAACCTGAATTTGTTGGTGGTGTACATCTTGCTTCGCTATTTATTTTCTATGTTGGTTTCTCAGACGTTGTTAAAATCTGTATGGAGTAATTTTATTTTGAAAATATTGATGGCCCCAGTGTTTGAGAATAAAAGATGATCTTGCTTTCAAGGCCCTTGCAGAAAATGTAGTTGCTTAGGTTATCATCTCTTCTGTATGTTGGATTAATGTCTCATTGTCCTTGTTCGTTAACCTATATTTGTGTGCGTGTGTATTTCTCTAGATTCTCTGCTTTCAGGTTATCTTCAAGTGTTAATTGTTGGACAATGTCTTTTGACTTATTTAGTCAATCTTTCACTTAAGTTTTCTTTAAAATCCTTGGTTCCTTTTCTGGCCTTCATATTTCAATATCTGTTGTTTTTTTCCAAATTCTCTCTCTTGATTTTATTGTTGACCTTTTAATTAATTGGAAGTTTGTTTCAAGATTTTAGCACAAAAGAGATCCGAGGCAATCAGTCAAGGTTTTTTGACTGCGTTCTCGATTATGTTCTTTATTGCCTTGTGGTGTTTTATACTCTTGCTACTCTATTGTGGTTGTTTAATTTCTCATGTTGTTATAGCATTATATTGTGTTGTTTGATGAATGCTTTGGTACCATGGTTCGCCTAGACAGTTAATTTGGTTTTAGTAAAGGGTGATGAAGGATGTATCAATAACAGGTGCAGATGTTATGATGGGCTGTCTGCCAATTTGTTCTAAATGTGGTACTGATTTTTTCCCCAATTAATTACAGCTTCTCTTTCTCTTAATAGATTCAGTTCTGTGACTGAACGCTTCTTTATGGAGCTCAATACTCGTCGGATTGATACCAGTGTTGCCCGAAGTGAAACACTTTGTATCATCAATGGGATGCGCTATCTGAAGCTGGGCGTAAGTATAGATCCATAATATTGATCAGTTTGGATTAAAAAGAATTTCTGTAATGATAAGGTGACTATCAGGTTAAGACAGAGGGTGGTTTGAACGCATCAGCTTCCTTTGTGGCAAAGGCTAATCCCCTTAATCGTGCACCCCATAAACGAAAAAGTGAGCTCCACCATGCCTTGTGCAATATGCTTTCAAACATTCTGGCACCACTTGCAGATGGTGGAAAAGATCAATGGCCTCCTTCAGGTGTAGAACCTGCTCTTACTCTTTGGTATGAAGCTGTTGCGCGCATTAGGCAGAACCTCATGCATTGGATGGATAAACAGAGCAAACATATAGCTGTAAGCACATTAGAGAGCATTTTTTTAATCTTGTTGTTTCCTTTTTCTTCATTTATTTTTTAGTTTTCTGGAATTTCTGTTCATTAGTGAAGAGGAAAAGCTTTAAAAATAGAGAAAATGTGTGGATGAAGGAAAAGGGGAACGGGGAGAGAATGTTTTACTCTTTCATGGTTTGTGGAAAACCTGAACTACCAAATTAAACTTAATTTTTGTTAATAATTGTAATCAACTTACAGATAAAATTAATTGTTATACTGGTGATGAAGGACATTGAAATTTAAATAATTGAATTCTTTGTTTTAGGTGTGCACATAAATCTTCTTTAAATGTCAGAAGAATCTTCCAACTTGCTGCAGTTAGAGAACGAGTGAATGATTGCTTTAGTGCTCATGAATGGTTGCCATTTTGCTAGTACCAAATTTTCATTAAGCTCGTTTATTGGGAGTTAAACTTTTTGAAGTGCAGCTCTTGTAATTTGTTTTGCTTCAGATTGATTTTGTTTTGATTGGTGCTATGTCTCTCTGGCAGAGGAGTTTCTGGTGATTGGTCGTATCTTGTCTGGAATATTAGTTAACCTGCACAATTCAGTTGATTTAGGATCCGTTGTTATCTGATGAACAATTATTTCCCCCTCTTGGATGGTATAAGTTCTTTGATGATTACGTCACATGTTAAGGAGTAGAAAACACGGCCTGCCGCTGCCAGAGTAAATTCTTGTACAACATTTGGATATGCATGTGCTTTTCCAGAGAACACAGGAACAATTCTTTCGGTTCTCTGTATTGTCTGACAGAAAAAAGTGTCCCCTTTTGTATTTGCAATTCAACCATTAGATCTGATTTTTGACAATCTGAATCGTATTAATTGAAATGAATCTGGTTCTAACCTCAGAGGATTTATTTCTAAAAGAGAACACAATGATGCCGAAATGAACAAATTTGCAGTTTTCAACTTGCCGTTGTTTCAGTATCTGATTACTGTGGCATTGCACATTAAAGGGAAGGGGGAAGTGGGGACAGTGGTTATATTCGTTAATGAGGTGGCTTTTGTTTCTTGTTGCGTAAGTAATGGCAAGTTGACTGTGTGATTTTTATTTACTTATTTATTTTTTGGGTTGTGGTTTTGTTTGGGTTTTTTTTTTTTTTTTTTGGGGGGGGGGGGGGGGGGGATCATGCTTATCTTGGATCTTTTCCCCACTAATCCTAAGAAATGTTTCAATATCCAGGTTGGTTATCCTTTGGTGACTCTTCTGCTTTGTCTTGGTGACCCTAATGTTTTCCTTAACAATTTTGGTACTCACATGGAACAATTATACAAGCATCTTAAGGTAAGTTGTATATTATTTATCTTGACCCCTTAGATATTTTACATCAGTTATATCACTGTCATGTCAGGGCTTGGAGACATATTTTTGTTGCACATGTTTTGGATGCTCCACAAGTGTATAATTGGAATTTTTGTGCAGGATAAGAACCATCGCTTCATGGCCTTAAATTGTTTGCATCGGGTTTTGAGGTTTTACTTGAGCGTTCATGGTGATTCCCAACCTCGAGATCGTGTGTGGGACCATCTGGACAGTGTGACCTCACAGCTTTTGACTATTATCAGGAAAGGAATGCTTACACAGGATGTCCAACATGATAAACTTGTAGAATTTTGTGTTACCATTGCTGAGCATAACCTTGATTTTGCTATGAACCACATGATATTGGAATTACTGAAGCAAGATAATTTAAGTGAAGCAAAGGTTATAGGTCTTCGCGCTTTGCTTGCCATTGTCATGTCCCCAACAAGCCAGCACGTTGGTTTGGAAATTCTGCATGGTAAAATGTTGAATTATATTGCCCGTTTTAGGTACTCTGTGTTTGTGTATCTTGTTACTGTTGTTTAAACTCTTTGATTTATTTTGAGTTTTTTGGCTTTGACAGTTCAAGGTGTAGGGCATTATGTTCCGAAAGTGAAGGCTGCAATCGAGTCTATTCTGAGATCCTGCCATAGAACATACAGCCAAGCTCTCCTAACTTGTTCAAGGACTGCTATAGGTACTCACTCCCCCAACCCCCAACACACCCATACTCATACTGGTTTGTTTTCCTATATTTAATGAGAACAACTGTAACTTGTGAAATTCATTGGTTGAATGAACTGCAGCATGAATGGCTTGCTGTTTATGACAAGTTAAATTATGTTCTGTGGTTTATTATGTTGCTGAAGATAGGATAATATACTTGTGGAAGAAAAATTCTTTGTTTGTGGACACAAAATCCATTTGCCGTTGACACTAAAGCACAACAATGGCACTCTTAAAATGAATCAAACGTCAGTCCACAATAATTATCCTATGATGGGATTCTGAATTGGATTTCTGCTTTTATTTGTTTCCTAGTCTGCCTTTGCACTCGATTTGGGGTATCTAAGTAATTGGTTACTTAAATGATAAGCGGAAGACCTTTTTCCCATTCTGGTATACCATGTGAATGTTGAATTGACTTCTGGAGAGAGAACAGCTTTTGACAAATTTCCCAATATTTTTTTGTCTTATCAGTCTGGATCGGTTTTGTATATGAATTGCTTTATGAGCTGAGTAGGGTGTTTTCACTTTTTACTTGGGCTAAACCAAACAGTTGCAGCTTAAATTAAGGAGTCGGAGAGAGTCTACACTTGCTGGATTCTTGATAAAAATGACTGTCTGGAAAAAAATTTTCCCTGTAACTTCTTTTTTTCCTCTAAGGAAATACATAATTGAGAGGATTTTCTTTGTTTTGCATGATGAATTCCGGGATTATATTTTACTCTTTATTGACTGAGGCCTGTGGTCTGAATAGCCTTCTGCTGTTGTGTAGGCTAATTGATCTTTCCCACTTCTTTGTCTTATCACTATCCATTTATTTATTTATTTGTGGAACCTTATCTTTTAACACTTCAACGATTCCCTCAATGTTGCTTGGACCATGTGCATTTTCAGCAAATTGTTTATAAGAAACCAGTGTTTTTATTTTATTTTATTTTCATTTTGAGGTTTCTGTATCTTGTGACAAACTGGCTTATGATCTGCTTCTACAGATGCCGTAACTAAGGAAAAATCTCAGGGATATTTATTCCGCTCAGTACTGAAATGCATACCATATCTGATTGAAGAGGTTGGCCGAAGTGATAAAATTACGGAAATAATCCCTCAACATGGCATCAGTATTGATCCTGGAGTACGAGAAGAAGCTGTACAGGTACTCAATCGCATTGTGAGATATCTTCCCCATCGCCGTTTCGCAGTTATGAGAGGGATGGCAAATTTTATCCTACGTCTCCCTGATGAGTTTCCTCTTCTTATTCAAACATCACTCGGACGCCTTTTGGAACTCATGCGATTCTGGAGAGCTTGTCTGGCTGATGATAAGATTGAACATGATGCCATGGATGTCAAACGTCTCCAGAGAAATGAAGGACTCAAAAAGTCTTCTTTCCATCAACCTCAAGAAGCAATTGAATTTCGTGCTTCGGAGATAGATGCTGTTGGTCTTATATTCCTTAGTTCTGTTGATAGCCAGATCAGGCACACAGCATTGGAGTTACTCCGTTGTGTTCGAGCTTTACGAAATGATATACGAGAGTTTTCAGTGCTTGAGCGATCAGATCATATTTTGAAAAATGAAGCTGAGCCTATATTTATAATTGATGTTTTAGAAGAAAATGGGGTGAATGACCTTTTGTACCTTGACGATATTGTGAAAATTCTTTGTTGTATTTATTTATAACATTCAGAACTCACACGAGAGATGTCTTTTGCAGGATGATATTGTTCAGAGCTGTTACTGGGATTCTGGACGCCCTTTTGATATGAAACGAGAATCCGATGCTGTACCTCCTGATGTTACTCTCCAGTCTATACTATTTGAGAGCCCTGATAAGAACAGATGGGCTCGATGCTTAAGTGAGCTTGTGAAATATGCCACTGAGCTTTGTCCAAGTTCTGTACAGGAAGCAAAGTAACTAATCATCCATGATTGTTATTTCAAATGGACCTTTTTTATCTTGGAAATCTACACAGTCAATTTTGCCTCTTCTACTGTAGCCCATTGGCTTTTTCACTTATGTTTATTACCTGCTAAAATATTTTTCTGAGTAACTTACTCATTTGGGTTTAGGGAGATATTTTTTGACCTTTTAGCCCTCTATGAACATTTCTCTCACATTTAAGGTTAATGAGCCATTAAATGATCTCTATAATTGGTCATCCTCATTATCTCAACTTCTCCCATCACGTAAGGTTGACAGATGATCCTCACTACGTGATGCCCAACTCAAGTTGTGATCTTTAGGGAAAATGTAAATCAACTAATCATACCATAATTAAGAGAAATGCTGAGCCCATGCATGATTCGTTAAGTTTAAGTTTCTGTCAGTTCTTTACAGCTTGTTTGGGATCAATTACCTATAATAACCAAGCCTAGCTTGGTTATATTCTGCAAACTTCTTGGAAAATTGAGCCAAGTTTAGATAACTTGATTGGCTACTTAGCTCATTTGCAATTTTACCATCATCTTTTTCCCTGCTTTTGTCATGATGAAGCAGCCATCCTGCTGTACCAAGGGATGCCTTTTCTTCCCCTCCATTTTATTGAGATAAAATGTGTTCTTTGTTCTCATTGATGGTGAAACCATAGAGATCTAAATTTCTAGTTCCTTATCTTAGTTTGTACATGATAAACTTAGAACAAGAGTTTGGGGATTTTTTTCTTAATTTATTGTTTATCTGCAGGTTAGAAGTTATTCAGCGTCTTGCTCATATCACGCCTGCTGAGTTGGGTGGAAAAGCCCATCCATCACAAGATACAGATAACAAACTAGATCAGTGGCTAATGTATGCAATGTTTGCATGTTCTTGTCCACCGGATAGCAGGGAAGGTGGTGGTTCAGCAGCAACCAAAGAACTATTCCACCTCATTTTCCCCTCCTTGAAATCTGGTTCTGAAGCACACATAGTAAGTAATAGCTACTTGTTTATTTTCCAGATTTGTATGTGAAAGCCTATTTTTGGAATGATATTTTGCTATGTATTATGGGTATTTATTTTTTTAAGCTTCTCCCAACCTGCAGAAATTTTAAAAAGAAAAATGCTCTGGAGATGCTTTATTAATATGTCAATTGATTCATTTTCTCTCTTGCTGCAGCATGCAGCCACTATGGCTCTTGGCCACTCACATCTGGAAATATGTGAAGTCATGTTTAGTGAACTTGCATCTTTCATTGATGAGGTTTCTCTTGAAACAGAGGGGAAAGCAAAGTGGAAGGTATTGCTTAGTACGTAGATGCCTCTGAGCGTGAAAGCATTCTGTCTTCTTTTCCTCTTTCTTTTTTGTGCCATTACTGCGTGAGCAAAGTTTTTTTTTTTTTTTTTTTTAAATATATTTATAACAATTGGGAGATTATGTGAAGAACTATGGTTAAGGCTGTGTGTGCTTGGGTGCTTTTAGACCTGTAGTGATTTAAAAACCTTGCATTGTGCATTTATTTAGTGTAGCTTCTTGAGTATGTATATTTACGGTGTAACATGACTGGGTTTACAAGTATGGAGTCGGTGAAAGATGGATATAGCTATAGCTACCCACAGGCCAATATAAGCTTAGATTCAAATTATTCTAGTTTTATCACAGGTTCAAATTTTCCATCATATTGGTTTATGTATAGGTGTAATAGCCCTGGATGTTTGTTTATACTTAATTTACAAGCAAGAAAATCCTCTCGGATATGTTAATACAGAATCATCCCTTTTGCTGGTACAGACCCAAAAGTCTCGTCGTGAAGAACTCCGCATCCACATTGCAAATATATATCGTACTCCTGCTGAGAATATCTGGCCTGGTATGCTGAGCAGAAAACCAGTTTTTCGCCTTCATTATTTGAAGTTTATTGAAGAAACTACCAGACAGATATTAACAGCTCCTCCTGAAAGTTTTCAAGATACACAACCCCTTCGTTTTGCACTTGCTTCTGTTCTAAGATCTCTAGCTCCTGAATTTGTTGAGTCAAAATCAGAGAAATTTGATATCAGAACTAGAAAGCGACTGTTTGATCTGCTGTTGTCCTGGAGCGATGAGACCGGTAGCACATGGAGTCAGGATGGAGTTAGCGATTACCGACGTGAAGTTGAACGCTACAAGTCCTCTCAGCATAGTCGGTCAAAAGATTCGATAGATAAACTTTCGTTTGATAAAGAATTAGGTGAGCAGGTTGAGGCCATCCAGTGGGCCTCTATGAATGCAATGGCTTCACTCCTTTATGGGCCTTGTTTTGATGATAATGCAAGAAAAATGAGTGGGCGGGTTATATCTTGGATTAACAGCTTATTCATTGAGCCTACACCAAGGGCTCCATTTGGTTATTCACCAGCTGATCCAAGAACACCATCTTACTCTAAATACACAGGAGATGGTGGTCGAGGTGCAACTGGTCGTGATAAGCATAGAGGTGGCCACCTTCGAGTTTCCCTTGCAAAACTGGCTTTGAAAAATCTTCTTCTTACAAACATGGACTTATTTCCTGCTTGCATTGATCAGGTAACTATCATGTTATGTCAGTTACTTTTAAACAATTTCCTCTTATGTCACGTTGTGCAGTCAGCTTCATTGACTGGATACCGGATGAGGAATATATCATTATATAGTGACATGTTTTTCTCGGCCAACAGTATTTCAATACCTGAAAGCTGAAAATGATGAATCTGATCCTTCTTTACCTAAGAATTCTGAATATACAGGTTCACTCACAAATACTTTGCTATTTTGTAAATAGTTGGTTGGATCAGCAATAGAAAACTCCAATTCTGCCTTTACTTCTTGTCTTTTAGAGCTTCTTATCATGGACGATGCACTAAATATTTGGCCTCAAAGCATTCCACTATGTTTTCATTTTGCAGTGCTATTATTCTGATGCTGCTATAGCTGATGGCTACTTTAGCGTGTTGGCTGAGGTCTACATGCGTCAAGAGATACCAAGATGTGAAATACAGAGGTTGTTAAGCCTGATTCCTTTATAAGGTGGTTGATCCATCCAGACAAATCCGTGATGATGCTCTTCAAATGCTTGAGACACTTTCTGTACGGGAGTGGGCTGAGGATGGCACTGAAGGTTCTGGAAGCTATAGAGCTGCTGTTGTTGGCAACCTTCCTGACTCATATCAACAGTTCCAGTACAAACTCTCATGCAAACTTGCAAAGGACCATCCTGAGCTGAGCCAACTACTTTGTGAAGAAATAATGCAGAGGCAACTTGATGCAGTAGATATAATAGCACAGCACCAAGTATTGACCTGCATGGCTCCATGGATTGAAAATCTCAATTTCTGGAAACTCAAGGACTCGGGTTGGAGTGAGAGACTGCTGAAAAGCCTATACTACGTGACATGGCGACATGGTGATCAGTTTCCAGATGAAATCGAAAAGCTATGGAGCACAATTGCTAGCAAGCCTCGGAACATTAGTCCTGTTTTAGATTTCTTGATTACAAAGGGGATTGAAGATTGTGATTCAAATGCCTCAGCAGAAATTAGTGGAGCATTTGCTACATATTTTTCAGTTGCTAAAAGGGTTGGCTTATATTTAGCACGAATTTGTCCACAACGTACAATTGATCACTTGGTTTACCAATTGTCTCAGCGTATGCTTGAGGACAGCTTGGAACCATTACGACCCAGTGCTAGTAAGGCTGATGCCAATGGGAACTTTGTGTTGGAATTCTCTCAGGGGCCCGCCGTAGCTCAAATTTCTTCTGTTGTTGACAGCCAGCCTCACATGTCACCTTTGTTGGTTCGTGGATCCCTTGATGGTCCACTAAGGAATGCAAGCGGAAGCTTGAGCTGGAGAACGGCAGGTGTTGGAGGTCGAAGTGCCTCAGGGCCTCTGAGTTCTATGCCGCCTGAATTGAATATTGTTCCTGTATCTGCTGGTCGATCTGGCCAACTTCTTCCATCACTTGTAAACATGTCAGGGCCATTGATGGGAGTCCGCAGTTCAACAGGAAGCTTGCGGAGTCGCCATGTATCTCGAGACAGTGGAGACTACCTCATTGACACGCCAAACTCTGGGGAAGATGGGTTGCATTCTGGGGTTGCAATGCATGGTGTGAATGCAAAGGAACTTCAGTCTGCCTTGCAAGGACATCAGCAACATTTATTAACTCATGCTGACATAGCATTGATTTTGCTTGCTGAAATTGCTTATGAGAATGATGAGGATTTCAGAGAGCATTTGCCTTTGCTCTTTCACGTTACATTTGTCTCGATGGATAGCTCAGAGGATATAGTGTTGGAGCATTGCCAGCACCTGCTCGTTAATCTGTTGTATTCGCTCGCAGGCCGCCACTTGGAGTTGTATGAGGTAGAAAACAATGATGGAGAAAATAAGCAGCAGGTTGTAAGCTTGATTAAATATGTCCAGTCAAAGCGAGGCAGCATGATGTGGGAGAACGAGGACCCCACAGTCGTAAGGACAGAGCTTCCTAGTGCAGCACTCTTGTCGGCCCTTGTGCAGAGCATGGTGGATGCAATCTTCTTTCAAGGAGATCTTCGGGAAACTTGGGGAGCAGAGGCTCTTAAATGGGCTATGGAGTGCACATCAAGGCACCTTGCCTGCCGTTCACACCAGATTTATCGTGCACTGCGTCCTCGTGTCACTAATGATGCATGTGTATCTTTGCTTCGCTGCCTCCACAGGTGCTTGGCAAATCCAGTACCAGCAGTATTAGGCTTCGTTATGGAAATTCTACTGACTTTGCAGGTGATGGTGGAGAATATGGAGCCAGAAAAGGTGATACTGTATCCCCAGCTTTTCTGGGGTTGTGTAGCTATGATGCATACGGATTTTGTCCATGTTTACTGCCAGGTGCTTGAGCTTTTCTCTAGGGTGATTGATCGTTTATCCTTTCGTGATAGGACAACAGAAAATGTGCTTCTCTCTAGCATGCCCCGTGATGAGTTGGATACAAGTGCCTCTGATGGTACTGACTTTCAGGCGATTGGAATCTAAGAATGCCTCTGAACCACCACCGTCTAATGGCAAGGTACCAGCATTTGAAGGAGTGCAGCCTCTTGTTCTGAAAGGGCTCATGTCAACTGTTAGTCATGGTGTTTCTATAGAGGTTTTGTCACGGATCACAGTGCACTCCTGTGATTCAATATTTGGGGATGGTGAAACGCGGCTTTTGATGCACATCACTGGGTTACTTCCCTGGCTTTGCTTACAGCTCAGTCAGGATGCAGTTGTGGGCTCTACTTCTCCGCTCCAACAACAGTACCAAAAGGCTTGTTCCGTTGCAACCAACATTGCAATCTGGTGCAGAGCTAAATCACTGGATGAGCTAGCCACTGTTTTCATGATTTATTCACGTTGTGAGATTAAGAGCATAGACAACCTTCTTGCTTGTGTTTCACCACTACTGTGCAATGAGTGGTTCCCAAAGCATTCAGCTTTGGCTTTTGGGCACCTTCTAAGGCTTTTGGAGAAAGGGCCTGTTGAATATCAGCGTGTCATACTTCTTATGCTGAAAGCGTTGCTGCAGCATACCCCAATGGATGCAGCTCAGAGCCCCCATATGTATGCAATTGTGTCTCAGCTGGTCGAGAGTACTTTGTGCTGGGAGGCACTCAGTGTGTTGGAAGCCCTCCTACAGAGTTGTAGCTCTTTGCCAGGTTCCCATCCCCATGATTCCATGTCATTTGAAAATGGGCTTGGCGTGGCAGATGAGAAGATTCTAGCCCCGCAGACCTCATTTAAGGCTCGAAGTGGGCCGTTACAATTAGCAATGGGATTAGGGCTTGGGACTGGTTCCACACCAGCCACGCAAGCTAATGCAACTGAATCTGGTTTATCACCTAGAGAACTGGCACTGCAGAACACCCGTCTAATGCTTGGGCGGGTGCTTGATGGTTGTGCGCTTGGGAGGAGGAGAGATTATAGGAGGCTGGTTCCATTTGTGACCAGCACTGGGAACCTGTAAGGATATATAATGTATATTTTTCCCTTGCATCTCTATTTTAGGAAGATGGAATGCTGGAAATCGTGGTAACTATTTTTGTAAATAGATGGCCTGTGGTAATTGTGTTTTATTAACGTACTTTGTTGTTCTAGTATTAAGATACACCAATGCCGCCAAAGAAGTACTAGTCAATATTAGTGCTTTCACTTCTAGTTAGGAAGAATGTTCTATTCATTGTCACGCAATGTGTTACTTGACTGTATGAGATGTGATTTATATTCTGAATGAGGTTGATTAATCGATTTATAGATGTTGACAACAACATTTTTGTCTGAGGTTTGTTACAGGTTATAGTGGTCGTCTACAACATTTTTTGTCTTGGAAATGCTGTTGTGGCATCTGGCCGATGTTAAAAATTTATTATTTATCTCAGGCTGCCTTTTCAGTTGTCCATAATTGCTAGCTTGGTTTGTTTGGGAAAACGGAAGCTCTGATGCCACAACATCAGGAAGTCTTGCAGATTATGCACTTGTACTTCAAAAAAAATACGATAAGGACACCAAGTTAAACACGAAAACCTGATAAACACGAAATGCAGAAAATGCTTGTAGCATTCCTAAAACTGGGTACTTTCCCATTAAGAAAAAGCGGTTTTTCTTATAAGCAAACACTCTTTAGATAGGGCGTTTGTTTTTTTTTTTTTTGAAGTAAAACTGAAATTCATTGAAGTGAATCAAATTGTACACCATTCATAATAGGCATTGGGAAGTTTGAAAGCCACACAAAATTACCATTATATAGACTAGCGATGCGGGCTGCTTGATTGTTTTACCATTCATTACATAGATAGGGCGTATTTTGGGTGGATGTAAAATTTAAATCCCTTGGGCTGTTTTGATGCAATTAATGATATTTACATTGAGCCTCATCAAAAGCCCAAGAGACTAACCCTTGTTAAAATAATTGATTTACACATCCGGTTTTAGCGCTATTTAGAAAGTTCACTGATCCCAGTTCTACGAGTGGCTTAATTTCAGTTACTAGCCAACCAGCCAAACTTGAGTTAAAACATTTATTCAAATTCATTTGTTTCCCAAACAACAGATTTCAATTAATGAAGAATCGAAATCTAATCATTTTCATTTCATACATTCCAAAACCTAACTAAAATCTAAAATCCTTCAATCCAACAAAAGGAAGAGTTAACTGGCAAACATGTATTAAAATACTTATGAGACATCGAACAATTTGGTCTTTAAATCTGCAATTGCTTTCCAGCGTACAGACATCCAATTTGAACAATTGAATACAGCAATGCATTTGAAGCATATCAGAAAACCAGGTTTCACAAACATTTGTATACATATCTTGATCGAATGAACTCAACGCTAAATTGAGCAGTGCCTTTATTGAATCTTTTATGGAGCAGATATCCTACACGACCCGAAGTTCCCCATTCGGTACCACATGATCCCACACTTAGGGAACCTTCAGGATGCATGTTGTTTCAGCACAAGCAACAGGCGATATCACTCATGTGGCGATGCATTTTTCTTAAACAACGTGTAGGCATCACTATATATTGCCACCACGTTAGAAAATACAGCAAGGACTATCATGAATATACACAAGATCTTGTCCTTCTTTGTTGCTATGCCATATTTATCCCTGGAACCCCAAGAAAAGACTAATCAATATATGCACATGATGAAATTTTGAGTGAAATTTTGAGCCAAAATAAGCATATACATCCAAGGGGGAACTGAGACTGCAGCAAAGAAGTGCAAAAAGAACCCTGGAGAACATTGAAAGTAATGGATGTGACCAATGCTCATACGTCCAATGATTATGCACATTCTTCAACACTTAATTAGCAAAATCAGCAGAAACGAAGTAGAGCTAACACAGAAATTATGTCCACGATTGACACAATCACGATATCATAAAAAAAGAAAATAATGATAGAGCCTGAACTTACAAAAGAAAAAGTATCAATGTATAGAGTGATGGTAGAGAAATAATATTCTTAAAGTTTAGAGCTAATGACCTGGCTACTCATTTAACGACAATTAAGGTAACTAACCTGAGAGTAACAGTGGCAGGAAAAATGAATCCAATGCAAACAGCAGCAGTAGCTCCAGTGAATTGGAAAGCATCCCAAATGCTGGGTATGAAATTTGCACCCAGAAAGGTAAGACCAATGAGACCAGCACTGATTAGTGCAAATCTAAGGTTGTCTGAAGTCAAAGGCCTTGCAGATGGAAAAAGGAGGCCATCCAAGTTCAACCGTAATGGGTAGAAAACAATAGGAAAGACAAGCATCAGGTGGGCAGCGTAGCTTATGCGAACAGCGTCATTAAGCAGGGAGCCATAAGGAATTCCAAGATTAGAGTCAAAATTGGAAAGCACGTCATCAAGAGTAGTATCGCCAAATAGGAGGAAACCAAAGAGGCTTGTTATCACATACACAGAAGAGCAGAGAGTAAGAGAGGTTCTTACAACTGCTTTTATCTGGGTATTGTCTTCAAGTTCATTGTCTATAGAGTGAACTGCAAAAATGCTGTTTGTCAAAAATGTGGCCTTTTTAGATTTACCATGTTTACTTTTAAGGCAGAAATACTCTAAATATTGCATGCATAAAATGCTGATGTTGATTTACCCAGACATCCGATCATTATGCACTTTAAATTTTGTTATTTAACTTTTCTTTCCCCATTTCAACTTTCTTGATACTCCAAACAGAAATGAGCATCAACAAGAACTCAAAATTGCACAAGTATAAAAAGCCTTGGAGGGGAACAAAAAATCCAACAGTAAGAAAACTGCTTGTCCAGCCAAGGTTCGAAAAATTTAAATGTCAGTGATATAAATCTGACCAATCAATTTGTTGACCTACATCAATTTCAGTTCCTAGTTCTTGAACAAATGTTTCTCAGCCTAATTCCTGAACCAGTGTTTCTCAGCATTCATTTCATAAACATAACGATGACAATAAACAAGTGTATTGATCAGATATTGAACTTCATACCATTGTAGTGGCAGATGTAGGCAGTAACAAGCACAGGAACCACAGTAAAGAGCTTAAAGAATGATGTCAGGTCATAAACATCAGGAAGCAATCTAGGCATCGAAATGGTTCCACTGATCAATTTGAAAATAGTAATTCCCACAGTAATAACAATGAACACTACAGCTAGTCCAACAGATAACGCAGATGTGAACTTCAATGAATCTGCAAACAGAAGAAAAGGTTGTCAGAATTTTAAAATTTTACTGTCAAGTAGGTATTGTAAGCTCGAAAGACTTGACAAATCATGAGTTTCAAATCTTCAATGGCATGCACAAAATTCTTATGAGATGCCATACTTATGCCAAGATAATGGTTACGTTTCCATCTTTGCAGGCAAATGCGCTTAATTTCACAAGAAGAGGCCAGATAGATATTGGATAAGAAATTCAAGAGATGACATATCACAGAAGACCACTCTTCTGTATTTTAAGAAAGAAAAAGTGGGAGCAAATGCTCATGCTTTTGACAGACAGAGAAAAAATTTCTTTGTTATTCGGCATTTCAGGCAGTACTAAACACAAACACATTAAAGAAGAAACGTAATCTTATTTATCAGATAAGGTTAACCAGGAAACTATACAATAGTTGATTCAGGTGATTAATCAGGGGAAAATTTTGTGTCAACTAATGATGCAGATCATGGTAACGAAGAAAATCCTACATATATGAATTTCAAAAAGATTGACAAGAAATTTACCAATGCGCTTCAAACTTGCCAAAGGTGCAAATATGGCGAGGGTAGTGACAAGGAGAACAAAAAATCTTCCATTCCACCAGTGTGCTCCAAACCACCCTTCCAGAACACCAGGATGGTGAATCCCACTTGATGTTGTTCCAGAAAGCACATCACCTTTAAAACATAAATAAAAGCAATACTCATTGCTACTTATAAGTCTAATAACTCTTAAAAGGAAATGACAACCTCAAACCAGTCAAAATCTTAAATACACATAAAAATTAAGTCGCAAAGAAGAGTTTGATTCAGAAATTAGCTGTACCAATTATGATCATATACACAATAAGCACGCCAACATTGTTGACCAAAACACATATCTGCAGCAACATGCGACCGTATTTTCCAAAAGTATCCCCCATAAGACCACCATAAGAAGCTGATTTAGAGGTCCTACTAAACCTGAGTAATAATTCAATTGAAGCTTCTGTCAAGAACGCCATAAAGATGATAACTGCAATCCCAAGAATAAGACCCAAGACTTTCATAGTAGCCGGCAAGGACATGATTCCAGCACCAACAATAGTGGTTGACAAATTAAAAACAGCCCCACTGAAAGAAGCCCCATCGAACTCATCAAACCCAGCAACTTCTTCATGCTTGGTAGGCAACAGAGGAGATTTCTCGTCAACTACTGCTTTTTTGCTCCTTCTTGACTTCTTTTCTTTAGTTGGTTTAATGCTTCCAATCGTCATCTTGGAATTCTTAGACTCTTCACTAAATGATTAAAAGAATTTATATTTACAGCTTTTCAATCCGTAAGCCCCTATACAAGATTATCTGTAACAGAAAAGCTTAATAAGTTAGTCTCTCGGCCTTAAAATGAAGTACAGAAAAGTATAAATATCACTTGAATTGAGTCATTCAAATTCTGGCTAACAATCAAGATTTGATCATGATTTGGCAACGCTTTTAACCACAAATTTCTGAAGAATCCTAAGTGAAAACTCTTACTAAAAGCTAAAGTTATGAACATGAAAATAATTTCTCATACTGAAAGCTGAATAGCAATCCTCTGAAGACTAAATTAGAGAATTAAGAGTAAAATTATAAAACACTTAATGTTTTAGTAGGAAAAAAAAGCAGGTAGGAAAATCAGAATTCAATAAAATCTAAAAAAATACATCAATTTAATATCAATAAAAATTGTTCAAGCAACCCACCAAACACAAACCCTTGAGCTTCAGTTACATCAATAAATCCAAGGTAATTAATTGCTAAAACAAATTTGCCAAAAGATCAGCTTTTTCAGAATTCAAACAAGAAGCACCTATACAACAACAGCGCAGAAACTTTTTCAATAATTCCAAATGAATTTGGATAACCCAGATTGTATTTGTACCCGCCTGGTATATAATTCACAATCCAAATCCAGCACTATGATCCCCGAGGCTAAACTAACATTAATATAAGGTTGAAAATTCAATGAAGATATTGAAGACCAAGAATCTTGAAACGGTATAAAAGAAAGAGCTGTGGCCAATAAAAATCAAAACTTGGAAAGAATATCTAAGACCCCAGAACAATATGAACACAAAATCGATCCTTTTTTATCAATGAGCATGTGTTCAATATATAAAGAAGAACAAGAAGTAACAGAAAGGTACAGCTTTACGCAACTTTCCAATTATTATACAAATACAAATATATATCTACAGTGTTGAAGACTCTGAAGTCTGACCCAAGAAAAGAAAAAAAAATAAAAAGAAACGAAAATTCTGCGGGAAAAAATATAGCTGCTTTTATAAGCACAATGGATTGCTGGCCGTTGAGAAAATGAAATAATATACTAGTCTGTTGAAGCAATAGAAAAGATGAAAATTCTGATGACAGTAAAATCAAGAATTGACGTTCTATAAAAATAAAATCGAGATTGACCTTTTGGGTTTTTGTTGAAAGAATTTAATTACGGAAAAAGCAGAAGGAAGGAAGCCCACTTGAAACTCAAAACGTCCTTCTCCTCATCATTTATTGGAATGAAAGACCCGAATCAGACAGACGGGAATTTCAGGGACTGTGGTCGGTGCCGGACAGAGAACTTCCAGGTGAATTATTAAAGTTTGTATTTACTTTATTTTGGCTGTTTTCAATTATGGAAATTGCATTTATTTGGTTTAATTATTTAAGGTTTTATGCTTTTTTTGATATCATGGATATACTGTCGTATCTGTTGCTGATATGGCACAGGCGTGTGTCGTGAGGTTTTAATTCGTCGTACGGCCTTTAATTTTAATTCTCAAAAGGTTCATTCACAGCATCTAGAATTTGACGGGTGTATCATGCTTGATGATTTTAGGCTAATATAAACTCTGTTGCTACTAGTTTAAAGATTGTGTTTTAAAGATACTTCTATGGTACACAGGATAAGTAAAATTTTAATAACTCATATGAGTTCGTTTATTTATAAATTAAATTAATAATTCATGTAAGTCTTTTCTCTTTATTCGTATTTAACTATTGACTTTTTATATAGCACAAAGCTGAGATAGCTAAATCTATGTTTTAAAACTTAGCTGGAATTGTAATTAAACTTGAATGGCTAAATTCTTGGCTAGTATATAATTGTAATTTTGTATTCATTAGATCACATTAGAGGTAAATTTGACAAGCCAAATATATATTAGAATTAGTTTATTGATATTGGCTTCTAGCCTTCCTTCCACCTCTAATCTAAAGTAGGTATTAGGACTGATTAATCATGTTTTATTGACAGAGATAGTCAAAGTATAGGACTAATGTAACACTCAAACATTATGTAATTCCTCAATCACACTAATCCTAAGTGTCTATATTAATTGAACACTCAAAAATCACATTGCATTGGTTTAACATAAACACGGGATTACCTTGGTGACATTTGTGAAGTTGCTGATGTGTTAAGCTATGAAAAAAATCTAGGCTTGTAAAATTATTGGTTCACTCTTTTTCATTGTGAAATCTACCTATGCCTCACAAATGACTTTATTATAAAAGAAATATGACAAAAATTAAAAATTATATGAAACTTTGAGAGTTCATTTTTTTTTTTTTTGGTCAAAAAATCAGCACTCAAAGTAAACTTAATCTTCGAACTAACTCAAAAAATAATTACAAGCTTTTGAGTTGGCCAAATAGGATTAACTATCACTCACTCTTTGAGAGCTCATGCTAAATTACAAAGGTGTTGCTATCAATGGTAGTGGTGAGCGCATCAGCTGTGACATAGGGAATGACAGTCAATAGTCCACTGGAATTTGGAGGTCGGCTTTTCATTTGGGCTGACATGGGCCACTGCGGCTGCTGTCAAGGGGCCAACATGGTTCCTTGGATGTTGCGAAACAAACGAAAAGCAACCATTTTGATGATGTAACATATGTTTGTTTATTCTAGTGGGTAGGAAGGAAGGGAAGGATTCGTGCCATTGCTGTCATTTCGCTGTACAATTCAGCCCACCAACGATTGATTGATAGAAATGAAATAGACAGCAGCAGTAACTGGAGTCAGTTCAGGTAAAAATTGTCTGAGTATTTTTTAGAAAACCACTGTCAGAAAAGCGTCTGGACTTCAGCGTTCTAATTTAGTAGTACGATATTGGTTAAAACCCACTAATTATTATCAAGAGTTAATTTTCTCAGTGTTCAATCCTCACTCATTTTGTCTACCACTTGGACAATAATCTGTGTTCACATAATCGAGTCACAATGGCCACTTGCTCTGAAAAAGTAGGGAAGGACTTGCGCAGCCTCATATCGAGTCACAATGGCCACTTGCTCGGAGAAAGTAGGGAAGGACTTAGCAGCCTCCTCCGCAGTGCAGTGAGGTTCATCTGTTGGTAGATACTTTTATATAGATCGAATTCATAATTCACATGTTAATCTTGTGACTCAAAAGAAAGAGTTTAGTATAATATTACTGTTACATAATAATATAAGAAAATGATAAAAAAGGATTATTCACCTAATTCTTTCTTAAACTACGAATTTCATAAGTGTGTCCTGTAATCTTGTTAAATTTTTCCGTAATCTTGTTAAATTTTTCCATATGTCTTATGCACCTTCAAAAATAAGGACCAATTTCTTCCTCCATTATATGCCTCATGACCCAATTAGGAGGGGGCAGAATCCTCATGCTAGAAATGTTCAAAGAGTCTGCATCCATAGGAGAAAAGATTGTTTTTTTAATTTTTTTAAGGAACACATAACAAAGACTCAAATTCACACAAAACAAAAATTTGTCGACCACAAGTTTGATGCTCATTAGGTTGGATTTCGAAAGCTTTTTTTCCCTGACAAATAATTGGTGCCAATCCTTAATTGCTAGGCTGTTACCGGTTCACCCATCCATAACTATCTTACAATGTCGCATAAATTGAAAGAATATTGGTAGCAACAAGTGCCACAAACCAAAAAAAAAAAGAGTTAGTTGTAGTAATAGAATAAATATTTGAATCAATCAATTTAGAAATATGGGAGTTGCAAGAAAGGATCGAAAGTGATGAGAAAGTTTGTTATTGTCATTAATAGTTTTTCTGTTTGTTAACAAAACAGAGAGGAAAAAAGTTTATTAATGAAAGTTGCTGCAAAAAAAAAAAAAAAAAAAAGAAGAAGAAAAGAAAAGCAAAGAAAAGTTTCTGTTCCTGCATTCTGTGGGCTTACAGTAGAAATAAGGAAAACAAATAATTGGGCTTCTAGCCCAATACACTAATTGTCTGACCTGCTTTAAAGGGAAGATGTACATCTGGAAGTTGAACCGTATCTCAAATGCGGGCCCATTGGCAAGTCGGCCGAGAATCTATCACGTGATGATCACGTGCATAGTGTTCGATGTTTCGGGCGACAAAGGTAGCACCAGAAAGAAAATAGAAAGTCGGGGAGAAACTGATCGATTCTTGTGGAAGTTGGTTACAAGATTTGCGTGAAAAGGCCAAAAAAAAAAAAACTGATTTTCAGTTCCTAGCCAACTAAATTTCTGGAAAGGTGCGTTTTTTTAATTAAACTCGTTTTCCTTAATCTGCATGTTTGAACATGTTCTTAATCTAGTTTAGAGGAATTTCAATTTGATGTTACAAGTTACAAATACACCTATCTTGGCTTCTACTTGAGGATCTTGAAATGGGTATTAAAAGTTGGTTTTTTTTTTTTTTGGTTTGACGGGTTCTTTCGATAAAGTCTGCTTGGGCATTAATAGTTGATCCGTTGATGGATTTTTTTTTTCCTTTTCTTTTTGGTAGAAAGTTACCCGCCTTTATATCAATCTTTATGCAGATGTTTTCCAGAACATTAAAAAGTAGACGGAAAACGAGGAGCGGTTTTGATGTGAATAAGGAATGATTCCTCTGGTACATAGCTGCCGTTAAGGCAGATCTTTAATGAAAAGTTTTAATTAATACTGCGTTATTAATGTAGATATTCTCTGGGTTTGATTCATGGAAAAGAAACAATAGCAGAATATATACGGTCAAAGTTTAAGCTACTGCAATCATCACTCCATAATTGAATTTTGGTGATGTAGGATTTTATGATGCAGTAAATTAATATGTTTTGTGGTGGAATAACTTAAGTTCTAGTTGTTTTACACGATATTATGCTCTTCTGTGCTAAAAATTGTTAGTTTTGATACGCGCCAAGGTATTGGATTGGAAGAGGAGGAATGATCTCTAAGTATGTTGTCTACATTTTAGACACTAGTGTTCTGTGAAAGTTCTTGACCAATAAAGTACAATCCTGTTCAGCTTTTCTTGACTGATGCAGTCATGCATATATAAACATCTGTGGTTGATATATGCATTTATTTACTTTTCAGCCTTTGAACCTGGTAGATAGTTAAATGGATGCGGAGATCGTCAACACAGCATCTATTTCTGAAGATGTTCATGTTGGTGAATTGGAGGTGGAATCAAATAACATAGACTCTCTTGAAGTTATGTCCTCCAGTGGTGGCATTATGCGAGAACTGGAGAGTGCTGGGGAGCTTTTAACAAGAGTCGAGTTAGAATTAGCATGTTTTTCCGAGAAACTGCTAAATCTGGATATACTTGTTATGCATGTGGCATCAAGGGAAAGTGATTTTGAAGGTTTTGTTTCGGAGCAGGAGAACACATGTGGTGACTCTGCCAAGAATGCTTTGGAATTTGATCTTTTATCTGGAATTTTGGATTCAGAATTGAAAGCGCTTGATAATTTCATAGTAACTCTCCAAGTGGAGATGGATAATGCTTGTGAAACAATATCTTCATTGAAGCATTTGGGGGAGGCTTTCAAGGACATGCAAGAAAAGTTTTTGGACTGTGAGAAGTCCTTAAAGCAGTCATTGGAGCAAGTTTCAGAAATCAAGGGGCAATCAGACAATTTCCAAAGGATCTCATTAACTTGCTCTGGAGGTAAAAATTATATGTTTTCTTGTTAATATTGTTTATTTGGTACATGTATGTGGGGAGAGAAAGTTTTGGTGTAACAGAAAGGTAGCTCTCTTGCTTGTTAGTTTCTCACCTACCAGATTAAGTTGTTATCATGTTGGAAAACTAATTGTCCTTTTTATAATTTTGATCTTGCAGTAAAAGGTGAAAAGGACATGGAGTCTCTCGTAAATGGTCACTTCTCTGATTTGAACTCCAAGATAAAAATGCAGACTGCTGAACAGCAAAGACATATATTGAGAATGTTTGAAAAATCTTTGGCAAGAGAGATGGATCTTGAGAAGAAGTTGACTGACTTAAGACAAAGTGAAGAAGTGTTGAAACTTAGGCTGCAACAAGAAGTTTTCTGCATGGAAGAAGAAGTGGAGGTTGCTTCGGAAAAGTTGTTTGAGGCAGAAAATAATGCTGAGGTTTTTTTTGGGACATCAAAAGAATTAATGGGTCAACTTCGGATGGTAAAGTTCAATTTAAATGGTTATGTCCAGAGAGAAGGGGAGTTGAGATGTAAGTGTCAAGAGCTGAGTGAACAGTTGAAACTGAAAGATATTGCTTTGCAAAAATCTGATGGCATGAATATAGAACTTACGGCAAAGTTGTCTGGAAGTGAGAAGCATATGAAAGATCTTGAGTTGGAGCTCTCTAATTTGAAGGATTCTGCAGAAGAAAAGAGGGAATCATATTCTAAGATTCATGAACTGGAAGACCAAATCAGTTATTTAAAAGAAAAGGTTTCTGAAGCAGATAAAAGGGCCGATAGTGCAGAAGCTGAAAGCAAATTGCTAAGAGATACTAATATGGAACTTAATAAAGACTTGAGTGTTGTTAAGAGTGGTAACTGTAGTACTTCAGAGACGGTAATTCTACTTGAGAGGCAGTTGAGAGAGTCTGATATTCAGCTACAGCATGCAGTTGCATCTGCTGAAGCAAGTCAAGAAAAGCAAACCATGTTATATTTAACGATCAAGGATATGGAAAATTTGATTGAAGATCTCAAATCAAGAGTTTCAAAAGCAGAAAGCCAGACTGACAGTGCAGAAGAAAAGTGCATCATATTGTCAGAATCCAACTCAGATCTCAACGAAGAAATAAATTTTCTAAGGAGTAGAATGGAATCCTTGGAGGCATCCCTACATCAAGCAGAGGAAACAAAGAGAGCAACTGCAAAGGATATTGGCATCCAGACTAAATTGATAACAGATTTGATCATGCAGTTGGCTCTGGAAAGAGAACGACTCCATAAGCAGGTTTGAATCTACTGTAAACCATCCAAAATTCTTTAATTTTTATATAAATAGAAAACTCAAAAGTTTAGACTAAGCTAAGGCTCTGTTGAACTGAGATTGTATGGTACTCTAATTTTGTGTATATCTATGTCAGTAATTAAATTTTAATATCTTTTCGAAAAATGTGGTTTTAAATATTTGTATGGTCTAGGCTGAACATTGTGCAAAATCATGTTTTTCTTTTAAGATTCACCGCCTTCAACACCCCCCGCCCCCCCCCAAAAAAAAACACCAACCAAAAAATAAAAAAAACCCTTCTTTCTCCTCCCCCTTTTCCTGCGTGAACAGCTTGCAGCTGTTCCACATGACATGCTTTTGGATATTTGTTGAGGAAATGGCTTTTTCTATTTCTGGAACTTTATAGTCTGAGCTGAAGATGAAATGCATTGGCTTTATTTGCATATTTTCATTTGCTTCGTGAACTGTGTGCAGATATCTTTGTTAACAAAGGAGAAAAGGGTTCTATTAAAGCGTTTACAGCACACAAGTAAAGACCATTCTGTTACCGTGAGCAAAGATATTGAAGATAGCAAGAAAGGCTTTACACTTTCAAGTGATGACATTTCAAGTGCAACACCTTTAAAAGAAACTAAAAGCCAAGCGGAGTTGTTCTCAGCTACCAGTCATGTGGTAAGTGTTTCACCTATTAGCTATAGTTTGTTTCATTTTACATTTGATGTTTGACTAGAGAATCTATGTTAGTTTCTCACACTGAAGTCAAAGAGAAGGCTCTTATTTACTAGGCATCTCTAGTCACTGTGAAAACTTTCTGAAAAACTAAGGGGATGACCTGGTCTTTGTAAATTCTACTCTCTGTTTTTATCAGTCAATTATATCTAGGGTATTGCTGTTGACTGACTTTTTAAGCAAGTCAAACAGTTCCTTTAGTCCTTGACCGTGATATTTAGAATCGTGTCATTTTATACTTCCTTATCCTGCTTCAGATGGTCACTTAAACAGCATAAATCACTTCGGGTTTATGCTGCGACTTACCATATCTCACTAGGAGATTTTCTCTGAACTGTAGAATTTGCATTCTAATGCTTTCTAATTATTTTTGTTTTTGGTTTGACAAGGCAAACAAAGATGTGCTCACTGGAAAGTCTGAGGTGGTTATGGCTGAATCCACATCCAAGCTTGATTCCGTAAGGAATATAGATGCAAGGCAGCTTAACTTCAAGTATATCCTAGTGGCAGTTTTTGTGTTGCTGGTTTCGGCTTTAGTAGCTGCTTTGTTTAAACATCCAAGTGACCAATTTTGAAGTTGCTAAAGAAGGACCTTATCCGATACCTCTAAAGCTCAGTGCTTGTCATTTTGGAGGAAATTTTAGCCTATCAGCTGTACCTCCCGCTTTCTTAGCCTATTTGGCTGACATCCAAGGACATTGATTTTGGAGGAGGGTTGATTGGATGGTCCGGGGATCCGTTTGTTGTTTTCTTTCTGGTCTTCTATTCTCTTTCCCCCTTCCCCAGGATGTAAGTTGTGGTTTCACAGTCGTACTATTGCACGTGTCTGCAAAGTAACTCGGGCGAGGAAGAGAACATACATGAACCTTGTTGAGCCACGAGGTAGGAAGTTTTGTTGCAATGTTACATCTAGTTTGAAGGTGAGTCAGTTGAACCTTCTTTCCCAATTTCGCTTCTGTGTATTAACAAAACCTGTATGGAAACTGGATCGCTAGTGCAAATTCTTCCAACACTGCACAGGGCTTTTTTCCCATCCGCAACTCTTTATCTTACATGTTATCTTTCTTGTCATGGAGCAATAGACATTTTGGTTGCTCAGAAAGCAAATGAAAATGATGCCTGCATATGCACACATCTATAGTTTCGCAAACAATTTCTCTCCCAAGGGAAGAGGGGAAACTACTTTTTTCAAACCTGTTGTTTTCGTACCCACAACAGGCGGGTACTTCAAAGTTGATTAGAATGATGTGCAAAAAACTTATATAAAGAAAATGATCTTTTGCCAAAACGAATTTAAAGAGCCGGAGGAAAAAGGCTTCGAGTCATAATGATGGCCTCATGGGAGGTTATGGTGGCCAATAATACATTAGCTGAAAATTTTCTTTTTTTTATTTTTATTTTTTGAGGCTTCAAATCGAAAGTAGCAAATGGAAATACTCTCTCGTGTTCCAGAATTTTAAACTTACTTGAAATTAGACTCAAATTGTTAAAAAAATAAATTTAAAATTAAATTCGCGAAAGATATATAATCAATTTTAGGTACGGGAAGTACCTCGTTTGGATAATGTTAAGAATTTAAATGTCCAACTAAGAACCGATAAAAGATGCTGGAATCAGGAATCCCGGTTCTAATTCTGATCCCGTACTTGGAGGTTGCCAAATGCAATTTAAGAAATTTTAACTTCCAGAATGTTTGGCTTAGACATTTAGCATGGGATAGTAGCCTAGCTTCCAAATTTGTCTTTTCAACTCTAGAATTGGTCTCCAATTTTCTCCGAGACCGTCTCTCAAGTCCCAACTTCTTGCTTCCTGTTTCTTCCAACAAGCTTCTTCAAGTGGAAGAGGCTATATACCGCTCAGAAGTCGGAACAAATCCAATTTACCATGACTCTCAATTCCAGAATCTTAGAGCGGTTAGCTGGAGATTGCGCATGCAAAAAAGGGCTCTATGTACTGATTCTCTGTTCCCTCACTAACAGATACATCATCAACCCACTTCATTTCCTCTATTAACACGTGCAGGATTTCATATATCTCTTCACATCTTGGATGAGCTTTGTCTCCAACAAGAAACATATGAACCTCAGACTTTACCTCTATCCAGCTGCAACCAGGCTCTTTTCTGAAGCGTCCATGCCTCATCACCTTTCTTAGTTTGGAAACCTCATCCCACATTCCAGCATCAGCATAGATATTCGATAAGAGAATACAGGTACTGGAGTCTTGAGGATCCAATTGCAGAAGAGAAGCTGCTGCCTTCTCTGCCACCTCTACGTTCCCTTTCATCTTGCATATACTAAGAAGTGTCCTCCAAATTACATCATCCGCCTCAAAAGGCATTTCTTGAATAAGCTTCAAAGCTTCACTAACTCGGCCTGTCCTACCTAGTATATCCACCATACAAGAATAATGGTCCAACTGAGGATCTAATCCGTAATCAACCTGCATGGACTTGAAATACTGTAATCCTTCCTCAACTAGCCCTATATGTGCACAAGCTCGGAGAACTGCCACAAAAGTTGCCTGATTAGGCTTTACATCCTTAAGTTGCATTTTTTCAAAAATCTGTAAAGCCTCCTCTCCAAGACCATGATGAGCATAGCCACAAACCATGGCATTCCATGTCACAAAATCACGGTTTACTGCTTTTTCGAATACCAACCTACAATCCTGCAAGTTTCCACACTTCGAATACATGTCAACAAGAGTGCTAGTTATAAACACATCTGTCTGCAACTCTTGCTTGATTATTTGAGCATGGATTTGCTTTCCAAGCTCAACAGTTGCCAGATTAGCACAAGCATCAAGAACTGTTGCATAGGTGAAATTATCAGGTTTAACTCCCATTTCTAACATCTTAGAAAAGAACTTTTGAGCTTCCTCGCTTTGCTCATGTGATGAGAACCCAGAAATTATTGCATTCCATGAAATAATTGTTTGTTCCTCCATTTTACCATGAAGCTTCTCAGCTTCTTCCACCTTTCCACACTTACAATACATATCCACAAGAGCACTTCCAATAAATGATTCAAGCCCCATCCCAGATTTAATGATCAAGCTGTGAATCTCCATGCCGCGATTGAGAGCCTGATGGCCAGCACAAGCTTTTAATACACTACCATAAGTGAATTCATCAGGTTCCATGCCGTGCTGAAGCATTGAAGCAAATAGCAATACAGTTCCCTCCTCATTGTTGTTCTGCTCATAAGCTGCAATGATTGCATTCCAAGAGACAGCATCTCTTAACTCCATTTCATCAAATGTACAACGAGCTTCAACCAATGCTCCACATTTTCCATACATGTCAAGGATGGCATTTGCAACACAAACATCAGATGCAAAAGGACTCTTAGCAGCTAATCCATGTACTTGAATTCCCTCTTTTAAACCTTTGATTGCTGCACAAGCACTAAATGCGCCAGATAAGCTTATCTCGTTGCACCCGAGATTGGACTTCAATAAAAGCTGAAGCACTTCCAAAGCTTCATATCCACAATCCCCTCGAGCATACCCCACAATAATAGCATTATGAGATTGCAAACTACGTTTTGGCAACAAGTCAAATACCTGCTTAGAGTAAGACAAATTGCCACATTTTGCATACATATCCAAAGTGGCAGTTCCAACTATAACATCATACCCAAAATTATTCTTGATCGCATGAGCATGCAACTGAGATCCTAATTTTACATCAGACAGTGCAGCACACGACCGAAAAACACTAGCATAAGTAGATTGACTCACCCCAACTCCTTCTCTTTGCATCTCCTTGAACAACAGCAATCCACCAACAAGCTCGTCATTTTGAATGCAACCCGCAATGGCAGCACTCCATGAAACCCAATTCTTATCTGGGAGTTCATAGAAAAACCGAAAACAGTCGTGTAATCTTTTACACTTCCCATACATATCTAGAAGTGCACTACCTGTCACCACATCACTGTCAAACCCGGCCTTAACTACGACACCATGTACCTGAGCCCCCAATTCATAATCTTCCAAACCAGAACACGCCTTCAAAACAACAGCAAAAGTAGTCCGGTCAAAAGACACTATCTCTCTTTGCATCCCCATGAAAATCTCAACTGGCTTTCTAAAATCGCCATTTTCCAGGTAACCCGAAATCAAAGAGTTCCAGGAAATCACATCCCTTTCGGGCATCAAATCAAAACAGGATTGAGCCATCCAAATATCCCTCGAAGAAAAAGCAAAAATCATCGTATTCCACGAGACCGCATCTTTTTCAGACATTCTATCAAACAGTTTATTAGCATATTCTAATTCGGAGCATTTTACATACATTTGAATCAAACAATTCGAGACAAAAATGGTGGGTTTGAACCCAGTAATTACCATTCGGGCATGGGCTTGTTTTCCCGGGTCTAAAGCTCTTTCTCTCGAGCATTCTTGGTAAATATGGGAGAAAGTTTTCCTGTAGTTGGGGTATGCAACAGTTGAAACTGTACAGAAATGAAAGGTACAAAAGGGCAGAAAACTGTCGAATGAAGGTATTCTTGGAAGAAGAAAGCGTCTGGTTCGACCTATTATAGAAGCCATCAACTCTTGGATTCATGCTTACGCGGGACTTCAGAAATTCGATCCATTTGGATTTTGGCATAATTATTTGAAAATAAATGGTATTTGAACCATCACTTATCAGCTATAACTTTTGGAAAAAAATGGTATCAGAGCCATGAGTTTGAAGAGCCAAAAGTCCCAAGTTCAAAAGTTTAAATTTATTTTTCAAAAATTAAAAAAATGGTCCCGAATTAGAATGAGATTCAATTTTCAATAAGTTTAAAAAACAGAACACTGAACATTTTATGCTGAAAAGTAAATCAAGATTAAAACATTTCTTAATTTTTATTTCGACAAGTGTCAACTTTAGTTATTGTCCATCGATTTTTTTATGTCAAAATATTAACTCATTTTGTCTCCTGATCTTCATGCTTCAAAAAAATATAAATAATAATTATTTTAACTTGACCAAATAATTCCCAAATCATCATTATCCAAATAAGCCTATGCACATCTGTTTTCCCTCTGTAATTTTCAACCGATTTTCTTATTCTTTTACTATTATTAAATCAAAATTCAAAAGGAAGTTTCTCGGCATAGACATCGTATGCGTAGGGGCCCACAACAAGTCCCTTTCTTGACTTTGGTTCCTTTGAAGTTTCCTTTAAACTTTCTTTCTCTGTCAGTGACGCGTGCAACGCGGAGTCAGATTCATTTGTGCCTTCCTTGCAATGTTCAGGAAATTTCCAGGTAACAGATCAACAGCTATTTCACTGGTTGGTATAAAGTATCAACACCTCAAGGATTAGATATCTCGCGCAAAAACACGCAAAGAGTTGAGGAATGGAAGGAGCAAAACCACCACCAGCACCAGTATCAACAACATCATCATCGTCAAGCGCAGGAAAAGAAGCGGCGGAGAGGAAATCGTCTCTGTCGTTAAAATTACCCAGGTGGAGTTGGAAACGCGAAGAATATGTTTTCTTGATTTCTTACGTGATGGGCATGTCGTTGTGGCATCTGCCGACGGAGAAGATAGACGGCAACCCTGTTCCCACCATAATCTTTAAGGATCAGCCCAAGACTTTCCACTCTTTCTTGCTGGCCCTTTTGGGAGCCTTCACATGTGCAGTTTGCACCATATATATCCGTGACCCAAACCCAAAGGTTGCCCGATATTATAGACGATTCGCTGTTTTTTTCTTGGCCTTGACGCTTTTGATTGCCTTGTGGGCTGCCGCTCCTACTGGCTGGTTTTACACGCTATTTGAGGTGAAGCGTATTACTAATTAATTTGTGTTTCATTGTTGAGTGGTACTAAAAGATTGAATGTTTTGTAATTTATGGCTTAATTAGACATATTTTGGCTTGTGATAAAATGGGGTTTACTATCCCAAGGTTTGTTAGATCATAGAGCTTTCTACTCGCCTTTGTTAAAAAGGAAAAAGTTGAATTTCAAGATGCCTTCTTGTGATGTTAAATTAATTACAAATTATCATCTGTATTTAAAAAATATACAAATTATCCTTTATTTCAGTAACAATTATTCGCTCGTGTACTCTTAACTTTTATAAGAATAAATTTACCGTCATAATTTTTTAATATTATCCTTCTTGTTGATTTATAATATAAAAATAAAATAAGGTCACTATTACGAGTCAAAATTACTATTACAATTTTGTATTAAAAACAAAATCATGACTCAAAAAAGGTAAAAATTTTCGTCACAAAATATTTTTATTATTTTTTTTAACATGGAGAAAAGTATTAAAAAAATGAATGATGTGTTTGTTCATAATATATAACGAGCAGTTTGTAAAGCGAAGATAAAGTTGTTCTATTAAATATATTCAAAACAGAGTATCAAGAAATGTCAGTAATGTTATTTTTGTTAGTGACAATAATAAAAAATATAATAATTATAGACATGTATTTTTAACTAAAATAACATAAGACTAGCTTCATCTAGTAATAAAAGTAGCAACATTATTATTTTTTTTTTTAGTTTTTGTATTTTAGAGCTTTCTTTCTTTTATCATTTTTTTTTCTCGATCATGAATAAATTTGTGATAAACATTTTAGATTTTGGCACAAAAAAGATAAAATTATTAAAGCATTATATATAGAAGGCATAAATGACTTTTATCAATTTAAGGGAGTTATTTGTATATTTAATGAATACACGGTCAATTTACTACTAATGCAACATTATATGAGGCATTTTGTGATTTAGCCATGTAATTGTAGTGGTTTTAAAAGGTTGAATGGATAAATCATTACTTTTAATGGATTGTCTAGCCTAATAATAATAATAATAATAATAACAACAACAACTTGAAATAAAACTTGTTGTTTTCTAATTTAACCTATGTTTTCAAATTTGGAGACCGATTGGTCGAACCGAAAACCTGTTAAGTATTCAGTCCGAGTCAAACTAAAAAATCAAAAATTAAAAAAAACAACATGTTAAAGCTAAGTTTGACACGTCAAAAATAGGGTTTGACTGGTCAAAATCGGGTTGGATGGGCCAAATTTTTTATTTTTTGTTTGGATATGACTTTTTGGTATTCATTGACCTTTTTTTTATTATTATTGACTAATAACTAAATTAAATTGGAGGAAAAAAGATAAATTATATATGATGTATTTATGACGTTATCTAATTCAACTCCGAGTCGACCTTGGTCGAACCCATCGACTCTTGAACCCTGAGTTCGATCGAATTAATACTCGATCCGAGTATGAAAATATAGAATTTAACTATGTCATCCAAAAAGACAAGGAGTTCTTGAAGCACCCCAATTCTGTCATGTGGTTCATTAAAGGTTGGTCAGGAAAGCATCCTTAAGAGTTGCTTAAAGTACTCCCAATACCAATGTCAGAGGTTTGAATTTCAATCTTGGCATTTAGGAAGGGAAAGGAGGAAAAAAAAGAGGCCAATTTAATATTAGGAGTGACACTCTAATTGTGTGTGGGAAAAAGTTTGAAAATACATCTCAATGCCAATTTGGGAGTCTTATCCCAATTGTGTGAGGAAAAACATACATTATCATAAGAATATATTATAATAAGAAAAAACCAAAAAAAAAAAAGTCCTACCACGTAGCTTCTTTCAATATATGTATTGGAGAAGGTTTGGAGCTACCAGTTTCTTTTACTTTAACTCCTTCTTCTTTGAATGGTGAGATATCATTGTAATAGACTTTTAGTGAGGGTTTAAAGGATTTTATGTTGGATTCATGATGGCACAAGAGATACATGCGTTAACCGATTCTTACATTTGTATTTCTTCTTCTTATTCTTTCTTCAACTGTTTTCAACTTTCTTGATAATTAATTTACAAATTAAATATCTAACTTCCCGATATTCGTTTCTAAATGCATGAGCCTTTCTGTTTTGTAGCTTATGTAAATTATCTTCTCATCCCACTACTGAGGCCTAAAGAATAAGTTGTTATTATAACTTCCTGCCAGAGTAACTATGAAACACGAGAATTTATATTTTTTAAATATTTATGTTGTTTTTTGCATCCAATTTGCAACATTAACTGTCAAACTGTCAAACTTCTCATGTTAAATCTTTCGAGTTGTATATCTATTATATTACATTGCAGCCTGTAGTTTAATTATCAGAATAGCTATTTATTTTGTTATGTGCCCTTAGCAGCCTGTAGTTTGTGTCGTTTGGCTCCATTTTTTCCAATTACGCCTTCAATCTCAACCTATTGTCTTGTTTGGGAACTCATACTTAGTTATTTACAATTTAAAAATCCAGAAACCTGTAATAATGCAATAAATTATTTTGTGCACCTCAGCAAATACACTCCACTGAGTCTCTAACTTAGGTAATTAAATGTGATTTACCCAATACTTGAAGTTAATATTGAAATCTAAAAATGGACAATAGTGTCAAATGGATTTTCCATATTTTTTTGGATTTTTTTAGAATTTGTACTAATTTTTCTTTATTTTTTTTAATGATAAACTATTTATTTGAGTAAAAATAATTATATTTTTAAACAAGTAATACGCATACAATGTCACTTACTAAAACTCTATAAATGAAAAAAAAAAGCACACACAGAAAAAAAATGTGGTGGGTCTTGTTGAGCATTGCACTAAGAGATTAATTATTTTTGTTGATAGATAGCTTATGATTTTGCCTTTTTTGATGATTGAATTAATATTTTGGTATTATATTTATAGTGTAAAAGAAAAAATTTCGGTTTCCGAAGTATTTTTTTACTATGGAACCCATGTGGTGTTATTAATGGGATGATATTAAAAGGTGATTAGAAAAAAAATTATCGCGAACCTGCTGTGACAAATAATTTTCAATTTTTTATTTTACTTTGTCTAATAGAACTTTTATCAAGCTACATCTTTAATTTGGTATTATTGCCATAACCCATATGTGATTTTTGAAGATTCTAGTGGAGTGTTTTTAAAGCATTAGCACAAATAACAATATTTATTCTTAATAGTTTCATTCAATTATTATTTCTAATCTAAAAAGCAACGAAATGAACTTATAATCATTCAATTATTATTTCTACACTTGTAAGCACTTAAATGAACTTATAATATTCGATGGGCCTAGACACACTTAGACTCCCTGCCCTAGTGTTTTACTATCTTTGTATGCAAACTTGAATTGTTATAATTTATAGCTATATTGATCTAAACACAGTAATAAAAAAATGTAGAATGATAAAACTTGATCAACAAAACACAGTGACATGCCAAAGAAATGGAATATAAAGTCATGTGAATATGATAAGAATATATTTTACCAAACCAGAAAAATAAAATATATCTGCATTTTCCTTATGGACCACCCTAGCACGTATACGTTTTTTTAACAAAAAACCTAATCTATACCAGTGTAACGTTCCGCGTCTTTTACTTCAAGAAGGGAAGACTTTGCAAAAAAAAAAGAAGGGAAGACTTTTAAGACTCCTCATTCACAGGCAAAATATTTAATCTTGAGTCACTGGTGATATTGCCAGGGCATTTATTTTCTTATTAGGACAAATTTGTTTTAAAATTCCAAAATGCCCTCACTAGTTAAAAAAACCTTTTATCTCTCCCAACTATGTTCGTTTCCTGCTCTCTGCACTTTATACGTTTCCCAAACTCTCTAGCTCCCTTCTCCATTCTTGGGCCACTTGAATTCCTTTGTTTTAATCTGTTCATTTTGCATCAGATTTAGGATTTATGTTGCTTACAGTGACATGAAAGGGATTTTTCTAGTATTAATAATCTGTGAAGGCTCTCAAATTAATATTTGAAAAATAAAAACTCAAGCATAAAACCAAATCAAAGCTAAGCTAATGGAACCACCAGATTCAAGAAAACAAAAAGGTGTTCCACTTAATTTACGGAAACGCACGATCACAATTAAAATTGGGCAATTGGAGACGGAATTTGGTTTTTTCAAAAGAAACTCAAAACGTCAAATTGGTAACATAGTAATCTCAGCTAGAAGAATAAAACTTGGAGGCAAAACTAATTTTTTATTCAAGAATATTTGTGGCTATTTCAAACTGAAATTGATTAAAGTGGGTTTACATTTTAAATTTGTTAGTAATTTTTGTCCAATTTCAATCTTAGAATGCTAAAGCTGATTCAATGCTTATCAAGGAAGTTCTATTTTTTTTTTTCAAAAATTGCAGTTGCAATTGTTGCAGATGGATAAAAATGCAATGACCATTAGCAGTTGAAATTTTTGTGGATGGTTATGCGCAATGTCTTGACATTATTAGTGAAGGTTTTTTGTATATTGGATTGATGAAGTTGGTATAAAATTAAAAGGAAAATAAATAAAAATAAAGAAAAAGGCAATGGAAAAAGGTAAAAAAAAAAAGAATAGTTCAAAGCATTGAAATAGTTATCTTGCCAGGAACGAAGGGGGAATTAGGGGCGTGTAAATGAAGATAACGAGAGGAGAAAGAAGGTAAAAAAAGGGTTTTCAAAGAGAACCACAATAATGCGAGGCGTTCTGAAATTTTACAGTAAATTTGCTTTGGCAGAAAAATAAGTGCTATGTCACCTTGCCGCAGAGTTGAAACTTGTTATGATGTCCATTTTTTTGTCCTAAATGCCATGTTCATTCACAGCAAAATATCCGTCTCACATTATTTAGAAATTGAACAGGTCGGAAACAAAAAAGAAATTGAACAGGTCATTTTGGGTCTTTTACCCTTCTTTTGTCATTTTCTAGAGGGAATATATAAAAAAATCTTGATAAGAAATAACGTTACGGTTTCCTTAATTGGCGTATTACCCTGCAACGAACGTGTCAAAGGGAAAACGTTAATCCTCAAATCAAGTCCCGTAAATATTCATTTTCTTCAATCCGAAGGCAAGGGAACAAGAAATTCCATTGTACTAAAAATTTAATCAGCCATCAATAGTCAAGGGTTTCGTTTACCAGAGATTCAAATTGTCTTTTCAATTTTTTCTCAAGAAATTTGATCTTTTCCCTGTATGTGTAATTAAATGGCGGAGGTCTCCAACCGGCGCCGCTTCAGCCGAGAAACCCTATCATCCACCGGTGCTATCAGCGGCGGCTGCGGTGATCCCTTTGAGGAGGACGAGGAGGAGGGGCCGGTCCGAAATCTCTACGCCTTTGATTTTGACTCCGTTTCCCGTCCTAGTACTTCCTCTTTGATGCCCTCCAATAATGACAACTTCAGTTTCACCACAATTTCGCAGCCCGATTCCGAGTCTCAAGAATCCGAATCCGTTCGCTCCGACCAAAACTTTTTCTACGGCTCAGAAGAAGACAACGACGACGAACAAATGAATTTTGTTACCGATTTATTCGCGAGGCGGCAAGGTATCTCTAATGGGCCGGATGATGTTGAAATCGGGTGCAGATGTTTGGACGAAGAACCCGAACTGGTGGTATTAGGGTTAGGGCCCGAAAGCAATCGGGTTGATGTTCCATTAACGGGTGGTCTTCGTATTGTGGACATGGAATCGGAGTCGGATTCCGAAGCTGTGGAGGTCGATTCTAGGGTGGATGGTCTTGATAATCGTGATGGAATGGATCCGAATGATGATTTGGGTCTACCCCGTTTATGGGAATGCCTTCGATTTGATAGTCAAAGGGCAAGGGTTTCTTACAACGACGAATTCGAGTGGGAGGAAGTGAATGTTAGGGAAACTCTGAGTTCCTTGATTGATCGAATAGAGGAGATTTCAGTCTCATCCGATGGAGAAAGTTCCCCATTTGATAATGTTGGTGAAGAAGAAGAAGATGATGATGAAGAGAATGCGAGGAATGTCGAATGGCAGGTCCTGTTAGCAGTTAATAACCTGGATTTAGCAATAGATTTTGATGAACTCAATGTGCTGATTGGGGAGCTTGTTGAAGGTGAGAATGGTACTATTAAGGGTAGTCCACCCGCTGCTAAATCCGTGGTGGAAAATTTGCCTTCAGTGGTTTTAACGACTGAGGATATGATAATGAATAATGTGGTTTGCGCAGTTTGTAAGGATGAGATATGTCTTGGGGTGGAGGTTACTAGGCTGCCCTGTTGTCACCATTACCATCAGGACTGCATTGTGCCATGGCTGAGCATTCGTAATACATGCCCTCTTTGTCGTTATGAGTTACCTACAGATGATGTTGATTACGAGAGGAAGAAAAGTAGAAATGATGGTGGCGCTGGCCTGGGTGATGATTTGCAAGTTAGATACAATTATCAACTGTTACCTTGAGACTCTCTGTACATTGTCATTTGTCGATTATATCTTTTAGACAGAAAGTGTTTTAGGATTTTGGTGAAGACGCTGAAGTTTTCTTTTCTATACACTTATGGATGCTGTGTTGGTAAAGTCACAAGCTTTTGTGAGTTAGTGGGGTATAAAATTGGGAATTCATGCATCTTTTGCATTGAATCAATCCTGCCTCATTGCAGTGTACGATATAGTGTTACTTGTAGAGAAAAACAACAGCAAGATGAATGAAAAGTTTTTAGCTTTTTGGACCACAATAATGTTCTTATTTCTTGCCTTTTGATTCCTCAACTTAATGTGATCTTTTATTTTTTACTTGTGGTTTGAGATGTATTATGTGAAATTGCAACTACAAAGCTGGTGTTCTTTCTTTACTTGTATTGTGTTGACTTGAATAGCCGCATGCTCTTTGTTCGTATAATAGTTACTTGGTTATTCTTTGTTCAGTGCTTCTCCGACATTGACAGTTGGTTGTGGTATTCGTAGAATGGTTACTTGGTTATTCTTTGTTCAGTGCTTCTCCCACATTGACAGTTGGTTGTGGTATTCGTAGAATGGTTACTTGGTTATTCTTTGTTCATTGCTTTTCCTACATTGACAGTTGGTTGTGGTTTGTTAACAATCTTCACATGATTTTATTTTTAGTTTTTGGGCAAGTACAATCTCCACATGATTGTTGGTCAAGCTTAGATTCCATTTAAACTTTTCCATGAACAAACTAGTTATTTTAGTCAGACATTTTTTTCCTCTTCGTTTGAATTCATAATTTCGAAGTTAAAAGAAATGCAGTTATTTCAGTTGATTGAAGTTTTAAGCATATTTAGGTTTGAAGACAACGTTTGTTTGAATAGTAGGGGTGTACCCTGTCCATGAACAAAATTTTTGAACAGAACCAATCCTACCGGTTCAATAAAATTTCGAACCGTGAATGGGTTCATATGTAACGGGTACCCGGCCTTCCGGTTACTCGCAAAACTGGTTCGAATAGGCCGAGTACCCAATTCGATCTATCATAATTTTCACCAGTATTTTTAAAATAAAAAATAAAACAAGAAAAAATTGTAAATCATCATTAAATCACTAATAAAAAGTATCAATGGTTTTAAAGTTAAATTACATCATAAAACTGTAATTTTCAAAGCAATTAAAAATAAAAATAAAAACTAAATAAATAGATAGTTGCTTAATTTTTCAAACTCATCATCACATTTTTGATTAACCATAAAAAAATACTTAATAAATGGTCAAATGAACATCTAAATAATAAAATAAATACTCAAATGTTCATCAATCAAGAATGAAATAGAAGTACAAATTAGTAGTAACAATAAAATAAATCAAAAAATAAACAATGAATTGGTAAAACAAAATCACATACAAAAATGACAAAACTACCCTTCACTATGGATCGGATCGGTTACCCGCCGGTTCACAAGGATGTGAATCGCTACCCGACCTACTTAATTTATGAACTGACCCACTACCAGATCCGGTGTCAGTAACCGATTCGATTACCCTCTTTTTTCGATTCGAGGCAGATCGATTTTTTAATTTTTCAATTCTTTTTGAACAGCCCTATTGAATAGCATGTTTTTAAATGGCTCTCAAGCATTTGAATATACAGAAAAGAATCAACAATTGACCAATCTTTTCCAAGTGTTCGATTCTACAGTTGGCAATTTTAATAATAAATCATATATTCCTTCAAATCTGCCCAGTGGTTTTGGATGATAAATAAAATCCTATTGGATCTACATGGTTTATCCATTTGAACTATTGGTCTTTAAATGGATTAACTGTCGAATCCAGTTAAATCCATTTATATCCAATTTCATACAATTGTATGAATATATGTGGGTGTGAGAGCGTGTAACCTTGTGTTTGGGGGTACGAAAAGTCAAAATCTCATTAACTAAATACTTAAATGTACAATATATGGATAATTGGTTTCTATATTATTCATCTGAATCCATCCATATCCATTTATCAAAATGGTTCTAAATGGATTGGTTGAATTTCATCCATTATCCATTTACTCAAAACCATTTATCTATTTTGCCATCTCTACTAGATTCTCTCTTTTAGTAACACAACAGATAAAGTTACTGCCGTTGTTTATAAACTCAATTCTGAAGTTACTTGTACCACGGTGTTCATATGTTACATTTAGGGGTGCAATCGAGTCGGTTTTTTGGTTAGCAGGTTGAGTTGAGACACAGGTATAACAATCAACTTGTCCAATCCGAACCCAACTCACCACAAGTTGTCAGGTCGACTCGCTAACCTGAAAAAAAAAAAAAAAAGGGAAGGAGAAGAAGAAGAAATGGGGAAAGAGAAGAAGAACAAAAAATACTAACACACACTTTTTCACAAACATAAGGATCAAGCACATTTTTTCACACACTAATATCAAAATCACATGCTAACATACACTTGATTTCTTTTACAATTTATTCTTCATAAACTTCGGTAGAATTCTTAATTTTTCTTACAATTTACTTGATTAATTATCTAATAGGTGAAATTTGTGTTTTAATATAGATGAATGAAACAAAGTTACAAAATGTTAGTTTTTTTTTTTTTTGGGTTGGGTTCACGGGTTCCACCCGCGGATCAGTCGGGTCCAACCTGATATTTACCCGACCCGCCAAACTTAAACTCAAATCCGCTATTTTCAAGTTAGATTAGTGTCGTATCTTCGAGTCATGTAGAAAATTGTCGCCTCTACATCTTATTTTGTGGAAATTTTTACGCGGTTTCATGCTGTAGTGCTTGTAGGATAACACAACTTGTGCTAGCTAAATTGTATGATGATATTGTATAAATTTGATCATCCACCGCAACTCTTGGCATGCAGATGGCTTCATGTTTTACCTTTTTGTATTTTATGGTTAATTCTCTACAATCTCATCCTGACAAAATCTCTTAATCTGTAGCCTTTAGACCTCAATGTCTTCGCATATGTATTTGGCAGGATATATATTTGAATCAAATTGCAAAACCATCTGAAGATCTCCTTTTTTTTTTTCTCTGGGATGAGAATGGCCATCTTGCTCGTATGAGCTCTCCTGATATTTTTGTCTCTTTTTTTTTCTTTATAAAGTAATCTAGCAGCATAGGCTACATAAACTACCTTGAGATTACATTACTCTCCTGACCTTTATTTTCATAGCATCTTACCGCAAGTTCCGTTTGTTGAAGGTAGCAAACATTGTTTCGTAATTCTGAAAGAGGATGATTCTCAGCCAAAAAAAAAGGTTTTTTAGCACACTCTCTGGAGTTTTTCTCTAGATCAAATGAAAAGCATATGTACAACAGATAAACAAGATGCATAGTAAAGCTGTAAAATAGCGTTTTTAGAGTGTGCAGAATACAGGGAGATTTGTCATTGTTTGGAAACTACATGAAAATGTAGATTACTAAAATAAACAGACGGGAGAAGAAGCTAGAGTCATTAAGGGACCATAAGAAATGTTATAAAAAATTATCACAAGTATTAAGAAAGATTCCTGTAATTTACAACGTATAAAGACATTCCCCTGAAATTGACACAGCGCATCTAAGGACCTTTTTCTTTTCCGTTTCTTTACTAGTCCCCTTCATGTAAATTAGAAAATCAAGCTAGATTGATCCCATTTGCAAAAGATGGTCAAGTGTTTGGACAAAGATAGAGACTAGCATTGTAGCCAATAAGAGGGAATAAAAAAGACACAGGTTGCCTAGCAAAAGTTACGGATGGGATCTAGTACTATTAAAAACGATGGCTTCTCCGCCCCTCTCACCGGATACCATGTCCAAATTGAATGCAACTTTTCAAACAAAATTCACAACTTGAGTGATTCAGTTGAGATCTAACTCGATCCATAGCTTGGCATTTTCTTTGAATTATCTAAGCCGACAGTGTTGCGATCTTAACTGGCTTTTCTTGGTTGATTGGGGCAAAATGACAGATATAATTTTCTCACTAGAATAGTAGCACAAACGAGAATTCAGATGAAAAAAGAGATGGAACAGGCTGCTACAAAACTTGTCATTTTCAATAAAATGGTGTGACGCCTGGCTGTTTTAGCCCTTTGGTGACCACAAAGCCAATCAAATAGAGCACTTAATTTCTTTGGAAGGGTTGCTTTGGCTTTGGTTCAAAAAATCTTACACAAATGGATACTTTCAGAACACTAGGAGGCAGAGGGTGCCAATGATTTGAATGATTGAGAATCAAAATTGGGACCTGAGTAAACTCACTCTTCTTCCCAATTATAAACATTCTAGTCACAAACAATTAGACAAGGATTATATTATAATCATGTCTGAAAATATTGAGATCAGTTTGGCGATCAATTTATTGGAAAATTTTTTCCTCTTTGGAGTATAGGAAGTAGAGAAAGGACTCAGAATAAAAAAACAGAGTAGCACCACAAGATCAAACATGTCGATGAAATATGGAAAATACTTAGATGGACTCGGTCCAGGGAATAGTTCCGTGGACCCCTTGGTCCAGAAGTAGCCACATCACTCATGGCCCACCGTATGAATGATGTGGTTGCTTCTGGACCAAAGGGTCCACGGAACTATTCAGTGGACCGGGTCCATCTAAATTTTTCCATGAAATATGTGCATATCTCCAACAGTTTGAGGCTACTGCAATGCAATTAGCTTCATATAGATTTCTGATCATCATATTCCGAAAACTGACCCCAGATTTTATAAATGTAAGAGAAATTGATTGAATTTGGGGCCAACCACAGCAGCTCAAGTTGAATTAACTGTGATAGCTCGTTTCCTCATATTTACCTACTAGAGTAACTTGTTGAAGGGAAATGCTAAAGTTTTAGTTTTGTATTCTCATACAGTGTACTTAAACCTAGTTAAAATGGCTGATCTACATTACAGCATTATTAAAACACCACCACTGCATGGGCTGTAAGTAGTGCCTCTCACTTGTTAATCAACGAAGGCAAGTGGCAACAACTTGTGAGCAGATTAGAGAACTATAGTATACTTCTAGAAGTTTTTAAAGCTAAACGAACTCAGACAAAATTCTGTAAATTGCCCGGGAGAAAGTTGCAATTCTAAAATGGATTAAGAACTTTCATAATGGCTATTCAACAACCCCAAGTTTAATCGCCTATCTTATCGAACATTTATTCTTTGTGCATTTCTTTTTTGGGGGAACGGAGATGAACGGTCTTTAGGACGACAGCAGCAACAACAGAATTACAGGATGACAAAAAAGCTATGTTGGTTCTATATTTTTTAAAAACAAAGTCCATTTCCTTTAAATAACCAGCCACCTTTATTATCCACATTGATAGTGGATCAAGAATTTCATAAGTACGCAAGCATATGAACAATACGTGCAACTTAGTGTTACTAAATTGCAGCACCCAAACAGAACTACGCTACCTTCTACGTTGCACCATAGATAGAAATTGCATTTAAACATAGAAACAAACAAAAGTGTCATCATATGTAGCAAATACTTTAATTTGATTATTTCTATATTTATACAAGGAAAAAGTGAAAACAAATGCAAGAAGATGATGATGTCGAAGATGCTAGTACTGCAGATGATGAGTTATCTGGTCTCGACCAATATCTTCAGATTACATGATTTCAAGGAATAAAATGAGCTATGAAGGAATCAAACATCCCCGTGGGTTTCCATTAAGGAGCCTAAAAAATATAGTAAGGGTTTGTAAATACGTAATTATCTCGTTATATTCACCATTTCTTTATTTTTCTGATCGCCTGGAAGGCATGCTTTTCTTCTCCATATATACAATAGCAAGCTTTTCATTCGTCATGGTTATGGCAAGGTATTTACTGAAGATGGCTTAAGCTCAAGAAAAATTCAGAGGACAAGTCGGTACTGTGTTATGTTTGCTGCTGAATTACTAGGATCAGCAACCAGAAGTACAATGTACTAATATGTTAGCAACTGAAATCTTCGGATGGAATACTAGTATAATATTAAATTTCAGTTTAAGCGTAATGGTTGTCATCAAATCGTCATTCTTGAAATTAGCTTTCAAATACTTTTATATTAGATAAAACTTATAACTGGCCAACTTATGTTTGCATCTAATTTGCTAAGTAGATAGTGTAAAACTACAGCATCGATCCCAACTTGAATTGCTCTTCAAACAATACTGATATATGATTGGCTTAGGGAGGTAATCCATCAGAGTTCCAACTAGTAAGGGCAGTAACCTGATTGGTTTGAACACATTATTGTCATATGAAATCATGTACATTCACAACCATGAATGAAAAAATGTGGAGGTTGGTTCAGTGGGGTGCACAAATGGGTCACATATGGTACAAGTGACGGTACCACAAATTGAGAGCCCCATCATGGGCTAGACCTTGACCCTGACCTCAGAGCACCTGAAAAAAATGGCTCGTCCGTAACATCAAACTCTGTGTTGTGTGTCTCAAAGTCTATGTGGTTGGGACCTATGATCCAGATGGTTGAGGTGACTGGTAGCCAATTAAGAATCAGGATGGGGGGCCGGTGCACGAGACATCCACGCTCGCTTGTTAGCTGAAGGCCCATGGCAGATACATCTATAATGCGTCTGTCTTTCTCTATTTGGAGTTGTTGGGACTTAAAGTGGCAAATGTTAAATCCTGTAGTAGTTAGGGGTGTTAACGGGTCAGGTTCAGGCCGAAGTTGAATGTTTCGGAATCGGACCATTTTTGTATTATGATTTTGGACCCGGACTCGGACCCGGGACCCGACGGGTCTTGCATTTGGTTTTTCGGATTCGGGTTCGTTCGGGTTCGGGTCCGTTCGGATTGGGTCCGGGTCTTGAAAATATAAAATATTTTTATATATTTTACAATTATTATTTATTAAGTATTGAGTATTAGAAGTGTAAAATACGTATGTATATATATTATAATTGTTATTTATTGAATATTATGTATTAAAAATTTAAAATACGTATATATAATTTATAATTATTATATATATAAACGGGTCCGGGTCAGGTCCAGATCGGAACATAACATTCCGAATTCAACTTGTTTTTTATTAGAAAAAAATCGGTCCGGATTCGGGTCTTGGTAAACAGAATTTTATTCTTACTCGGATCCGAAAAAAATCAACAGGTCCAGGTCGGATCCGGGTCTAGACCCGGATCGTTGACAGCCCTAGTAGTAGCCACCCTCTTGCCATCGACCCCAGCTTTAGTTGTTGTCCCCTATTTGTTGTAATTGCCCTCAAATTTTTCTCGTCTCAGAATTGCTTACCATGATTAAATTTTGAACTTTTATGCATCAATTTAGCAATTTGAAGGGGTAAAGTGGGTAAAAATTTAGATACGGGGTATGATTAATTTGAACGAGAGATAAGATAAGGTGACATGCATGAGGACCTGAAAGTGGTGGGTAATATGTTTTTAATCTAATCATTTCTTTCGCATCTCAGAACGGGGTTCTTGCATCAGCTTTTGTCTTCTTTCCGTCTTTTTTTCCCCTTTTATTAAAAGGAAAAACAAAGCTGAAAAAACTAGTAAAAGAAGTCATGGCTCCGGAAAACGTCAAAATGTACAATTGATAGTGGAGAGTATTTACGTCAGAGTCTTTTATTAATCTGAGATGAGATGGAGTAATTTGCTAAATAGCACTGAAACTCTGTAGCAGCAAGCTAATTGCTATAGAGAATAATATTATGAGAACAAATCAGTTTAGTGGCCCACGTGGGTCATTTTCAACTACTTCAGCTAATTACTAAATCATATTCAACCAGAGTAGTACATAATTTAATGTTTGATCACACTGAAAGAGATTAAATGGGTTCACTATAGGCCTGTTATTCAGTTCGAATGGTTCCTTGGTGATATATAACACAAGTTCTACAAGTATGTGTGATAAATTGCATTCTGAAAGTTACACACAAGTTTAAGTTCATTGATTTGGTTGATGGGATGAATATATTCAGCAGAAATTAAATGCTTCAAAAATAGGAAATGGGAAAATTATTTAAAGATACGCAGAAAAGGTGAAAATGATAGAAAGGATTACAAGATTTGCAGGGAAAGATAAAGATGAATCCATTAAGGTTTGAATAATCCAGGTTACTTTTTCTTGCAAGATTAAATTGTTGGAAAACTAACATCAGCATCCTAAAAGCAACACATACACTAACATGAGATGAAGAGGCTAACTATTGCTGCATTGAACGGTTCTTCTTTTGGTGGGGAATTAAAAAGATGTATAGAGAAAATGCTAGAAAAGCTGGAACACAGGAAAAACAATTTGAAGACAAGAATGAAACATAAGTCAAAATCTGTCTCATGATTTTGTTGACCAGTCAGTCCACTCAACCTGGCCAACATGAAGTAGGGAGAGAGCATTTGCCTCCATATACTTTTGGTCCTGGATGGATACAAAGTTCTTTATATTAGTGGAAGACTACATTTCAAACAACATTCACATCTTTCTTCTCATCCTCCCACCAACATTATGACCAGATTTTTGAAGGGTATGAAACTATATAAACGTGTGTTCAACACAAAATGTTAACTAAACTAAATAAAGGAAAAAAAAAAAAGGAGTATTAGAACACCCTAAATCTGACCTCAGTAAAGCCATCACCAACTATACCACGTAATCTTATAAGATTTCTTCCCCTATGCTAAGGCTTAAAGGTTTTGGATACCCTAGTTGTTAAATCTACCTCAACTTTTTTGACTGGCAAGCCTCATGACCTGATAAACTTTTATATTCTTACTTTGTCGTACATATAACATATTCAGGAGAAAAAGCCGTTTTATGCGGCACATCTTTAATCTCAAAATAACCATTTTTAGAAATTAGCCTTCCATTGTATTCATTTCTACAATGATGTACGTGCGTGAGAACTAGTCAATCAGCTATGTTAGTTTCCACAAACTAAATTAATGAATTTCCACTTGATTTTTTAGCAGTACGACAAGTCTATTCTTAGCAGATGAATAATGTTCAGTTAGCATCCATATAGGAGAACACCAATTTTTTTCCCATTTAAAGCTAGTTTTAATTGCCCTCCATCTAAGTAAATAACTGATTTTTGCAGAGCAACTTCAAACAAAAGTAGTTTTGCCTTTATGTGCAACTTGCGCATATGCAAAATCATCTGATAAGACAGCATACAGCATTATTGAAATTGATCAAGCTTTCATAAGTAATCATACCTAAAGGAAATGCTCCTGTTATTCTCTCAGAGAAAATTTTGTGGAGAAACCAATGACCAACTGCTGTGTAATTTTTCCACATTAGAAAGATGAAAACATCTCTTCCAACTACAAACTAGCATTGATTGGCATTCAAGAGTGCCACAGCAAGGGTCTGTGATTTGAGATAATCCAATACTTCGTAACTGGAGAAATAAAAGATCTAAAGCATATGTCATATGATGGATCATATGAAAGTGGCTGTTGAGTCATTAATTACTTATCTGTTGCACTCGTAGAAAGGACTTGTTTCCCTCATATTGCCCTGCTTTCCTATTCCTTTACGTCACTGTACCTTGTTGGCTAAGAACTAATGCAAGTAGTAAACATCTGAGATTCTTAAGTCAGCTTGCTTTGCAACACAACCAATTTTTATGGATTAACTTCTTGACTCGTATTACTCCGTGGTATTTTTTTCCCCCCTCTCAAAACATTCTGCCTAATAATGATACTCTCCATGATACATAGTCTGTGTGTGCACGCATGCGTGTGCCACAGGAACATTATTTGAGGTCACCTATTCTCCACAAGACCTAAAATTTTCCAATTTTTACTTGGATATGTGTGTCTCATGTTCTTCAATGGCAATATGGCGCATACGTAAAACTTAAATGCAAAGATTTCAAAACTTTTGGTATTACTAATGCACACATATGTAACAGTACAATACACAAGTGACATATTCAGCGTCAAGTTCCCGTGTTCTTGTCTTTAACAATTGTTACTGTTACCGCAAATCGGTTAATGGGACCTTATCACTTTTGCCATCCTATAAAATCCACCCTCTCCCTGAAGTTTCCCTTCGTCTGTCTAACAACAATATCATAAGATTAGGCCCAAAATCTTGTGCCTTAATACGCAACTTAAATATAACTAGTAAAAGCATGCAACCAGGTGAGGCAACAGAGTTGTATTATTTGCTTTCTTCTAGTCCAACTCAATATCCTTCACATTTTGGCCTGACCAGCAACAACATGCCTGCATTCCAACTTGGCAGAATTTCAAACCCCTTGTATCAACTTCAGATCACTCCCCAGATTCAAGATTTCAACCCACAAATGGCATGCTTCAGCAGCAACTCAACTTCAGACGAAGCAGACGAACAACAACTGAGTCTAATAATTGAGAGAAAGCAGAGGAGGATGATATCCAATAGAGAATCTGCACGAAGATCGCGTATGCGCAAGCAAAAGCAACTCGATGAGCTTTGGTCCCAGGTTGTTTGGCTCCGCAATGAGAATCATCAACTCCTAGACAAACTGAACCATGTTACAGAGCAGTCACGATCGTGTACTTGAAGAGAACACTCAACTTAAAGAAGAAGCTTCAGAACTTCGTCAATTGCTCACCGACATGCAGCTCTACAGCACATATCATAACTTACGAGATCTTGATGATGATCCCTGCAAAGCGTTATTTGATGATTAATAATTAAGCCATTCCTCTACAATTATCAAATTTATTAGGTCAAGACGGAAGCCTATATTATTTTTCATTTTCCCTTTGTCTCTTCTATTCTCCAATAAATTCCAACTTTGCTATAAGCTGTATGAGGTCAGAGAGTTGTATTCTGGGCAACAGCTTTTAGATGTAAGAGTGTCATCTTGATTCTTGCCTAGCTTACGGTGTCATTAATTATCTAATGCCAGCTAGTAAACTATAATAAACTACTGTATAAAGCTTGCTTTTCCCACTTTGACTGCATGGTTATTGCAGCAAATGAAATACGCTGATGAATTAGGAACTCACCTGTTTTATCCCAAGAACGGACAAGTCCGTGATGATATTTTGATGAGTCTAGTCAAACAGTTATAATAAATGATGATACAGAGCTTATCTGCGATGCATATAAAATTACAAACAGCCAATCAAATCAAAAGCAAAAAGATGACATAATGTATAACGCAACATGCCCATGAAGGGTGCCTGAAGAGAACAATACAAAGAAGCATACATTCTCAGAAAATTAAAGAAAATATTGCAAAAGTAAACTTAAAAAAAAAAGATTATTCATATCAACGAAAGATCTAAAAGAAGAAACCTGTGACCGCATTATCAAGGAAATCTCTTGAATTGAGGGTTCTGATAACTAGTAAAAGACAGCTTAACCAACTAGTTTCAGTGTAGTGGTGGAGCCAGAAAAAATTCTTAGTAGGGTCAAAAGTAACATTAAAATTTCTTACTTATTCTTTTATTTTTTTTTAAACAAAAGAACATAAATACTCATATAACAAGTAGAAATAATGCATATATTTCATATAAAACATAAGTGAATTCATACTCAAAAAGGTATTCTTTAATTTAATTTAGATATAAATTCGCTGCCTACAAGATTTTTTTAGCAATCAAGTTCAATCAAACTAGAAGACTACGAGAATCTTTAACTTAATAAAAATTTCAATATGATTCAGAAGAATCTTTTACGGAACACACTTTAAAAATATCTCTAAATCTCATAAGTATTTAACGAGTTTAAGGACGAGGCAGTAGGAGCGCGTGCCCCACCTTAGATCCGCCACTGTTTCAGTGGTAAAAATATCCGCAAAACGTTTACAGAAAGGCTGGGAAGTAGGAAAGGCCATTACTTAGCCCTATCTTCTTCGGTTCGTCCTCAAACCAGGCATCAGTAGCATCATCTATTTAACACAGGTCTAAAAACTGAGTGGTCAGAAAGTCCGAGGAAACATTTCCTCCTAATTGTCGATGCAAGACTTTCCCCGGTTTGTAGGGGTTTGATGGGAAACCAACGTTGTGTTGACACGCGTCAGTTACTCACTTGTTTCTTTTTTCCGTCCCCATAATTTTTAGAAAATTTGCAAAATGACCTGATTATAAAAGTTAGATACAATTTTCTAACTTTGATCAATCATTAACTGCCCCTTTTAACCTCTCAAATTTTACATACCTCCATTTTACTTATTCCTGAAATTTAGTTATACCCACTCCACTCCTATTTTTTAGACACGTAGACATTTGAGAATTTACGATTTGAATTTATGTACATGCATTTAACTTTAGCTTACAATACTACTACAAAATGCTTGGTACGATCGTATTTGATACATTGGAATGATCAAAATGGAAACTTATTTCCATTAGAATGTCTTTCCACCAAGAACTAGTTCGGCAAAAAAATTTCAATTCAATATTTGATAACCCACGTTAGAATAGAATATTTGTTCCTTTTTCAATATCTGATATAATTATATTTAAATGTTAAAATATAATTAAATCTATATTGATTTGACTTAATTGTTATTTGTACTAGAATATAATATATTTTATTTTATTTATTTGTGCTATACATTGTTTTTATGCTTATAAAAAGCTTTAATATTTTTGTTTTAAGTTATTAACATTCTTGTTACAATTAAATTAATTATACTTTTTAATTAAATTTAAAAAATTTTATAATTATTAGCAACATAATTAAACACTTGGAAAAATTGGTAATGAAATTAAGCATTCATGTTATATTAATTTTATTTACTTTTAATTTTATAAGAAACTTAAATAGTTTTTACAAATTTGCATAAAAGTTAAAAATAGTTTCTAAAAACATTCTTTTAACAAAACGAAAAAATTATTCTACACAAATATTGAATTATTTGTGTTTAAAAACCATAAATAATTATTAACTAAAAGTTATAAATATCCAAAAAAATTATAAATTTTTAAAAATAAAAAATTATCAAATGTATCCTAAGTTAAAAAGAATGATTGATGATGGGGTAGAAACACGTATAAGGATAAAATTGACTCTTATTATTTTGATCATTCCAAGAAGATAGCCAAGTGAGAGTTTTCTCTATGTTTTGTTGATGAATGTATTTTTAAAAAGGAATTGGAAAGGCCATTCTTTTGAAAAAGTACTTTCCAACTAAAAATATCCACATCAAATATGTAAATAAAATGAACAAGTTTGAAATGTATTTCTATTCTAATTCATTCTCGCCAACTAAAGAGATAAGATTTTTCCAGGAAAATTATGGTCAGCACAAGGTTTTGTAATTCTAAATAAGCTTGAAATTCTTTTCCCAAGGCGAAGATGGATACCCTAACCTGGGGTCCATGGGCCAACTTCACAAAATGCAACGAAATCTATGAATGGGTTAAGTAAATCATATCATACTGGACAAGCCTTGTCATACAAAAATGTTCTCAATGGTGAGAACATTAACCACAGAACTATGATATTTTTGGTTTAATTTTCAAATAATTTGCTTTTTTCATATAAAGTTATAATCTCTTTGAAATAGAAAAATATATTACTAAAACTGTCAAACAACTGCAGCTAAAAAGAGTTTTTGAAAATTTTGGACATTGTACAACTTCGTATATCTTGGAATAACGCGTTAACAGTCTTTGTTTTTTAACCAAAGTCATAATTACCTACAAAGTTAGATTATCACTAACAGTCCTAAGAAAATACTCACCTAAGTACATTTTACGAATCAACCCAAAAGGCAAGGTAAATTATCGCTAACAGTCACGAGAAAACATTCACCTAAATACATCCCGCGAATCAATCCAAAAGGTAATTACTGACTTAAGGGTTAACCCATGAAACTTAAGTGCAGGGATACTACCACACACGTTTTCAATGTGAGATGAGTTAATGCTCATCTTTAGATGTTAGCACACGACTCACCATGAAGGATTTTTTACCAAAGGCATGATTACTTACAAAGTTAGATTATCACTAACCGTTACAAGAAAATACTCACCTAAGCACATCTCACGAATCAACCCAAAAGTCAATTACTGACTTAAGGATTAACCCATAAGATTTAAGCACAAGAATAATACCACACACATTTTTGATATAGGAACAAATTAACACTCATCTTTTAATGTTAACGTTCTTTGTTTGTCGGTGTAAAAATGAGAAAACGTACTAGGTACTATTTGGGAATAAGCACTGGAACCAAATTGGAATTGAAATAATACTAAAAAAGAAAAGAACAACAGAAAAAAAAAAACCCTCGTTCCTTCCTTTCATCAATCTCTCTCCTTGGATCCAATTTTCAGGTCTTAGATTCTCGTTCTCTCACACACTCACTATCGCACTTGTCCAGTATACAATCACAGATCAAAAGAATCCCGCAAGCCCTCCTTCCTTCCCTCTTTTCTGCATCTTCAAGTCATCTGGGTCTGCATTGTTTCTAAATTACGAGGTCTTCAGAGAATTAGGTTGGATCCCAATGGCGGTTGCGGTCCGGGCCGGCCGAGGCGGAGGATCTGGTGCTGGATCCACCCTTCGCAACTTCTTTTCTTATCGGATCTTCGTCTCCGCCATGTTTACCCTCCTCTTCCTCGCCACTCTCTCCGTCCTCTTCTCCTCTCACCCCTCCCATCACCAAGACTCCGTAAGTCCTCCCCAACCCCCCCCCCCCTCTCTGTTTAATTTACTGGTAATTATTAAATTTTACTATGTTATTTATGTACAGGTGATATTGACGAGTGGGAATGCCTACGTACAAAGAACATTTCTAGCATTAAATTCCGACCCATTAAAGACTAGATTAGATTTGATATACAGGCAGGCCAATGATCACATTGCCTTGGTAAATGCATATGCAACTTATGCTAGAAATCTCAAGCTAGATATCTCTAAACAACTTAAGATGTTCGATGATTTAGCAAATGATTTCTCTGATCTTCAAATGAAGCCTAACTATAGAACTGCTTTGTTCGAGTCTGATGGTCCTGTGGATGAGGATGTGTTGAGGCAGTTTGAGAAAGAGGTTAAGGATAAGATTAAGGTTGCTAGGTCCATGATTGCCGAGTCGAAAGAGTCATATGATAATCAATTGAAGATTCAAAAGTTGAAGGATACGATATTTGCTGTCAATGAGTTGCTTGTTAAGGCTAAGAAGAACGGTGCCTTTACTAGCTTGATTGCTGCTAAGTCGACTCCCAAGAGCTTGCATTGTCTTGCGATGCGGCTTATGGAGGAGAGAATTGCGCACCCTGATAATTACACGGATGAGGAGCCTCAGCCTGAGTTTGAGGACCCGACTTTGTATCATTATGCGATATTTTCAGATAATGTGATTGCCATATCTGTGGTGGTCAATTCGGCTGTGAAGAATGCGAAGGAGCCGTGGAAACATGTTTTCCATATTGTTACGGATAAGATGAATGTGGCTGCAATGAAAGTTTGGTTTAAGATGAGGCCGGTTGAAGGGGGTGCCCATGTGGAGATCAAGTCGGTGGAAGATTTCCCCTTCTTGAAACCCTCTTATGTTCCCGTGCTAAGGCAACTTGAGTCTGCGAATCTGCAGAAGTTTTACTTTGAGAACAGCGCAGATAATGCAATAAAAGATGTGAACAACATGAAATTTAGAAACCCCAAGTACTTGTCCATGTTGAATCACCTTCGATTTTACTTGCCAGAGATGTATCCCAAGCTGCACCGCATTTTGTTTTTGGATGATGATGTTGTGGTGCAGAAGGATTTGACAGCATTGTGGAGAATTGATATGGATGGGAAGGTGAATGGGGCAGTTGAGACCTGCTTCGGTTCATTCCACCGCTTCGGACAATATATGAATTTCTCCCACCCTCTAATAAGGGAGAAGTTTAATCCCAAGGCCTGTGCCTGGGCTTTTGGCATGAATATCTTTGATCTTGATGCTTGGAGGCGTGAAAAGTGCACTGAGCAGTACCATTATTGGCAGAATTTGGTTAGTATATTTTGCTGTGTGCATTACTTTAAGTAATTTTGTTTGATTACAGTCGTCCTAGCAAAATAAGTGATTGTTTTCGCTTTTGAGATTCTGTTGTCTCACCTGTCCATTTGAAATATTTAGCGCTAAATGTTAGTGTCATATTTTTACATTATCCTGAACAGAATGAGGATGGAACTCTGTGGAAGTTGGGAACGCTTCCACCTGGGTTAATTACCTTCTACTCAACAACCAAATCTTTGGATAAATCTTGGCATGTGCTCGGCCTTGGGTACAATCCAAGTATTAGTATGGATGAGATCAACAATGCTGCTGTCATCCATTTCAACGGGAACATGAAACCTTGGTTGGACATTGCTATGAACCAATACAAGCATCTCTGGACTAAATATGTTGATTCCGACATGATATTTGTGCAAATGTGCAATTTTGGCATGTAGAACTCCAAGTTTACTGCCAATGAGGCGTCACCACGATCACATTACAGTTATTGTTCATAGGGCCAGCCTTTTCCTATTCATTGCAATTCCTGGGGCAAAGCTCTGGGCTAGTGTCTTTCTACTGTATTTTTCTTTGTCTTTTCCTTTTTCTTTTTTTCTTCTTATTGATGTATTCTCTTTCGATCGAAATTTTCACGCATTTCTTTAGGAAAGATTGAGTTGAGTCTTTAAAATGAGACTCATAAAAGCATTGTACTAAGCAAACTAAATAAATATCCAAATAGCAGAGTGGGCAGTTTGCTTCTTGTTGCACCCAAAGTTGGACTCCCATAAATCTAAAATGGTGACTTTGGGTTTTTACCGGAATCCACTCCTAATGTTTGTTGAACGTCATTGATGTCGGTCATGTTTTGAAATAACCATTAGGTTTGTTTGAGATGCTGTGATTATGTAAATGCTTGCGTATACAGCAAGGTCACGGAAGGTTTTTGAGGTCTAGGATCCTTTTTGCTGGGGTCGATCTTTGAGAAATTATGGGCTTCTGGAATCTTTGCATGCGTAATAAAATACCTTTCAAGGTGAAGTGGACTCAAATGGCATGATTTTGGTTTTATGAATCAATTCTTTAATGCGGTTATAATGCCACTTTGTTCAGGGGAGGAAGATCCCAAAAGCGTGGTCGCAAGACAGCTTGTGAAGTCTCTGATTTCCAGATTTTCATTATAAACGCGGCTTAAACCAATTTGGAGAGGGGGGTTGTATTGACGGCAATAATGATATGCGGAATCAAATCAAGCTAATTAGCTAAATGCAATTAGGAGTTTGATATAATGAGGTTTGATTAGTGGTGGCCATCATGATGAGGGCTCCTGCATTTTTATCTTTGATTTCCTTTAATCTGAAATTTTCATGCTTTTTCAGACGCTTCGGCTTTTCTTAATTTGGGTTTGTTCCAAATCTATGGTCTTTTCACGAGCTATTTTAATACGGCTTGGGCCTTTCTTCTTCCATCAAATCACTCAGCAACTAGTTAATTCACGTTAAGTAGGTACCATCAGAGCATATTTCAGTTGATTTAGCACCCTCTGTTTTCTTTTTCTCCAATATGCACTAGTATTTCAATAATATTAAAATATTTTGTAATTGCCGGATGCAGCATCACACACAATAAAGTGGTATATGCTTGTATCGTGTTTCTGCGGCGCAAGAACAACGGATGGAAAGCAATTGCGCCCCGGAATATGCCAAAGAATATGTGGAGTTTCTTTGAACATTGTGACACAGTACAAAGTAGAATTAAATGCTCTAGAAAGACAAGTGCCTCCATTATTAACAGTTCCAAACCCATTTTCAGTTTAGTTTTTCTTCCGAAAAATGATTCTTCCCCTTGAGTCATCATTACAATTTCTTGCGTATCCAAGCCGCCGCGTCCCACCTGCTTCCACAAAGTAAATGCAATACAGACCATTGAATTTTATTTGTCTTTAATATTCAGGAAAAAGGGAGGATAAAAACAAGCCAAATGTGTTCATGTTGTCGACATATTTGTTATAGTATTTGCTCTTAGGATAGTTTTATATACTACAAATTTGAGAATATATGTTCCGTTTTATTTTTATCCTCTGACTAACTAAAAGGTCATATTCTTCGCAGCGCCGATGCGCTACATATCTACTCTGGCCCTCGTCATGAATAGGAAAAGAGAGGCTGAGGAGGGCCTGCTTTTGAGTTTTAGACTCCTCTAATTCATGGAAAGTGGATGTTCTTCTTCCTTTATTGGTGCCATACTTTAGTATATATCTAATAGTTCCTAGCTATTTTTTGATATTTTTACTTTTTTTTTTTGACAAGATGTGATAATGTAAGAGGTCAACAATTGAGCTATTGCGGCATAAAAACGAAAATTTTCTCGATTTTCCCGAAGCCCTCCAACTTCATTTCTCTTTGAAGTTGAAATTTTGAAGAAATCAACTGATGAGTAAGGTACCCAAGTGATTAAAACAGATGTTTGGGAAATAGACTAAGTGCATTCTTCAAGCTTGATCAAGAAAGAGAAAGATGTGACGTGTGTTTGGATGTTGGCCTGGACAAAATTGGTACGAGGAATTCACTGCCACTGGATCAGTACAAGTAAGAACACTACTCAAATGAGAATCCTATTAACAAGATGACAAAAAAACATGATACAACAGAAATATGTATTAGCACTTACTCCCTGGAATTTTGATTCTTTATAGAATTATTAATTATTAACATTCTGTCCAAAACATAAATAATCTACACTGATATCATCATTAGAACCCTTATATGGACAGAACAGATTTAAAGACAGCTATAACGTGATATCATGCATTTACACAATGTGTAACAAGAAAGTAACGCACAATGTCCATAAATGCGTCTATATTCACTCAGGCACATGGATACTCTGTCGCAATGGAATTTTACTTCATTGTATCAAGAAATCAGAGGAACATTTTCCATTGCTGCAAACATGTATCTTCCTTGCTCGGGGATAAACTCATAAAATAATATTAAATTCATGCATTACTAACCCCTTAATAATCTAAAAGATACTAATTATACGAATAACTTTCGAAATTAATTAAAACAAAATTTCATAATCCATTACATCTACTCATCATCAATTTACATTTCCGAACACTCTTCTGAACAAGAAGCAGAATACAAAAGAAAACTACAAATCTTGCATCTGCATGGCAGAAAAAAAATCCAAAAATTTCAATTATTCCACTTTTTGTAGAAGTCAGACATGAACATCCTGAGGAGAGCAAGTTGATGGAAAAGAAGAGATCACTGGAACTGCCAAATGTGTGGGATTCTCATCCCCGGCCATGATGACCACAATCTGAGGCATCATGATGTTGGCGGCGGTGCTCTGGGGCTTCACCGGCGACTTCTCCTCATCGTCAGCCGACACGTTGGACGATGATCTTTTATGGTAGGAACACGCAAGGATTATTAACGCTATGATGATGAGGCTTACCATCATACCTAAGCCCAAAAAAAGATATGGTAATGGAGAATTCCATTGCCAAAAGCTGGTGATTTTATTAGGTACTACCATCTCTCTCTCTCTCTCTCTCTCTCTCTCTCTCTCACACACACACACACACACACACACACAGAAGTCAGGCGGACTGATAGTGTAGCCTTGAATTTATAGAGGGGCGATGTGGCGAACATTCACAGTGGTGTAATAGCGGCAACTACTAAAATGCCACTGCCATCCAGGGAAGATTCTTTTAGTTGGTGCTTTTTCGGATTCTTTTGTTCCAGTCAGGACTCAGAAGTTTCTTGGTGATGCCTAAAAGCTAATTTTGTTGTACCAAAGTGTCTTTCGACTTCCACAAATAACAGCAGACGCACTAATTCTCTATTAATTAGATTGTATATATAATTAAAATGTTTGAGGGGCTTCGGCATGTTTTTCATCTGTACTTTTTCTTTGGTCGATTGGACAGTAGTACAGTGAGTTTTAGTAAGATAGAATACCTCTGCTGGCCGCCTCAAAACGGAAGATCAACTTAGGTTAAAATATTAACTGTACAAACTTCTCCTTGTTCTAATCTTTCTGGACTAGCAACTTACCATAATTTCATCAAAATTAATAAGTTTACACAGACGATTAACAAATCTAAACAAAAATTCACCACTTTCTTCAAAATAATAATAATTATTATTTTTAACTATTCATCGCTATAGCATTCTTCATTTCATCCATGGTAACATAAGCTGGCCGCAGAAACAAGATTACTTATGCAAAGTAGAATTCTTAAGAGTGGAAAGCCACAGGACTCTACTAATTAGATAGATTTGGACGGCAGTGGTTCTCTTTTTAGCTACGTTCTAAAAGCTCAAAGGGATTTACATTCTTTCAATCAAGGGACAACTTGACTACTTTAAGAGAGTCGCAACTACAAACATTATCTCATTGAAAGTTAATGCGCTATCATGAGCGGCACACTAGATCTGGGTATGGGCATTACAATTTGACATTTGGACATTTCTTACAAATTAGAGATGATATAACTTCTCAACATTTTGGTGTAAATCTTTAGCATTTTGATGTAACCGATTTCCCTTCTAAAACTACATCGTTTTTTGTATTCTTTCACTTCAAATTTAGTCCAAATGGCAAGATCTCAGCCATCCATTTTGTCCCAATCAATTATGGCCATCAAATTGGGGCAAATGAAAATTGTGAGTCCCTCATCCCACTAGATCTCTGGATTATTCAGTAAATATATGCTTACGATAGATTATATAAAGAATTTGTCATTCTCTATGATAATTCTTGTTTTACTTGTGGCAAAATCAAGGAAATAGCTCGGATGTGGAAGCACTATTTTGTTGTACCTCCGGTGGCATCTTTGTACAAATTTCTCCCACATCTCTCGCTTGGATTCTGAAGTTCTGGTTCCGTTTTTGTTCTTCTTTGGCGCTGTATATGCTGGAACTAGATCAATGCCAACTAATTTAATTGCTCTTGCCATTAATTTTGCCGCGCCAGCTTCTAAATTTTTTTTGCTACTGCTCACCGAAATTTCTACATATAACTTGTTATCAGTAAAAGCTCACCAATTTTTTTTTTTTAATGGAAACTTGTGTCCAATATCGAATTATTAATTATACCTATGACCGTTTAGGGCTTCAACTTTGTTAGAAGAAACCTTGTTTACATGTCAAGATGTCATACTTTTGACTATCTCACATTTTTTAACTCATAGAAGACCGGATTGTCTACTGGAAAAATCTTTTCTTTGCACTTGTGCTTGCCATAAAACTAATTAAGCCAGAATGAAAGAATCGAATGTTGAACAGGTTTGCCATCATTTAAGCATTAGCAAAGCGTGTGGAGTGGACGTGAACAGACAAATAATGGTTGTCTTGTGCGGGTCGAGATGCTGGTTGGCGGCATTGGTGCACGTACGAGATTTTCCAATATGCTTGGCTGTGTACAATCGTGAAAATTGTGCGTGTACGCACAAGTTAAGAGAAGAGGTCCGAAATGCGGAGGCCAAAGTTTCAACTATGATTCAATGGTGAAACAGAGAAGAAAAATTATTGTCACTAATGTTTCCCACTAAAGAAGGCGGCATGGAAAATGTTCTACTACTTCTCCGAGGAGACGTTCTAAAGTCGTTTATATCTCAATAGTCAATAATAGCCTCATTTGTTCCACTGGAAAATCTCTTGGCAAAATGTGCTCTGTTACCAGAGCTTCCATCAGCTAGCTCTTTCTGCTCTTCCACTTTCTCAAGTTCAGTTTGTTGTTGCAAGATGATCACTGAATTATGTAACCAAAAAGATAGATGGTCAAGGACTTGCTCCTGCGTTTTAGGTTTTGTTAAAGAAAAAAAAAAATTTTCTAGCATAGATCTATGCACCGAGAAAATGAAAAATGCACTCAAAAAAATGAAAAAAAAAAACTCTACACATACTAGTGGTTCTAGACCTAAAATTTTGCCCCCTACGTTTGCATAGACGTTTTAAAAGAATATTGGAATTATCTGTTTAGTTGTGGATCATATTCTCTATTTACTTTTTTTGGTGTCTAACACAAAACTAAGTCGTATTACTACGAAACTATATCGCATTACTAAATAGAACAACGTAATTTTATATAATTTCACATTGATATTACATAATTTTATATTGGATATCATTGGAAACAAAAAAAAAAAAAAAATTGGATAAAAGATCTGGACTGGTTTACTCTGGTATGATTAGATGATCCAGCTCTATAAAAGTAAGATGAGAGTAATTATTTGTCTTCAAGGTTGTATTACGGAAAACGATTATCCCTCTGCCCACTTCGTTGCCCACAGAAATCAAATGTAAACTAAAATTTCGGCCGGGAAAAGGGAAAAAAAAAAAGAAGACAAATTAGATTAATCAAATGTAATCTAAAATTTGGGCCACAAAAAAAAAGGTAAATATAAGACAAATATGTGGGGATGATCCTTTTATCCACCAAATCTTAGTCAAAATTATTTGACAACCACACACAATCAGAGAAAGACCTGGGTCAATTACCATCAACGTCCATGAGGAAACCAACAAAAATATGTGAATTAGAAAACCATAAAACAATAAAAGATATATTTATTCGTGTCTTCCACTAATAAAGATGATGTAGAGTTTGATGCTTTTCTTTTTAAGACTTGTTTATTTCACATTCAGAAAAACATCATCAGTACACTTTTTACTTACTTTGGTTGTCCAATTTAAACCAAATCCTTTCAAAACTAAACCACCCAAATCCTTGCCAAGGCTTGAATTGAAGGGGGAACCACAATTACACGTCCGTGACGCCACCCCCCTAAACCTAATCCATTAGCATATTATCATATTCATTTCTTGCATTAGAAGTCAAACATTGTTGGCTACTGCTAGAAAATATAATGTATTAAAAGACCATAATCGAATGCCTTTTGTCTTCGAGGAAAAAAGGAAGTAGAAAGAAGAGGTCATCCGTCCTATACTTTGGTCCCAAGACTAGCTAGCTTCGTAAAAATTAAAATTCCCCACTACTGTTTAATTTTTTAATCCTTTTGTTGTGGTGAATGATGAATAACTACTCATTTTCACGGAAAATACTTAGATGTACCCGATCTACAGAATAGTTCCGTAGATATTTTGGTCCAGAAGTAACCACATCACTCATGACCCACCGTATAGATGATATGGCTGTTTCTGGACCAAGGAGTCTATGAAACTATTCCGTGAATCGGATCCGTCTAAGTATTTTCCCATTTTCACACGGTAAGTGCTCAAAGTTGAAATGGTTGAGTTTTGGAAAGCATTATTCTTAGAAGTATCTGATAATTATCTTATAATATATAAAGCTTACAGCAGATTCCAAAAACTGTCAAATTTAATATATATTTTTTTACTGCTAACTATTTCCATCTTAACCACTTTTTTTTTTTTTTTTGAAAAAATCACCTGCCTCATAAGCTCACTCATAAGTGTGTGCAATAATTATTGGTTTATTATATATAGAGAAAATTGCAGTTTTGGTATCTAATGTTTGATGCATCGGTAGTTTTAGTTCCTAAAATTTGGATAGAAGCAAATCTAGTATCATGTGTTTCAATTTTTCAGCACATGCAATCCTATTGACCAATTTTGCCAAAATCTTGCTGAAATATAATAATGTGATACTCATGTGCAGGTTACCAAATTTAAATATATATATATATATATATATATATATATACACTCTTCGATTTGCTACTTGTCTCAAATAATAATTACAAACCGTTTTTAAATGAATTTTTAAAGACATTGAAGAGTAAAATTTTGTCTTTAAAGTATGATTTTAGAGTTTTATTTTACGAGTGAAGAGAGGGAGTGGGAGTAAAAAAAGAGATGGAGAAAGAGCGAGAGAGAGAGAGAGAGAGAGAGAGAGAGAGAGAGAGAGAGAGAGAGTAAAATAACTGATTGCTTGTCTAAATTGAACTTTGTCTAAGTTTATTAGCTTTTTTCTTTTTCTTTTTTAATTTATTTTTAAGTAAAGACCAATTATAAATTAGTGTTTTTAATTATAAATTATAACAATCAAGTTTTTTATTTTTTATTTTTTAAATTTAGTTACTGGTAGTATCATATGATTGGATTCTGGTAAGATTTTGACAAACCAATTAATTGAATTAAATGTGCTAAAAAATTGAAATACTTGATACTAGATTTGTTTTAATGCAAACTTTAGAGACTAAAATTACCTTGATAAGACTAAATGTGCCAAAAAATTAAAATATTTGGTAATAAATTTGCTTTCATCTAAATTTTAAGAACTAAAACTGTCAATACTTCAAACATTTGATATTAAAACTGTAATTTTCTTTTATATATACATCAACATATAAGATATGCAAATTTCTAAAGTGCAATTTACTAGTCGTTCCACTTTTATGTTGGGGATAAGGTTTAAGAAAGAAACATATGGACGCATCTTCATTTCAGTATGGTTATACAAATGACATTGCGGTAAAGAATCAAAGAAAGAGAGGTACTCTTGATTAATGTGAGACTATTTAAAACATATATATTTGAAAGGAAACAACGTGAATACTTTTTGTATGACCATTTCATGATTCTGGATTAAAAGTTTCAACTACATTACCATGATGGGATGATGACTCATTATACTAATCAAATCACTCCATCATTAAGATAAAAGCAAATTGTCGAAGTAAGGATTCCAAATGCATGTATTTTGTTGATTACATTGTGGAAAAAGAATTTCTCATACAAAAGTGATGACCTATGACATCTAAATTTTTTATGATTCGCTGAAAATTCAATTGATATAATAAAAAAAGGGTAAAAAGTACTAGCATTTTTTATTGATAATTTAAATAGAGGAGTGTATAGCTATTAGTGTGCATAAAGAACGAATTTGGTGGTTAAATAAAAAATCTATTCTAATCGAGAAATTTTGGCGATTTCAAGAAAGTGATGTGACAGTCTGACCCCAAATGGATGCATAATTTTGGATGACGCCAAAAAATAGAGTTGTTTATATGCTAATAATTCAAAAAGTAAGTGGCAAATACTCCTTCATTTCTAGTCTTTTTTTCTCATGATTCTCACGATTCAGGACCGCCGCGAGACTTGGCAAGAGGTCTCCGGTCTCCCCAAACAGAATAATTCTTCTTTCTGCTGAAGACTTTGATCATCATTCTCCTAGGTTAGAGAGAATGAGGAACCATACGTTATAAACAGTCATCACGGTTGCTGTTCGTATGTCAAGAGTTATGAGACTTCTGGGGTTTCATTGGAAAAAAAAAAAAAGATAAAAATTAACAAGCATAAATTTAAGATACGAATGAGGTAATTATTTGCCTAATTGCGAAATGTAATCGTAGTTGAGATGTGATATAATTGGTACCTTTAAAATTCAATACTGGATGAATTATTAGTACTTGGGTGAAAAATTTCAGTGGTTAAATTAATTGGTTAACTATTTTTAGCCTCTCTTTCCTTTGGTTTGTGTATATTCTGCCTTTGGCAAAAATCTTGAAATATCGGAATTATAATGAAAGCAAAAACTACATTAGCGTGTAATTGGCGCTTTTATATTTTTGTAAGGAAAACAAATTCTCGAATGCTTGATGTACCTTTAAATCTTTACCAAAAAGAAAGGTAGTTAGCCTGAATATCAAGCAAAAATGACGTTCTGAAAATCCCACAAAAAAAGAAAAAAAAAAAAAAAAGAGCCTCAAGCATAGAACATGCATGATTAGTTCTCGTCTTCCGAATTGATGTAGTTGGTTAGTTTTTGTAAAAACTTCATCTCCATAAACAGATTCTATAGTTCTTCAACCAAATTCTCAAGAAAATGATGTGTTGCCACTTGAACAATGTCCAACAACATTACTGCTTTTACTAATTACTCACAAATTTACAATTTCCACCTCAGCAACAAAAAATTGTCAAACGAAAAAAAAAGAAAAAAGAAGTCCTACCAACAATCTGATTATAGTACTAGTAGTAGTAGGTGATATAATCAGCCAGATGTTGTTTTCTCAGACTTGATCACTCAGGCAAATAGAAGAAGCAGTACTCGGCTTGGCGAGGTAGGTGGGGTTGTGATCTCCGGCCATGATAACGACTACCCTCGGCTCCATTTCAGGACGTAGCAAGTCGGACCTTGGTGGTTTTTCTGGGTCATCAACATCATTGCCTGAAGGCTGAGAACCAGGATAGTTCCTGTAAGAACATGCTAGGATAATAAGAGCTATCATAATCAGTCCTAACATGGCAGCAAGCCCACCAAAGAGGTAAGGAAGAGGTGATTTCCAGTTGCAGAATCCATAGTTATGTGTGGAAGAAGTGGAGTTGTGTCCTGAAACCATTGTGGATTATTTTCTCTAGAGCTAGATCAAGACGCTTGTCTCTTTCTATTGCTTTTGGTTGTGTCAGTAATTTATAGAGGAGACGAAATTGAATTACAGTTATGGTGCATGGATTTGGATTAGGATGGAAAATTGAGTGGATTTTTACCAAATAGTAGTAGTAGGGAGAGAGAGAGAGAGGTGAAAAGTTGGGATTCTTTCTTTTGTCCATCACTGTTGCTTATTCTTCCTGAAAGAAAGAATTGATTGGGCTGCAAGGCTCTTCTTATTTCAGCCACCTGCCTTCCTTCTTTGCCTTTTTTCCAGTAAATTATCTCAGATTTCATTTCCATGCTAGGATTATTCTCAAGCAACTGAATTTAAGTCAGGCTGAAAACGTTGATAATTAACTCTTCCTTTTTTGGTCCGTAATATGATTATTTCTTTGTGCATAATAGTTGCATGCACAAAGATTTGCTTAAAAATCAAGAAGTTGATCTTCCCAAACAGTAATCAAGAAGCTGATATATACAGTAATTGATCAGGCCAAATTTATTTATATACAGTAATCAAGAAGTTGATAAAATTTATAGATTTGCTTCAATTCATATTATTAACATTTTTTTTTTGGGCAAAAGAGTTCGGTAAATGGGGGTGAATTTGATTTTTTTTTTGGGCTAGAAAAATGAACTTGAATTTCTTTCATGACGGCTTTTAGCAGCTTATCCAAACACGAGCCCCCACTCAATGCGTTCTCTTGGCTCAAGTATCCTCTTTGCTTCAAGTTTTAACGTGGAACGACATATGCTTTGTTGGGAAGAAAAGTAATATCAAGAATTCCTAAGGTGGCACCAAAGGAGCCTAATCTGGTTTACAAACACCAACCAATTATATCCTCGTCTAGTTTGAAGTTTAATTAAGTGTTACTTAGCAAAGAAAATTCTCACATATATTTGATCTACTATCCTACCTATGAATTTTTTGACATAAAATAAATCCACATAAATATTTTTACATCACTTTCTTATATCAATATGTATTATTAAACTTATGTTACACTTTTTTAAATTACAAGGTGAGGCTATAGAGTCGGTCCATGTAAGAAGGGGACAAGCAACAAGAGCTAGGAGAAGTAAAATTGAATATAAATGCTTAACTTTTCTAACTTCTGTTAAGCAACAAATAAGGGTTGTGTGGATTGGGATACCAATTACTATAATTGATTAAATCTCCTCATTATTAATTTCATATTTAAACATTTATTTTAATGTTATTATTGATAAGAGTGACATAAAAAAGATCTAAAAATCACGGCAACTGAATTGAGTTTGCCCAAGAACTATACTACGTTAAGAATGAGAATGTTATACTAAATTTTCCAACCTCGTCAAACTGATGCACATAGGGAGTGAAAATGTTCACAAATTCATGTCCTTCCGGGTCTTGCGAATTCATTCTCTCGCGCGTTCCAAATCCAATCCAATGTAATCAAACGTGTTGATACCGTTATTTCGGAAAGTACAAAATTGGACTGTCCATCCTGCTTGTCCGATCCAATTTTATGTGGGTTGAGCACTTGGATGGACAAAGCCCAAGTTGAAAGCCCATTATCCATCTCTTTAGTTTTTTGGGGGAATGGAAACATTTCCATCTTGGACAAATAAATTGGGCTAAGCAGTATATAAGCCTCGAGATTAGTTCCGTTAGCAATGTAGCAGATGGTCCAAGATATATGACTGGCTTTGTCGGGAGGTCCTCCGATCAACTGCCCGGTACTGTACTATACTGCCTATGGATTGTTGTTTAACTAAGATTTCTTAGTTATCCTACTTGTCCCTTATCAGAATACTATAACTACTTCTGCTTTTCTGATTCTTTTTTTTTAACGTTGATTATTTTATAGCATGATAGTTTGTTTGTAAATCACTTCTGATTGCGTATGGAATTGCTGAGAATGATTGAACTCTACTTTTTACAAGATTGCAACTGAATTTTAACTCGGGATTTCAAGATTTTGAAAAGTTAGATTATTTGTTGCTGATCATCCATGAAAAATTAAGAAGCTACATAAATGCTGGCCAATTGATGGAGCACAAAAGGAAACATAAGTTAAGATTAATTGTAACTAGAGGGGCTGAAGTAATTTGTTGTGTCCTGTTTTCCATTCCTCTCAGAACCCAAAAGCTATTGCGAGACATCGGGTTCATGATCTTATTCTTGCTAAACCTGGTGCTGCCTGGCTGGTTGAAACACCTGGCTTGCAGAGGCCTTGTCCAAGTTGGATTTCTTTCCGGTCCATTTTTAGAAATAACCTGAGTTTTCGGTCCATTGCGACCTTTTGTATGATGATGGTCAAATTGCAATTTCAGGGTTAGCATTGACTTTTAGTTTTAAAGTTAAAAAGTTCAATAATTCATGACAACTGGTTGCTACTCTTGTAGTTGCACTGACTGGAGTAAAACTCAGTCTCTGAATCATTATAATAGGGATCTCCTCTCTCGCTTTTTCTCTCCATGTGTTATGTCTGTGTCTCCTGTCCCTTTTTATTGTAATGATTCCCTGATTAAAGAAGCTGTTGGTGGCTTTTTTGAACCTGAACAAGTGATACGGAATCTGGATTTAGTTGTTAAACTTAGCTTCCAACTATGAGCACTCGATTTGAAGAAGTCAGCTGTGATATCTAACTTTATTTAAGCATTGTTAAAGTAAGAACTGCACACCCGGAAAGCCAGTAAGAAGTTGCATGCTTTTAGGATGTCTGATTGCTGATTAGAATATCATGTTTAAATTTTGTGAATTTCTAGATGTGTGGATTTATTCCACAGGGCTGGCCCATATTTAGATCAGGAATATATAAAGAGTACACTCTTTATTACTAATTGGTCTTTTAGGCAATGGAATAGCACTTCCTACAATTTCAGGAATCTTTTTGGTTCATATGAGATGGAGAAAAAAACTTTGGTCTTCAGCGAATGGCAGGTTGTAAAACGATACATAAAGTGCCTATGGATTTTGATGAACCTCACAGTGCAAATGCTAAACCAGTTTCTTGCGACATATATACCACATATTAGGTAGTAAGCTTTAGAGCCATAAAGTTGCTGTCCCTTTGGTGGTTTTATTTGATCATTGCCTGGACATCCTCTTGTTTGCTTTTCTTTAAGAGTTGACATTTACAGAAGGAAATAGTGGTGTGGATTACAGTCTTCAAATGCTTGACGTCGAAGCTCAAACTGAGCTGCAGTTCCATATACTAAATTACTTTTATATGATGTTTATCTTGGTTTTAGTGCTTAGGATGTGTTTCTCTGGAAAAGGATAGGTTTGTAACACTTTGTTGCCTTCAGCGTTTTATTATTATGTCTCAGTTGACATAATTTAGGTTATTTCATTCCAAAATTGCCCTATTACCAATGCAGAGTGCTCCAGGAGGCGCATATAAAGCTGAGTTTTAAGTGAGCATTCTTTGTTCACCAATTGGTTTGGTATGCCTTATTTAAGAATTTTGGTTCTGCCTCAAATCAAAATCTTGGTGCATATAATTTGCTCATTTCTACTGTAATTAGAAATAACAAACCAAGGATTCATCTCACAATATGGGGATTTCTTTTGCTCTAATACTTTCTTCTTGTTCAGTAAAATAATTTTTTTTTAATCTCCAAATTTAAACTAGAAAAGAGGAAGTAAACAAGTTTTTAGAGTCTTCAGTACTTGTGAAATCTGATTATTTGCTTCCTAATACCTTGGAAATGAATATTGCAGCTTCTTAACAAGCATTTGGTATGTGAACATCCTAATATTTTTAACTCTTGATAGGATATGTTATTTCACGTCGTTGAAACTACATTCGGTACACACCAAAATTGTCTTTCAGTTCTTTCAAAGTGGAGAAGGATACTTCTATTCAGCAAACGGTAGAGCAGAAATAGATATTTAAAATGCTCAAGAGTTGGGGAAGACCTCAAGTCTGGAAGCTGAGCATGGTTCTTATGACAGTTACAGCAAATACAATGCGTCTAGCTTTGCCACTTATCTTGTAGTCATATGACATTCATTTATTCCTGGCTGATGTTTTAGTTGCTCTTTTTACTTTTTCTTTATGACTGCGCACCTACAAAGTGAAAAGTGAGTGAAAAGTGCAATATAAATTTGATTCGCAATATTGGTCTTGGATTAGCACTGATTTGGTCTTTCTTTGTGGTCTACCGCTTGGAAACGTATTAAGTGTTACTTAAAAGAGTGTAGGATAATAGCTCATATTTTTTGATGGTTGATAATTATCAGCTGGATCTTTTAAATTTGGCAGTTCTGGTGTATTTTCTGGAAATATTAAACAGTTGAGTGAAAAATATCTCAAACTATCTGTCTTGTTGGTTCTGGAAATTTTCTTAGTTAGGATAATGTTGATGACATGGCAATAAGAAACTTTCCTTTGGTGCTTTTACATAAAGAAAAAGTACCGGTGTTCAGATTGATAGAACATGAACGAATATGGTATCCAAGTATCAGGATGACTCCAGGCGAATCGGCTGAATCCTCTTTAATGACATTAAGGCATATGCCATGTATCAAGCTCTGGAAAGACCAAGTCTCCCTCACCACAGCTACAGATTCTTTGATGAGCTAGGACTCACCTTTTCACTTTTTCTTTGTGTCTATGCCCACCAAAATCAAGTTGTGATATGCTTTCTTTAATCAGCAAGTAAATAAATGGCAGACCGAAAGTGAGGCTAATATTTTATTTGGATATACTTCATATCATTGTCAATCTGATAGAGCTATTCTATTTCCGAAATGAACAGTAATTTATGATGAACTAGACATAGGCAACATCCACTCTCTAGGATTACATTTGATTCCTTGTTTATTTCAATGATAGGGACAATGGTGGTGGCAAGTCACTTAAGGAGTTTCAGCTAATACCTAGTTAAGTTTTGTAAAGCAACGTGTTTATTTGGTTGATTATTTGAAATGTGGTCGTAAAATTTGGTGGCATTTGGAAAATTTTAAATAACAAGGTAAGAAAATTTTGGAGTTTTGGATTACATGTTAAAGCAACCTATGGGATAAAACTTTTCCTTTCATTTATCTTTCTTTATCTATTTTTGAGACGAAAGCAATTTTGAATTTTGCATTTAATCTCGTTCCTTCATATTTTACTATCTTTGCAGGTGATTTGAAAAAGTTAGTCAGAAGTGCAGTAATTAGCTATTACATTTTGGAACATTTTCTCTTGTTCTCTTCTTTATCAGTTGAAATTACAAATGTAACTTTGTCTGAATTTGATCTTAATCCCTAGGTATATTATATTTGAGGTTTCACAATTGTGTCCTTTGTGGATATGATGTCCTTTGTCTGTGTATCTTCAATGTTTTTTTTTCTGCCCCTTGTAAGTTTAGACGGGTTCAGTTCCTCTTCTGGCATTGGCATATTGACTGCAGTGGAAGAGAATCCTGGGCAACTAGTTGATAATTGAAGGTAGTGGGATCACCTAGCTGCTGACGAAGAAGTTGTTCCATTTGAGTATAGCAAGCTTCATGGTGGAAAGGAACCAAAATAAAGCATAAAGTTGAGCCTACTCAATCACAACGTTGCAATGGAAGTTACACATAGCATTGCTTTCATCTATATCCTAAATCCTCTTTCTAAATCCAATTCTCATGACAGTACTTGATTATTTTCATGGTAACTTAGTCTACATTCGTTATGCTATAGAGGGAAGTTTTATGTTCCACCATATTTTTGGCTCTTGCTTCCTTTTTCCACCCATATTTGATTACCCTATTCCTCTAGATATATCACTCTTCTAAATTGGAATTCTTTTATTGTGCCATGTCCGAACTCTTCCTTTTAGGGGTGGATATGGAGACTAAGAAACAATTAGTTTTTGCATATATGTGATTTGCAACAAAGCAGAGTAGAGAGTCAAAAAGATAGGTGCAGAATTACTGCAAATATTTCGTATTATTTGAATAACTAGCTGACTTTGATAAGTTAGTGTTCTGACTGGTTTTGTGAATAACTATGAGGCCATTTTGTGAAAATGCACCATGAAGCTGTGTTTATCTAGGCGCTACCCTTTAAAAGAGAAAATATAGAAACTCATTTTTGAGCATAGAGCTACTAAGCACTCAATACTTGCATTGTGATGAAAAACTAGTCTTCAGGCAATGCTATCAGAGAAATTCATATGAAAGAACTGGAAATGTTGACTAAAAATTTTTATGCATCAAACATTGTTTAGGCATCTAAAATATCTCTCTCTCTCTCTCTCTCTCTCTCTCTCTCTCTCTCTCTCTCTGTTTTTTTTTTTTTTTTAATGATCACTGAACTTGTGGTTGCTAAGTTATAGTTTATGAACATCAAGTAATTAACCTTGAGAAATATAAATCCTTTGTAGTCTTTTGTGGGTTCGAGTTGAGAAATCAATAGAATCTCTCTCTCTCTCTCTCTCTCTCTCTCTCTCTCTCTCTCTCTCTCTCTTCCAAAATAGTCACTGAACTGGTGGTTGCTAACTTATGGTTTATGAGAATCAATTAAGTAACCTTGAGAATCATTTGTAATCTTGTGTGGGTTGGTTGTTGAGAAATCAATAGATGAGCGTAGGAAGAGTAATCAGGAAGTACAATAGTTCTTCTTAGGTCTACTTGTTGACTTAAATATCTTGTCATGGACACTTTTGATAATTATCTTGTCATAGATTGTGTAACTTTTATAGATTCCAATATTTGAGATCCCTGTATGCATTTGGATTATGAATTTGTTTTTCAAATTGCCTTCTCCTTTTCTTTAGGTGCTTACTTGACGACAAAAGGCATTGTTGTCCAGCGAATGGTAATGCAGAAACAGATACATAATATGTGATGGATCTGCCCTGGCCTTAAAGTGAAAAGGGAGAGCAATATCTACTGGGATTATGTATCACATGCCAGGTATCAATGTCTGGAGCCACAAAATTTTTTGCATCCAGGATTGCTTGAGTTGTCTTTTCGGGGACTTCCTTTTATTCCTTTTTTCTCTATCTCTTCACATCCAAAAAAGTAAAAGTACCCACTAATTATCTCGATCTCTGGAACCGAACTCAACTTGCATGCCGGTTGGTATTTCTTTGGAGTAGTCCATAATGGTCGGGTGATCTATTTATATGTATTACTCTTAATGTTTGTTATGTTGTTGATGGCAAGTAGAATTTGAATCTGCTTCCTTATGTGTGTATAATTTAGTAAATTCAATGGATCCCTACCTCTTAAATAAGCATTTTGGATATCATGAATTTTTTGCTTTTCTTGGTCGATATTGCTTTTATCCAGTGTTGGAATTTAATTGTTTTGATAGAATTTCTCATGAGGTTGAGAAGTGGCAGTATTTTTCTATTAGTAGAGCAACAAAGAATTCTTCTCGTAACATATCCAGAAGCTATCAGGTAGCTTAAGTTTGGGGCCTGAAATATTTAACTCCAGTGATGAAGATTTATGCTTTGCTGATTTGACTTTCAATAAAGAGTTGAAACTATGCATAATTTAATGTGCTTTTACATAGCCAAATCATTCAAAAAATTGATCTTATCATTCAAAAGTCAAATTCTAAAGGTTGCAATACTATGTATTTTGACTTTTCCAGTACTGAAAATTCAGTTGCCAAGGCACCAATAGAAAGCAAATTTAAATAATACATTTTCTCCATTCGCTGAACTGTTTTGGTTTAAAGTCGTCACCGGATGATCTTGTTTCTTAAATAGGCTTGAAAAAATTTAAAAGTTTTGTCAAAGAGATCTATGATGACTGGGAAGTATGTTGTGGATATGGTGAGCCAAACCGAGCACTAGTTGAAAAGGCATCAGTCAGGCAGGACTTTCATGCTAAACAGTTGGGCCATACTCTGGATGACAATTTAAGAAAAACAGGATATAAGTTTTGCTACCACAACAATCCCATAATCTCTGATAGCTTTATTGAGGTATGACATGAGGTAGAATGTGCTTCTTAGCTTTTCTTCTATCAATTAACTACCACAGAAGTAAAAAGTGCAATATTCTTTTCAAAGCACCATGGTACCGTGTTGCGAACTTCAATTTTGAGGCTATGAAGTATATTATTATTTCTGTGACATATAGATCCCCATCGGTTAAGCATCCATTATGTGCGATGAATGAGACTTGGATTACATTTAATCCTTCATTGCTGTAATACTGGGATGTGGGATGATACACAGTGGGCTCACTTTAGATTCCACCCCTATGAGGTGTCCAGAAACAAAAGTTTTTTTTTTTTTTTTTTCATTCCACCACAATTTGGACATTAAATCCCAACTCTTCTTCATTATCAAGCTGTCATGTATTCTGACATAGGGAAATTGGAGGGAGGGCAAGGGAGAGATTTCTGTTGGTCTTGTGTTCAATGAGAAACTCTTGGACTTGCTATTGAGGCTTTTCTTTTTTGCACTTTTGGTCCTTTAATGGGCATGCACTTGATAATATTCCAGTTTACCACCGTGCATTTGTTATGCAGTTAGGGAATTATGATTTTTTATTCTGTCAAGTGATGAGAAGACAACTCTCTCTAAATTGGATCTATCTGTTAACTGTGGTATTGTTTAAATTCCTATCTCATGCTCTGTCATGATTTTCCAGCCAAGAAATATCTGCACCTGCTTTTTCAATTTTTGTTGAGACGTGGACATAATATTCTGTTTATCCTTTGCCCTCGAGCACTAAATTCAAAAACAGAATCTGGGACCAACTGGCAGAAACCTGATGATCAAGGTTTTATTCAAAAAGGACCGAGGTCCGAGGTGTACGAAAGAACCCAAAAAAGGCAGAAAGCCGAGTCTGCTTACTTAAGTTACATTACAGGGAAAAGTATATAATACACCACGTGCATTGTCACGTGGTGTACTAGAACCAATAATTTATCGCCATGTGACAATGGTGGGTCATACCTTATATTATTTGGCAATGTGTGATTGGTTCTAGTGCACCACGTGGCACGCCACGTGGCGCGCGTGGTGCACGCAATACTCACTCACATTACAGCAGACTAAAAGGTTTTAAGCTTTGAAGTTCCTCAGTTTGTTTTTTTTCTTTTTCCTTTTTCCTTTTTCCGTAAAGTATTTTCATCTATTCCTTGTGGCTTGACTTGGGCTATAGTCATCATAATCAATCGTTTTTTGCCTTGCCTCAGCTGTTTGTTTCTGCCTTAAATGTAAACAATGTGCCAAAAGGAAAATGTAATTGCACCAAAAAAAAAATATATTACTCAAAACAAGACCATGTACATGAGTTACTAGAAAGCGGTAATAACTAGTAAGGCAATGGCTAAATTACAAAGCATAATCCTTTGATTAGTTATATCGGGAAAGAGACCTTATTAACTTTGACTATAGAAGGTGTGAGTAAACTCTTTGGTAATTATTTCAGGATCTCTCTCTGTTTCTGGATTCAGAATGATGGAACAATGCGGTAGCCGCGTTCCACCATTAGTGCTGTGGAGAGCATCTGGTCGACTTCAACCTCAACATCTGTTCTTTTAGCAAATCGACCTTTAATCCGGGGTCTGGTTTCTGCATAAGCCTTCCTTGAGGCATACCTGATTGTCTTCTCAAATTTGCGAGTCTTCTTCTTCTCTCTGTACCTAAGAACTCTCGCCACCCTGTCTATGGGTGGAAGTTGCTGTGGCATTTGAATAGGAGAGCCTGCGAAAAGGTCAATGGTTCCTTTTGGTGGTCTATGGTGGGAGATTGAGACATCACTCAGGGTGGATTCTGGGACAACACCACAATCCATGGATGAGACTGAAACCTGTCATTGGAATCCAAAACATCATATTGTTGAGGTTAAATTTTACACAAGCGTAATATAGCTGAATTGTCGACACTGTAATATTGTTGTTGACTTCGAAATTGTTGAACAAAATTGAAACCGGTTAAATTGTCATATTAGTGCAATAAAATAAAAGGACCTACTCCTAAAAGCTAATATCTTGAATAAAGAATTCACTAATATGATGACGCAAGGCAAAAAGGAAGACTCTTGAGTTTAAAAGGAAAAAAAAAAATGTAGTAACACTTACGCTGTGACTGATGGAAGCAGGATAACCATAACCAGTATTTGATGCTTCATACTCAAATCCAAACTGAAAACCTTGATGGTGCTGATTCTGCTGCTGAAGCTGTAGCTGAAGATGATCTTTTCCTCCTCCTCCAGAACGAACTGGGACAACACTATCGCCTCCAAAGCTCTTCTTCTGAGGAACAGCATAGTTTTGGTGCTGGTTATTAGTGTAATAATGATCATTATGATGAGTGTAGTGATTTTCTTGGCATGAACTGTACTCGACAAGGTCCAAGTACTCATCAACAACCTCCCCGCCGAATAGCATAGCATTACTGTTGTTGTTGTTGCTACTTTGGTGGTGGTGGTTGTTGTTGTTGTTGCTACTTTGGTGGTGGTGGTGGTTGTTGTTGTTGTTTTTAAGGGGGTTAAGTAACAGCCAAGAGGCTGCTTCATCCTCATCATTTTCATCAATAGTCTCATCAACATCCTGAGTCAAGAAACCATCATCATCTGCTTCTTCAGTAGCAGAATCCCCTCTTATGGATCCCCCGGGATCAGTCGCCTGGGGTCCATAAAGGGTGCCCGGAATAGGCAGAATTGGGACGCGGTGGTGGCGTCGGGCCAAAGGGTTGGCAGAGTGGATGTCTGTGTCGCAGGTTGTACAGAGTGAAGCTGCATCAGCCTTGCACAAGAAAGCCGCCGGAGCACGTTCACAGGCGTCGCACACCCACACGCGCTCGTGAAGAGAAGCCACCTTGTTGGCTGAGTGTATGCGGGCGTCGCAGCCGGTGCAGAGGTATGCGGAGTCAGACCGGCAGTAGACTGTGCAGGCGGCAGAGCGGCAGGTGTCACACACCCGGGCCCAGGTGTTGCACCCGCCAGCGCGAGTACTGCTGTCCTCTTGTTTCAGCATAGTATTGCTTTTTTTGAATTTTAGTGTTGAAATGGAAAAGGCTGGGCTTGCGATATTTTGGGAAGGTGTTCTTTATGGTTTAGTAGAAAGCACATAGGATGGAGTGATGACTGATGAGTAATGGCTAATGGGCAGAGTGAAATGAAGTATTGTTAAAGAAACTTTCCAGTTACTTGGGGAAAGGCCACTAGCAGTACAACCCCATGTCATGTAAAGGACAAGGGAGTTGGGACTAAGAAGTCTGAAGAGAATCCATGGGGTTGACACGTGGCAAGGAGTTAGTGGTTTTGGGAATCTTGTGGTTGGAGGAGGTTGGGGTCAGAGGGGCTTGGGAGGTTCCGGTGGGGTCTACTGGCCTTTGGCTTTTGGAATCAATTAATGGAGGGTTGGACCGCCGGAGGATGATCCAGGGAGAAAAGCAGTAGAGTCTGCTTCACTGGAATAGAGGGTTTTGGACGCTTAGCAATTGGCACCCACCACGCGCTCTCTTAGCCATAAGATCACTACTCTCCCGTCATTTGCTCGATCAACAAGTTAGTGACAAATCTAATTGGTAACCACATAGTCATGGTCATATCCTCGAGTGGATAATCTCATGCATATGACACGAGTCAACTTTCTTTTGCTGTCATTGCAAATTACCGCCCCCCTTCCCCGACAATCATTGTTGCCATTGCAACATCAAATATAAGTGATGTACTTAACAAAAAACAATAGTTGTCCAAAAAGCTCTGGGAGTCTTGCTGCCCTGTAGTTTAAGTACGCATCACTGAATCGAAGACATCGATTTTGAAACGAGACACCACTTGCTTGAAGGTTATGGCTAGTATTCTCTCTTGTGCATGTATGATTGTTACTTCTCACGTTACAACGATGTCTTAGTGGAAAAACCCCAACAGAATTCCTAACTGCCATGCGATGGCGAAGTTTGCTTGCTTTATCAATTAGTCTGCAGTAGAGGTCTACATTTGCTTTTAGTATTATTTATGAAAATCTTTCACTTAAATGTTTTTGGTTGTGCATAAAAATACTGCACGTAGTACATAGAATTCTAATTTTTATCAAGTTCTTTTTTTAATATATATAACTGTGCTTAGCTTTATATGCTGTTCAAATAATTGTAATTGAGATGTTGCCTCCCACTATATAAGATAAGGCTCTGGCGGACTAGAGATAATGAAAACAAGAAACTAATCTGGTAACGGGGAGTACAAGTAATAATCCGATAGTCTTATTACATTTCTACATTAAGTACAAAGAAAGTCACGACTCATGATGTCTCTCTCCATCACAGATCAGATGATAAACTCCGAGCTGCGGCGCTACATTTTGGACAGTATGAAAATTCTTTTACGTTATTTCTTCCTCTCTCAAATTAATGAATAAAAATGGGAGAATTAACTATTGAGGTCGTGGAGGAAAATGAGTCATGCAATCCAATTAACTGTATCTAGAACAGAAGCTGCTGACTCAGATGAACCTCGGGGGCCTGCAGGCACAAACAATCTTTGAGCCAATACCATAGCACCATATGGGGCGTGGCCAGATTAGCAAGCACCTCAACCACAAGTTGTTGTAGTGAAGGACACCACAACCTGGACTATCCCTGTGATGTGAGGCTTACTTGCCAATGCTACTAAAAGTCTAAAACTGATCCGCTTCATAATGAGTCCTGGGTCCAGTGAAATGTACAACATTTTTTTTTTTTGTGTGCAATGTACAACATTAACTTTAGCAACGTGTACAAGAATCACTATTAAGATGATGATGTTGTTTTTGACCCTTGCCAGACGTGCTTACACACAGCACAGACTAGCAAATACATGTAGTCACGTATAGACACGTAATATTACACGCATAGAATGTGCGTGATAGTAGAACGGACTAGCATTTTTTTTTTTTAAATAATCCAAAAGATTAAAGGAGTGAGGAAGTGAGAAATTTAAAATAGGACTCACTAACTTACTTTATTCAAGCAATTACTGACCGGAAGAGAAGCTCGTGGAAGTGGAAGAGACTTGCAAATTAAAATGACAAAAGCTACTCAGCATTGAGGATACTCAATTTGCTCTAAAGCTCATCACCTAATAAAGGCTAAGAGCTAAAACCATAAACAACATTTGAACCTGTTTTATTTCCGTCCTCCTGTGCCTCTTGGCTTCTATTCCTTAGTAGATCTGTGAATTTAGGCTGCATTGGCTTGAGCCCGGCCCACATATTCCTCTGAGATTAGGATGAGCCCAATTAGAAGATGGGATGGCCCAAGTGCCCAATATGAAGATGGTCTGGAGTCTGGACTCTACCTTTTTTTTTTTTTTTTTTTGTCAATAGTTAACGGTATACTGTCCTACTTCTAACCTAGACTATAGGGGAGGGACCCAACTGAGCCCCAAGGAAACCGATGAGAACTGAACTACCATCGAACCAAACGAGTGCATTATGCACTCATTTGAATTTTTTGATGAAAGTCAAGGTTAGTATACTTGGGTCACAAAGTTAGTGCCGTCTGCGTAAAAATTGTGAGAATGATCAGAAGACTGCGCCCTTGAGCGACAACAGTAAAATAAGTGGTCCATCTGTACACTGAAAGAGAAAAAAAAAAAAAAAAAGGAAAAGAATCTTTGCTGATTCTAAGTTGTGCTGCAGAGTTGCGCCTCCACCATCAAACATCAGCAAAGCAGCAGCTGCAGCTGCAACAGCAGTAGGAACATTGAGACACCCGGTTTTGATCAATGGACATAAAAGACATAAATATTACGTAGGAGAAAACAAATGTCCAATAGCATAAATAGCTAATAACATAGCTGATAGTACAGTGAAAAAATAGACTACTTTCGCCCAACCAACACTAAAAGAGCTAGCAGTTTCTGCAAAAAAAAAAAAAAAAAAAGAGCTAGCAGTTCAACAACATACAAATGCAAATCTAAATTGTTTGCTCCTTCTTTTTTTTTTTTTTTTTCAAAGCCTATTCTATTAAAGGCGATCTTGGGAAAGAGATTGATAAAAATGGAACCTTTTATTATTGGGATAATTACACAAACCTCCCTTGAGGTTTATGATAATTGTAGATGGTACCCCTCACATTTCAGAAATTACACTTGCCTTCCCTCTTTTAGTATATTTGGTAACCAAATGGCCCAATTTGCTGACATAAGACAAAAAAATTGGATGAATATCCCATAGTACCCCTGTGAGTATTTTTTTTTCAAAACAAATTAAAACTTTTCAAGCATAAAAAGAAAAATTTGTTTAGGCTTTCTCACTTTGCTCTTCTACCCAAATTTCAATCTCCAATCTCAGTCCATTATTTCAATAACTCCCCCCTAATGCTCAAATTCAATAGTGTTTTTTTTAATTAGATGTAGAAGGTTGTTAGTAGTTTGCACTTCTTTTTGGACAAGAAATATGGTGGTAACAATAGTAATGGTGGCATTGGTAATGTAAAGGTCAAAGTGGTAGGGGTGCATGGTTGCGAAATTAGGCTAGGAATATGTTAGTTAGTGAGGAGGTAGCCAATTTGATTAGCGGTGGGGAAAGAACTAGTTAAATTACAGCAAGCTAGGATATTTATTTTTTTAAGCTTTGATTTAGGTAATGTGCTCAAGACATAATAGTCTTTTTAGGTGACTAAGGGAACTATGTAGTAATTTTTCAAACCTAGAGGGAGCTGCCTTGCAATTGTCATAAACCTCAGGAGAGGTTTGTGTAATTATCCCTCTATTATTAAAAAAGAGTTATAAAATTCTAACCACACTCGACTTGTTGCTTCGACAAGCTTTGGAAATGGTCCAAAGCTATGAAGAATAAGTGGAAGCTTAAATCACAAATATGCTGGGGTGCTCTGAAAATTGTCAGTCAAAGCACAGAACTCATCAACCTTGGTCGTTCTTTCTCACGCAGCATTAGTCACTCATATCCAATCCCAGAATCAAAAAGTCTCTAATTACTACTTAATCGATCAAACTTAGAAAATGACAGAAGGGTAGGGATGTGGAGTACGGAAAAGTTTGAGGCTGGCGAATGAAAGAAGGTTCGGGTCGGGTCCCCCCTTTTTTTTTTGGTAGGGTGGGGTTGGGGGAAATTTACTTGATTATTTGGTCTTGGCCCTTCAAGTTTCAGGATCATGTTAATCTAACCCTCCAATGCAAATATTTATACCATAGTAGCATCTGGGTTTCCAAAATTAAGTTTGCAATTGAATCCTTCAAAGGCTACAAGCAATAAATAAAGTTTCTCCTTCTTTTTGATTTTCAATCTCAAGAAAATAGTCACTTTTTAAAACTATTACTTGACTTCCCAAATACCAAATCTAAGACTACATGAGTTGATAAAAAAATGTTCCATATCTTTGTATTGGTTTACCACAAGAACACTTGAATAATTTTAATCACTGAAATCTAAATTGTGAGAATAATTCGTCTTTTGAATTGGATCTCATATCATCTTAACTAATAGGAAACAAAGTCTTTACATCTGCACGCATGGATCATACATGGTGACAATTGAGTCCCAATATCTTCAGCACTTCTATAAATTTGGAGAATTTTTGTACATGTTAATAAAACTTTCCACTACTTCAAAAGTTGAATGAGTGGCCATAATCAAATGCTCCAATTACGTTCCTCAAAAAAAAAAAAAAAAAAAAAAAGCTCCAATTGCTTTTAAAATCGTTGGGCTGTAAAATTTTTCAGATGCAGCCTTGATGAAACTAATACTTTTCGGCCCAATCGACCATTAGGTTGGACTTTGCCGAACAAGTCTGTGCTATCACCAGGACCCTGTCGTGAGTCAAACTTGGTCTAAAGTATTCAAACCACTTTTGCCTTTGGCAATTGGCAAACCAAAGTTGCAAATTCAAATGTTTTCCGAGTCAGATTTCTAGTTTCAGGTAACTTGCAAGTTGCAATATGTCCTGAAGAAGCTCGCATTATGCCTTGGAGTCCTAGGCAGAATCTTTTATAACTTTGCCAAGCTTTAACTCAATCAAAAAGTATCGTTAATATTCATTTTTAAGATCAAAAGACTCTTCTTCAGATGATGATTGTACCCTCCCTGATATTCAAAGAATTAAACCAACGATGATTTTGTACTTCCCTGTTACTGCCACAAATTTCTTAGTAGTTCCAAATACAAAAGTGTACAATCTAAACGTCCAAGTAAAATAAAATACAGTTGGTTGGAAACACTCGCTATGAAGTAGTATGATCGAATTCCTCATGAATGCTACGACTCTGTACAATGAACAAACAGCATCAAAGCCCTTCGGACTGTGATGTTTCACTATTACAAAACAATAAAACGTAATTATTTTTTTGCCTAGGATCTTGCAGACAGGTGTGCCTAGGGAACTTCCATTTCAGAATCTTTTGTTCCGGTATTGTATGTTAGAAGAATATTGAGAGTCACCTTGGACCAGATAGCTCCATAGCTTGGGCAAGTAATGAAGAATCATCAGTGAGATCTGAATATCGTTCTGATGCGGATAGTTCTTGTGTTTTGTACTTGCTTGATTCTATTCTCTGAGATACTTCCCATCTCTCTGCAAGTCCATCTCCTTCAAGCATCTGAATTACTTCAGACATTTTTGGCCTGTAGCTGGGGAGATATTGTGTACACAAGAGAGCCACTTTAACCATTTCCTCTAGTTCAATGCAATCATAGTTGTTTTTTAAATCTTTATCAACAAGGACATCAAGCTTTTTCTCTTGATGAATTCTCTTCACCTGGATATGATTTGACAAAAATCACGCACATTATTAAGGGAAGGTGACCTTAAAAGTTGATAGCTACAAATAAATGGCATGCCTCTGAAGATAAGGTGAATATGTGAACTTTTAATCATGTTTGTAAGGAAAATAATTGACCTCAAGAATTTTTCTTTAAAATTTTGTTTTTTAAGAAATAAAAGAATACGGTGCTTACCCAATCAAGCACTGCCCCTTTCTGGTTAGCTGATTTGCCAAATTCTAGAGCTCTCTGCCCTGTGATCAATTCAAGAAGAAGGATCCCAAAACCAAAGACATCTGTCTTCTCAGAAGACTGGCCTGTTGAGAGATACTCAGGAGCTATGTGCCCCACAGTCCCTCTAACAGCTGTTGTGACGTGTGAATCTTGGTGATCCAAAAGCTTTGCTAACCCAAAATCTCCCACAACTGCCTCACAATAATCATCCAGCAATATATTTGCAGCTTTCACATCCCTGTGAATAATCTTTGGATCACATTGCTCATGCAAATACAGCAGTCCCCTTGCAGCTCCTATGGCTATCCGCTTCCTCGTTCCCCAATCTAAGATCGGTTTTGCTGTTGAAAGAAGGTGGATTAGCTGGTTTACCAAATGAGCATCCAAAAGCATCATAATAAAAGGAAAAATGTGTTGCACAGTTATATCACCTTTGAGGCGGGAAGCAACACTTCCATTCGACATATAGGGGTATACCAAAAGCTTCTCTGTGGCAGTCATACAAAAACCATACAACCTAAGGAGGTTACGATGCACTGCCAAGCTGATCATTTCTACTTCTGTCTGGAATTGTCTCTCCCCACCAGCCACATTGCCATCTTTAAGCTTTTTGACAGCCACAGCAGTCCCATCTTTGAGGAATCCTTTATAGACATTTCCAAAACCACCTTTTCCCAGAATATTTTTACCGCTGAAGTTGTTGGTTGCTATCTGAAGTTCCTTGAATTGGAATCTCCTCAAATTCCCAAGTGAAATTTCCTCATTGGTCCCATCTAATAGTTCAAAGATTTTTAGCACGGGGAATTAAATGAATATCGATGATACTTCTGTGTATATTTTTGTACATACTCCTGTATCAACATTGATGATACTTCTGTATATAAAATGAGCAAAATACTAACCGTTAACATAAAATTTTTTCTGCTCTTTCAAGTGATTACGCCTTTGCCTCAGCCATAAAAACAACGCTAACCCAAGAACAAGTAAGCAGAGACACCCAAAGCTTGAACTTAAGGCAAAAGCAAGTTTGTGAGTCTTTTGTGTGCCCTGGGGCGCATCATCTTCAGAAACATACAACGAGAAGTTATATTCAATGAATAATAATTAAAAAAATAAACAAAAGAAATTGATTGGCAATTTACAGAAACTAAGAAAGACGAGTCTCCAAACATTTAAACGTATTAATTGGTGTACAGTTGAAAACATAGTTGTGGTTGCAAAGCAAATGCTAAGGAAGTATCTTGTGCATACCCCGTGATGCGTTTAATGTCATGGACATTGGCATCAGTGTCATCCTGTTGCATTCTGGATTAGATGTGCATATTGAAGGATTGCCCAGAACACTAAAACAACAGAATAAAGAAAGATATTTAGCACTCAAACATTATATATTCGGGGGTACAAATTAAAATGATAAGTACATCTCAAAAGTAGCCTACTTGAGAGTTTTTGAAGGAAATATCGGTACAGGTCCAGTCAAATTGTTGTAAGACAAGTCCCTGTCATAGAAAAAATTCAAAAATACAATCGTTGTGAACCCGCCCTAACCAACATGCAAATGGAGAGAATGTGATTTTGTTAATTCAAGAAGTGATGGAGCATTACATAAGAGAGAGCCATGTCAAGTTGGTTAATGACTTCGGAATTTCACCTGACAAACTATTATTGTTGAGCTTCCTAAGTGAGTGGAAAAAGAAAAAGAAAAAAGAAATTGTCAGACCAGAATAATGCATTCAAGATCAATATTTAGTTTCAAAAACATCACCTTCTTATCCACAAAATGTAATGCTTACATGTATTGGAGACTCTTCAGATGCCCTAGGGAAGGAGGGATTTGGCCAGTGAAGCGGTTATCAGAAAGATCAAGAGTCTGAAGCTTCGAAAGCCTTCCAATCTCTGCCGGGATTGACCCCGTTATATTGTTGTTCTGTAGAAGTCTGCAACCACATTATTCATCAGTCTACTAAAGAACAAAAAATCTATAAAATAACCTGCAATCAGCTTTACATACAGGTACTCACATTATCTGAAGATTTGTTAAATTTCCGATGCTTGGAGAGAGAGTGCCTGATAAATTCTGACTAGGAGTTCCCCTGCATCGGACAATCTATAACCGCATCAATAACTCACTACAGCATCAATACTTAAGCAGTCTGATTCAAGATTTATTTCTTTTTTTTTTTTGGTCAAAATATACTCAAAGATGCATATACTTAATAAAAGAAATTGCCATTTCTTTGGATGAGGACTTACAGGCCAATCACAAGACTTTCAGCAGAACAAGTTATCATTGTCCAGCTACATGGATCAACTGAGTTCCCATCCCAGTTATCAAGAACGCCGTGAGGATCCTCCAAAGCAGCTTTTATTGCCATCAATGCTTGCACTGAATAAACAAAGAAAACCAATACAATCAAATATCCTCTATGTCTGCTTCTCCAAATAAGTATTTTGTTTTTAAAAAAAAATCATGTTTACCTTCAAAGTTAACACCTTTGGGTGAGAGCAAACCCAATGCAGAGCTCCAAAGGCAAATAAATATGAGAACCCAGAAAACATCCCCTCTTTCCTTTCTCATTTTCACTGGAATTATAATACAGTAACCAATAAAAGCACAGATGATAAACCCTGCCTATTGTGGATGGTGAAGCTTTTTTTTTTTCAGCTAAGTCTTAAAACATGAAAATGAGTTTGTTTTAGTTAATATGATAAGCCCAGTTGAGAACTCAACTCTAGCCTTGTAGGCCAGGAACATATTTTACCATAGTCTTGAGTAAGACATTGGACATGGAAAGCAAAGCACTCAGCACTTTGTGCTGCATAAAGAAAAGTAACATGCCTGTCACTTGCTCAGGAGCATGCAAGGAAAAAGAATATTTTATGCCCAACATCTTTAGCAAAAGGATGAGGAATATAAAAAACAAATCCAGCTAAAATTAAATATAAAACTAAAACGGTAGATTTTAGCAGTTAATCAAGACATACAGCCAAGCATCAATATCGTACTCCCCACATAATAGAACAAAAACTAATGTGCTTGACAGTCACCAGTCATTTTATAAGCTAATGCATAGGTATATGTACGATAACCTTGTCATTTATCCATTTGAACTATACAAACATTTTAACTTGCTCCAACTTAAGTTTTGGCATATAGTATATGTTGGTATACAATATTTACTGTGGCAACGTGGAATTGGGGTGGTAATGAGGGAGAGAATCCGACATTCCGTGAGTTTGGCCATTCAATAAAACCCCAAAAAGTGCATATAAATTAAAGAACATTGGAATTTGAGAATTTCAAGGGGAAATGACTCGACATTCATGATGACTTCAACCTTGAATGAGCATAAAGCGTGGTGAAGATGAGGGGGATCTTTGTTGGCCGATAATGTTTTATGGGTTGTTTTTCAATTTCTTTAGAATTGGATGGGTTTTGTGCTTTCTTGAGTCCACACAAACAGCACTCAAGTAACATTTTCACACGCTTTATTCTTTCTAAAGCAGACAGTCATTACGAAAACTAATCAAAAAGTTGCGAAAATGTACCAGTTTCTGATTTTTTTTTTTTAAAGCTAAGCTGTTGCCTGTTTGTTGCCTTTAACTCCATTCCATAATTTCCTCTCTCTTCTTCTAAATGATCATATAATGTATGACAGAGACAGAGAGAGAATATTGCTCGTTATATTGAGTTTCAAAATGATGCGCGTGATGAAAAGGGGCGACAAAAATGTTTTGTCGCTTTTCCCTCCGTAGTTGTACAACGATTATTCCTTCTGCAATTGTGAAAAGAAACGGGGGAAAAAGAGTAAAAAAGCAAAAGGTGGTGGTGGTTATGCAAAATTTTATTTTTCTTTTGGTTAGGAAATATGCACAAAAAATACTATAAGGTTGATCCAACATGTCAAATGGATAGATGCTATAATCTGTGAACTCAAAGTCTTGAGTCATGCAAACTCAATTATTTAAGAGAACATAGATCACAGAACATGAACTTTGTTCGTATTCTGTCGAGGTGGAAAAACCATATAAAATTATCAAGATGGAAACCAGAATTAGAATTTGTTACGATGAAGAAATGTGGACTAATTTGGACGAGTTGGGGATACAATACAATGCTTTTCACTGGCTGTACATCATGAATTTAGCATTATAAATTTCTATACATAATGTCTAATTATCGATTACTCCTCCATCAGATTTACGTGTCACATGAAAATCGATGTACAAACTGTGATCATAATATTCATTTTTAAATTTACAACTGTTAATTCAATCTCACTTGTCAATTTTTTCAAACAGTTGCACAATGGTTCGGGTTCCTTGGCCGAGTCTTTCTTTCCATGGTCCGGTTTCGTGAAAATTTTGATATTTTCTTTAATTTCGTGTAACTAGCTGTGCTAATAAGTATTCAGATTTATCTTTCAGTTTAATTGGAATTTTCGTTTGATACTTGCATTGCTCATCTTTAAACCCATCAATCCATCAATCAAATGTATCATGCCATAGAGCCTGCCCATTATTAGCATTATAATGACACCTTCGTCTGGGGTCTGTGACGAAGATAGTTGAATTGAATCCAATGCAACCAAGTGGGGACTGGCCGAAAAGAAAGAAAAACTACTACTCCTCTCTAAATAACAACAGATGGGAGGAAATTGACCAAACACCAGAAGAAAACAAAAGCCCTTAATGAATTGTAATAAATGACAAAAACGTCCAGTGATTGAAGAAAATGGTGGATATGGATTCAAGCAAATTACACAGCTGGGAGTAGTTGTCTCTTCCTGTACCTCTTCCTTCATCTTCCCCACTCTCATAATATAGAAGGCGTTATACTTAGTGCATCTTTGGGACCATTAATGTTTTAAGATCAAGATTTAGTGAATCCTAAATGGGGTTTAAAGTTTCGTCTGCATTGCATGATATTTCTTTTTCTAGAGCAACAGCAAGATCTAAAGGAGAATGGTCTCAGATAACTTGATAACGTTACAAGATGGGAAGGACCACCAAGAAAAAATGTAATAGCCCAAGAGATAAAAAGAAGAATTCGAGAAACCAATAGGGCTACAAGCTTACAGCTCGTTGTCAAACAAAAGACACACAGAGCTCTGGAAAGATTAACTGGTGTCTAGGCTAAAAGGAGAAAAAAAAAATAGCTCTTTCTTCTTTTTTACTTGTAGAAGGGCAAGAAAATGGTCTTATTATATACCAATTACTAATTTTTTTTAAATTTCTTTCAAGTGTTTTGGATTAATGAGTCCTGTTGTAATGATTTAGACATTTTTTGTTGATTGAACGCAATTCAAAGAAGGGATATATACTTAACAAACTTCTAAATGTTGGTTTCACTTCCATAGCCCCATTTCATCTCTTATTATTGAAAAATAATAATAATACTATCAAATAAGGAAGAATGATTATAAAAGAAGAGAAGAACTGAATTTAGCTAGATGAGATGTACGATTCTGCTGCATTAAGAAAAAGGAAAGACAGAAGAATAAAGAAGAGCATGCGTTCATTTGTGAGCATAATCAATTTTTCCAACTTTATTGCCATCATCATGATTATATGTTCGGATTATTGTTGTTAATAATTTTTTATTCTGCATTCAATTTTTCTTGTCATGATGAAATTTGCTTCAGTCCTGCCCTACAAAACGTAACATATGATTTCTCAAAACATATAAAACTAGGTTTGAAGACAATCTAGGACTATATTATGGACCTTATGTCTATTATCAACCAGATCAACCTTGGAAACCTCCACCTGCTTTCTTTGTTCCCTTAGCCACTCAACTGAAAAATGAAAGAAATAGAGAAATGATATACTTCCTTAGTGTCAGAATGCTATATTCAGTCGTTCTCGTTGATCTCTGGAAGAACCCCCTTGGTAATATCTACTAATCATCACAAGTTGATGACATTTTTTTCATCATTTGGCTATGGCTCATTAATTCATGGCCACATTCCAAGGAGTTTTAAGATGCTGAAGAATTCTAAATGGAAAATTCCAAGTAAGATCTTCACATATACATTCGTCTGTTTTACCAGAATCAAATGTACAACAAAGAGTACATCACAGAACTTTATATATAATTTCGCTCATTCAATACCTGTTTGGTCACGTTCATCGCGTTTTGCCTATTGACATGTCTCAGTCACAAGCCAAACCACAAATGCAGACCATGCTAATACAGCCCTCCTAAAGCTGATGAATTCAATCCCATTTATGTGAAAAACTTTTGGAATGGGGACACAGGGCAAGAGGTCCATGATGATAATGGTCCTGGATTTCTTTGAACTGTCAGTCCAGGATTCCTTTGAACTGTCACTCTCAAGTCTTAAAGTCTCAGCATTTTCTGAAGAGATCCCTGCAGCATTACGGATTACCAGCTTCAGATTCATCAGATTTGTTTCCGGATGCCAGGTCGAGGAGCTATCTTGTGTGAAAACTAGACAAAAACTGAAATAACTTTCAACGCCTTGATCATTAATGCTTTCGCACAACAATAACTGAACTTAAATTATAGTATACAATTGTGAGTTAGATCCTTCGATCCATGCGATCAGGGCACTAGGAAACGGATACCATGGTGATCTATGAAGAAGCATCGTAGTCACAACTGCGAAACTGAAGATTGTCACAGTACATGGTAATCGTACCTTCAAAAGTTTTGTGGAGCTGTTTCAAGAAGCTGATCTAGTTGGGCAGAGAATTCCATTGCAAATTAATCAGTGGAAATGAATGGCCATATGGATTATATACCAAAACTTCAACAAGATTCTTTATGGACTTAAAATTAGATTCGCCTGATTGCCTCACCAAAGTAATGAAAACAATACTCGCCCAATGCCATCTTCACCCAACCGGCCCGACATTAGACGTAATATAAGTTATAACGAATAACTTATATTAAATACACTTATATCATTTGTTTCTTGAAAAAATATATATGACATAACTGTACAAGTATCTATAATATACTGAATATAATTGTTTACTTAATAATGCAAAGTTATAATGGACTTTTATATGTACTTTTAAATTCTATTTTTTAATCATGTTCATCAAAGGCCATTTTGTTTTTTAATAGCAAATGTTTGGTAAGTTTGGACTGAAAAAATATTTATTGGGCCAAATATAAGTATTTTCAATGTGACAATGTTTAGCTCAATTTTTGGCCAACGGGCTAAAATCGGTAATCCTAATGGTATCTACCCTCCTTATCTTCTATAAGTCTATGCCCGGTTTTTAAGGATTGTGGTACAGTGAATGATAATCATGGACGGATCTTGTTGACTGCACATTGGTTCAGTTTTGCGATTGCTGTAGGGTTGGTTTTGACATCCTTTAATTAACTATGAGTCTCTGTGCTTATGCACGTGCTCATTGCAAACATTGCTACTGAAAATTCATTGTCATCTTATTCTGCTTCTCATGGTAGAGGTTTGTACTCTCCTGTCAAGCAGAATGCCGAAAGAGATAATTAGTAAGCTTCGTTATGTGCAGTCACCCCCTTGATATTATCAGTTTGATGCACCGACAAATGGAGTAAAAATTAAGAAGCATTACTCTTTTTTTTTTTTTTTTGGGGGGGGGGGGGGGGGGGGGGGAGCAAGGCTGGTTCTGTTCTATTCAGACTCCAATTTCAAATATATGAACAAATGTTTGTTGGGGAACCATTAAAAAATCATAATAATTATTGGATCAACTCGGGAACCCATGCATAATTACGATTATGATATCCCTCAGTTTTTGCAGAAAAAGAGCTAACAAAATATTGAACTCAAACTGGAGCTAACAGAAAATTGAAATAGCCTAACATAAGCCTAAGCTTAAAACCAAAAGCCCAGACCGACCAAGAACGCGATGAGAAATCTGGGAGAGGAGAAGGATTGGTGATGATCGTGCATGAAGACGGAAGGGCTCAATCTGCACCTTCTCAAATCTCAATTTTTCATCCCAGTTGTGTTCCTTATAGCATCAGCTGCCCCTTGTGCCCTGGCCTTCACCTGCTGCCCAGCCTACATACAGTACTCAAGAAAGTACACTTATCGATATGTACCCAATGCTACATGTTAAAACAAAAAATAATAATGATAATAACGATTAAAAAGTAAACAGATAAATAAGAACCTCTTGTACAGATTCCTTAGCAGACTGAGCAGCATTGCTGGCCTTGTCTATCATTTGGTTTCCCTTCTCCTGAATTCAAACCATACATCAGCAACATGCCAAAACAGAAGTATTAATCCAAATAGAATACGTACTCTAAATAGTAGTAAATTAATACAGTAAATGACACACAAGAAAACTGAAGGCAAGTACGTAGCGGTCATGATGATCACCTGCACGTGGCCCTTGGCCTGGCCAGCTTGGTAACTAGCGCTTCGTGTAGTGTCCATGCTTTGATAAGCTCAATCAGCTTCTTGTGTGTAGCTGGAAGTTGCAGAGATACTTGGTACTAATACTACTTAATACAAACACCAACTAATTGATGATGACAAAAAAAAAAAAACTAATTGATGATGACAATCAATTTAAAGATCTTCTGTATATATAGAGGAGCTCCACCCGATCAATGCCAAGTTGGAACGAGGCAAGCATAGCGGGGTGACGATATTTCCGTTGGCTTGGTCATATTTTTTGCCCTTTAGACTAGGACTAACGTTAAGACCAGGAAGTGCTAGATTCGGAAAATCATAGGATAGTATTTGCGGAGCCCTTTTGACTCTGTATGGTCCAGCGGTCCAAACCCCGGATACTCGCATGGTAACTTTTATTAGTGTACTACCCGTTCCGACTTTCTTTTATGCAATTGCACAACTCAACTTTCTCCTGGCCCAAGCGCTTCAAGTTACCAGGCCGGGATCAACCCGTCACCAATTTATTTGATTTTTTTTTTTTTTTTTGAGGATAGCGTATTTATTTGTTTGATGTTTTCCAAATTGGATAGCAAAGAAATAAGTAATTTCGCCTAATCCCCCTCCTATTTTTTTTTTTTTGCAAGACTTAAATTCTCTATTAAACCGAGAAAAGAAACACTAGTATTTTCTCTACAAATTAGTGGGTTAAAAAAGCACCCAAGTTTTTCTCTTTTCCCTTTTCTGGTGCCTGTAATTTTTTTTTTAACTCTTTCATTTATTTCTATACTAGGGTATGAGGTGGTCGACGGTTTTTTTTTTTATTTTAAATATTTGATTGTTTATTATGCAGTGATAAATGGATATAATGCCAAAAATAGACAGAATGATTATTAATTTACAGGATTAGAAGTGGATTGGGCTTTTTGAAAATTTTGAGTGATCAAAACCTTGCACTCATAAAACTGAGCTTCAAATGAGATATAATTAATGTGGTGCATTGAGCATTAAGAGGATATGAGGTTTAGTATGCTAAATTTGTGGGTCATCCAGAGAAGTGCTTATTGTTCTGTGCCAGAGTAAAAACTGCGCTACCAACGGTGCCAGCTTTTGGCTACCAGACGCAGAATCGCAGAGCCAAGTAGGTGACCAGCCCTTGCCTCTCAAACCTCTCCTCTTTGCCGTCAACCGCTAACAGGGTAATCCCCGGCCAAAATCGCCTTAGCCCTTTGTCCCTTTACCCTTTCGGCTCGTCAAAATTGAAACTTTTATAAAAATAATTGAGTATATGAAGAACATTGTTGTTGTTGTTGCGTCAGCCCATTGGGACTCGGTTTTAAGTTAGTATACTGGATTACTGGTATTTTAATCTGGTGATGCTCCAGCTTTTGTATTAATTATCTGTTGTAACTGGGATTCTTGTCAAGTTTGAATCTTGGCGTGTATTTAGGTTCGAGTTTCACATGCTGTCTGCAGATTCTTTTCAGATGGTATAATGGTTGAAGTTTCTTCCTTTTCTTATTTAGTGCTTGCTGAAAGTATAATCTGTCATGAAACTTCATGCTGAAAATTGTGCATTACCATATTCAAGTATTTATAGTGACAAAGGTGAATTCCATTTTTGTTAAAGGGCTGTCAATTTTCTAGCATGAATGGTCGAGCTATTTCTTTGCAACTTTGGAGGATACTAAGTCTATAGTTCATTGTTAAAGTTGTGTATCAATGGCAGTACTTATCTGTGCAACTTCAACATATACTTGTAGTCTTCTATGGTTGTATTTCTTCTTCCCTCTTGACTTAATACAAGGATTTTTATTTTTTTATTTTTTTTGGATTGTTGATGTATTCCTTCGCTTTGCTCATCTGATCCAAAGACTTAAATGTATTTGCTTCCTTTATGTATTGTTTAGTATTCCATCTTCTCGAGTATCGCTTCATTGACAAACTGCTTTGTTAAGATTTCAAATTTCAAGTGCACTACCTCTTATTTTTCAACTGCATAATTTCAAGATCAAGGTGGAAACTTTATCCCTGGGATCTATAACCTTTTGTTACTATCCACTGAAGAATTTATTTTTCTAATAGTTGTTCATGTTTTGGTTAAAAGGAGTTGAATGCTGTCATCCTCAAATATGTCAAAACGATCCAAAATTTTGGAGCTCACAGTCCTTGTGCTTTAAATTCTTGGCCAATTATCTTTGCAAAGTGTATAGAGGAATAGTTTATCATATCGCATAGAAGGATGGTGAACTTGGATCAACCAAAGAGTAGGGTGGCATTTGTGCTAATTGATGGATTGGGTGATGTATCATTGCCAAGGCTTGTTTACAAAACCCCTTTACAAGTGGCCAAAACACCAAATTTGGATGCTATTGCTTCTGCTGGAGTAAATGGCCTTATGGATCCTGTAGAAGTGGGTTTGGCTTGTGGAAGTGATACTGCTCATCTTTCTTTATTGGGTTATGATCCCAGGGTTTATTACCGGGGTCGAGGTGCATTTGAATCCATGGGTGCTGGCTTAGCAATGTCACCTGGCGATATTGCTTTCAAAGTATGTGCTTATGCATTTTCTTTGTAAAAATTGTCCCATAAGTTTGTTGATAATGTTTCTACCATTTTCAGATGCGGTACTTCTTACTAAACATGATGTATGGTTTGTAATATAGATTATTCTACCTAAAGTATGTGATCATGTGGTTGCTTCTGGGCTAAGTCCTTTGTAACTTGTATTCCCAGTCAAACTTAGCAACCCTGGATGAGAAAACAGGAATAGTCATTAGCAGGAGGGCTGATAGGCACTTTGAAGAGGAAGGACCTATTCTATGTGCGGCACTGGATGGATTGAAGCTGCCATCTTTCCCCCAGTACGAAGTTAGAGTCAGGTACACAGCTTTTACTTGTGATTATTTACTTTGTCCACTGGAGCAGCAAATTCTCATACCTTTTTTCTGATTTCTGTTGTTTGCTTATGAATATCAGATTGGCTAATTTGTTAAGTTTATTTCTCAAAAGAGAGATAAAAGAAAGTCATAGTGTTAGATGACCATATTAAATGTTCCATGAGATCTTACGCAGAAGTAGTTTTCTTTTATTGCCATCTATTAAGTTTATAGAAATGTCAATCATAGCAAGTTAAATTTTCGCTTTGTAGTTTCTCATGAAGATAAAAAATAATGCAAATCCTCTCTTGCAGATATGCAACAGAGCATAGATGTGGAGTTGTTGTAAAAGGACCAAATTTAAGTGGAAATATATCAGGGACAGATCCCTTAAAGGACAATCGCTTACTTTTAGAAGCTCAAGCTGTTGACAACACTGCTGAAGCAAAGCACACAGCTGAAATTGTTAATGAGTTGTCCAAGGAAATGTCGCAAATCTTGATTGCACATCCATTAAATGCAAAAAGGGCTGCAGAAGGAAAAAACATTGCTAACATTGTTCTTCTACGTGGTTGCGGTATTAGAATTGAGGTATGTATCGTGAGCATTTAAGAGTTCTCTGTTTGTGTTTCCTTTTGGATGTATGTTCACAGAAAACAAAATTGCTTCATCAGCTAGGAAAAAAAAATGGAGAAGCAAATTATTTCTGACTGGAGAACTCTACCTTCATTGTTAATTCAGAGAATTTTTTCTTGAAGATGTTGGTTTATGTATTGTTGCAATAATGCAGGTTCCTCAATTTGAAAGTCTACATGGGCTGTGGCCATGTATGGTAGCTCCAACCAAAATTATAGCTGGCTTGGGTTTATCCCTTGGTATCGATATTCTAGAAGCTCCAGGAGCGACAGGAGACTACCGAACCCTGTTGACATCGAAAGCAATAGCCATAGCTAATGCCCTCTCAACTCCTTTACAGTCTTGTCCTAATGTTTTTGTACCTGGGGAGGATGAACATAAACCAGGTCGGTCAGCGGGCTACGATTTTGGATTCCTTCACATCAAGGTGGTTTCCTACAACATTTCTGTGTTTTCCTACAACATTTCTGTGTTTTCCTTTACTTTCCTTCTATTTTCTTTCTATTTCTCATCTCCAGCAAAGTTTTAGAATTTTAGTGCTCTGCATCCAGGCATCAGTTTGGACCTCAAACTCAAATTAACTCTTGCTTTATGAAGCATTATGACATTTAATGTTAAAGAAAACATTAGCATACACCATCAGCTGGTAAGTATCATAAATGTTACATAAATATATATATGCACATTTATTTTTTGTAGTTCTATTCAGATATTTGATGCTACTTATATTTTTACAATAATTAATTTTTGGTATTTGGGACATGTTCAATATGGAATGCATAAAAGAGGTAAAAAGATTGAAGATTAGAGCCTTGGCTTTATTAACATAGTTTTGATGCTTGTGATGGTCCAAGTTGCTTTTTTTATTAATTTGCTAAAATCCTTACCCTCATTGGGTCTATAGGCAATAGATGATGCTGGTCATGATAAAGCAAGCATTTTCAAAGTTAAGGGGTTGGAAGCTGTTGATAGAGCAATAGGGCAGCTGGCTAAACTCCTATGGCAGACACAATCAACTGGAAAGTTCAAATACTTCCTTTGTGTCAGCGGGGATCACTCTACTCCAGTTGAATATGGAGACCACAGTTTTGAACCAGTGCCATTTGCATTATGTCGATTAGAAGATTTTGTGGATGCAATAAGCGAGTCACTACTTTTGGAAACTTCTCTTGACCCATTTCCACTACCAACAATCAGTGCGCGTGAGGACATAATGGATGATCTGGGAATGCAAGAAATTTCAAAAAGCAAACAGTTCAAAGCTTCCGCCGGGGATTCTGTCTGGGAGTTTAGTGAGGTAGCAGCAGCAAGAGGATGCCTTGGTCGGTTTCCTGGAAGCGAAATGATGGGCATTATCAAAGCATATCTTAAGCACAATTTATAAGCAGCTTTGGTTGGGACTTTGCCAGTGCTTGTGACTCTAGATGGGCAAGAAAACAATTTTGAATTAGGTATTGGGAATAAAAGGCGTCCAAGTTGGCCCTGTAATCTGGAATAAGTAATATTGGCTTCTGAATAACCAGGAGAGTCAGGTCAACCATAATTATAATTTTCCTTTATTTCAATATAACATACCTCAGATGAGGTTCTATGTATTGTAGAACAGAGTTTTTGTTCTTCTATGGACATGTATTTGTGTGATGTTTAACCATTTTGTTTTTGCTTTCTGTTCTTGAACAGAGGTTTGCTCCAGCATTCCTAGAGAGGCCTCTATTATCTGTTCTGGTGCGTATTCGATGGTACAGGAAAGGTTGTTAGTCCTTTCCAACATGACTACATATGTTGGGGAAAAAAAAATGAAAAAAGAGCCTTTTATTGGATGTGTTTGGGATATAGGCCGGTGCTTTAGCTATTCCAAAACTGGTCTAACGAATTGATGCTTGACGGCTGGTTTTCGTTCTAAGGTTGCCCTTTATCAACTTCAATATGGGTATGGTTCAGATATATTTAAAAGAGCTGAATATGAACAGCTTTTGCCGAGTTCAATGATCCACTGCGAAGGAAGATTTGCTATTTTATGTTTTATTTTTCTTTTGTCTTGTTTTTCTTTTTATGAATTATATTTTCAGATTAATCGAATACTTTGTTAATCATTATTAATGAATAATTAATGAGTAGTAATGATACAAGCAGATAATTTATTGGAATGCTATAGAAAATCACAAAAAAAAGGTACATCATAATGTAGAAAGTCTAAACATCTGAAAATGTTTATAACGTTTTAAAAAAGAGTTCGCAGTTAGACTTGCACACACAAAAAAAAAAAAAGTCAAAATGTTAAAATTGTAAATTATAACTTAAACTCTAAAACAATGACCAAATAAAAAATAAAAATCTTGGTTGTATCAGATTTCTCCTTTCGAAAACATATCCAACATAAATTAATTACAAAAGAATAACAATAATAATTATATATATTTTTAAATTTTTCCTGGTTTAGAAATACACAGTTGTGGTTAAACTTGTGAGTAGAGGACCAAGAACATCATGCTTTACTAACTCCTCGGCAGCAACCCCGCCGCTCACCCGGAATATCCTCCGGCCTTCCGGCCTCTACCACCTTCTGCCGCCATTGATCACCACCAAGCTCTTGCCGGGCTCTCAGCAGTGGCTAGCTAATCAAGGTGAAATCTTCTTCTTGTTCTAGCATAGCAGGTATCTATATGTACCTAATCGCCGGTGCCCGTATCATTTATTTTTCCGAAATTTTAATAGACCGTATTATCTGATAGAGAGTCAACTTTGTTTGGTTATGAGAGAATTCAGAGTACTAATTCGTTGTTTATTGTGAATTTTGGTATTATTATTTTGTGGGCTAACTGAAACTTTTTTACCTGGGGCTTGCTATTATTTTCTTGATTTTTCTCAAGTTTCTTGCTAGATAGCAGTAGATATGAAATTATTTGCCTTTGATTTCTTTTGTTCTTGTAGTTGGTGATGACTGCTCAGGCATCAAACAGATTCTCTTTTTTGAAGCTATATTGGTTTATATATGAAAAATTATCTTCACATGCTAGCAATGGTTAAGATTATGTGTACTGTAACAGCAGGCTGAGTTTTGAAGATTGGTTAAATGAGAAGTCAAGGCCGAATTCCACCACCCCATCTACGGCGTCCTCTTCCTGGCCCCGGAATGGTGCATCCTGACCCCTTTGGTCCTGCAACACAGCCCCCACCTGGTGGTTTCCCACCTTTTGATATGTTGCCTCGTCCAGAAGTTATGGAACGGAAGGTTGCTACACAACATGTCGAAATGCAGAAGCTTGCAAAAGAAAACCAAAGGCTTGCTGCTACACATGGAACTTTAAGGCAAGAACTTGCTGCTGCGCAGCATGAGCTGCAAATGTTGCATGTTCATATAGGGGACATGAAATCTGAGAGGGAACGGCAGATGAGGGGTCTTATGGATAAAATTGCAAGGATGGAGGCTGAACTTCAAGCTGCAGATGCCATTAAAATGGAGTTGCAGCAGGCTCGAGCTGAAGCTCAGAGCTTGGTCGCTGGAAGGCAGGAACTTATTTCCAAAGTGCAGCTGCTAAATCAAGATCTTCAGAAGGCTCACTCGGATATACAGCAGATTCCTTTTCTGCTGTCTGAGCTTGACAGTATGAGACAAGAGTATCAACATTGCAGGTGCTTATTATTTTATTTCTAGGTGTTCATTTATGCCAAGGAATTATATTGAAAAATGATATTGATATATTACAATGAAGAACATGCAATTGCTTTACTTGCACATACATTTGATTAAATTTTTTTGACGTGACCTCTTTGAAGTTTTGCACTTGATGGAATGTTAATACTTTCAGATTTTAAAACAAAAATTACTTTCAGATTTGTATGTCGTAATTTGACCCAGAAGCTCACTAGATGCACACAGCATTTGCTTCTTCACTGTCCGTTTTTCTATTTGTATGCTTTAGTATTGTCAATTCTTAGATGGCGTTCAAGATGGGACTTTTCTGATACATGGTGAGTGGTTGATGCAGAGCTACTTATGAATATGAAAAGAAACTATACAACGACCATCTTGAATCTCTTCAGGTGATGGAGAAGAACTATCTAGCCATGGCAAGAGAGGTGGAAAAGCTTAGGGCTGAGTTAACTAATTCTTCTGACTTCGACAGACGAACTGGTATTAGAACCAGATGCAATACTTTTTTTTTCCCTCATGTAGAAAGCTAATATTTGCAATAATGCCTTTCTGACACATGACGCTTTAGCAAATGCAGGTCGTCCCTATGCTGGTAATACTGGATACAATGAGAATGATGCTTCTAAAAATTACCCAGTTGGCCAAAATCCCTATGGCAATGGCTATGCCGTTTCTCAGGTTTTGTACCTTTTGCAGAATGGTACTCTTAATATACCATGCATCATCTTCTTCTTGTTATTTATTTAGTTGAAAACTACCATAATCAATATACAATCTTTAAAGGTTACTTTTCCATACTGACTGGTATTTGGCCAAAATACTCTTCATTTTTAAAATTTAAAATTGTGTAAAGAGGTTTCATCTACCTATGACTCTCTTCTATCTAGATGCAAGCACAGACATGAATATGATTCTGATAACTATTCCTACTCTTAGAAGCAGAGAAATAATGCAAGCATGTCTTACACATGTCTATTATTTAAATTTAAATTGATGTAATTTTGGAATAATGTGCATACTTGTGGTACTTAACTGATATTGAGATGATCTCCTTGAAATATGATTAAAGATAGGCTGAGAAAAATGTCAAATTGCTGTGAGTATTTGTAGGTTTTCATTGTTTTTTACTGCTAAAAAGTTGAAGAGAACAGGATGCTATGTTTCCCTTCAATCTTTCCTGATTATGTCCTTTTCTTATGTAATTTAGGGCAGAGGGCCTCTTTCAGGAGAAAGAAGCAGTAGTGCCCCTGTAGATGCTGCTAGGGCTGGTGCCGCTGCTGGTGGTGGTGCAGTTAGTGGGGCTACTTCCCATGTTGGAATTCATTCTAGCACTGGAAATGCTTCGGTTACTGCAATGGCTGCTTATAATGCGGCAAGAGGTCCCAGTTTTGACACCCATAGAGGTCCTGCTGGGGATGTTTATGATGTCCACAGAGGAATTAGTGGACCTGGATATGATGCGCAGACAGGGAACTATGCATCTGGATATGAAACACACAGGATACCTGGGTATGATGCTCATAGGAGGACAGCTTATGACGGACATGGTGCCACTTTCAATGGACATGCAGTGTCCCTGTACAATTCCCAAAGAGGATCAGGCTATGATGTACAAAGAGGAAGCTATGATCCGCCAAAGAATGTTGGATCTGATGCATCATCCATAGCTGCTGGATCTCAAGGGCAGGTAGCACCTGTGAGTAATGCACCTTATGGGTCAGCAACTCCACCTGCTTATGGTGCCAGAATGGGACATGAGGCAGCAGCACGAGGTGGAAACGCTGTTCGAAGATGAACTTGAGAAGGTAACAGCACTTGTTTTCTCTGTTTTTCTGGGAGGAAAACCCCTGTAATTTACTTCTTTTTCCTTACAGCCATGCGCTTAGAGGTGGTGCAACAATTATTCTGGTGGTATGCTTGAGGTTGGCCAACAGCAAGTTTAACATGCAAACGGCTAGGTGAGGCTAAAGTAACTTATGCTTCTTTAGAGGAGCATGATTAATTGTTACCGTGGAAGGAAGATTTCAACAGTTTCTGTTTCAGTAGACCCTAATTGCCATCTTCTCGGCAAAATCAAGATTTCCTGTGTTGAGCTATTTTTGAGAAAGAATTGAAATTTTGAAATGTTGAGTCTACTGAGTTGTGGATTGCCTTAATATTGAATCAGAACTTTAAAATATCTAATACATGTTAGTTCCTCTTGGGTAGGTGCAACAACTCAGTTGAGCATTTGTATGTACTTTACCATACGATATTACAAAACCAAAATGGACTATTGAAACTACCAGCCTCTGGGCTTCTTGTAAAAAAAACATTTATTGAAGTAAGTATTTTTAATTACTAATCTGTTATTTCAACTAACATTTGTGTTGCTAATGGGATTACGTAGTTATCGGGAGCACCAGAGTGTTGCCACTGCTCTTTTCAAGAACTGGAGGATCTGCTTGAGAGATTTAATGTCCGTGGGATTCAGTGTATTCACAATCATTGACATGATTCTCCCTTGTTTTCATGAACATGTGTTAATTGCAGGGATCTCCAGGAGGCTTTTTGGGCACATGCGTTAATCTTTTTGTAACTCGATTTGTTGCACTGGGATGCCTGGATATCCAATATTTCGGTTCTGACACTTGTGTTCGTACAACGTAAATATGACACTTCTGTTCATATAATGTAAATATTTGGATTACGGTAGTAACTTTTATTTGCACGATACTGATAATGCCCATAAAGCAAACGATTCTTCTTATTTGTTGGTTGACTAGCTTGAATGTTGCCTTATCTGTCTTTAGCCAGGTGGATTTCATGCGTCCACAAATTTTTCCATTCTTGAAACTTCAGCACGAACGACTTAGTTTGGTGAAGTGTGGGCCATTCATTTTGTTGCACTATTTTCTTGAAATATTGAGATTCATTGTGTTCTTCACTTTTGGGGGGTTTTTTCCCATCTTTCTCCATATATCTTTATCATATTTCCTCAACTATCTGAAGATCTCCCATTTGCCCCTTCATTTTTGGGGAGGGGTATTTACCTCTGATCGCCACTGTACTGTAAATAATCATACAGATTTGTCATAAACAATTTCTGATTTGGTAGAAGTTACAGCCAATCAAACCCTTAAAACTCCAAATTTTATACTAGCATTAATGTCAGAATTTTTATTTCGTCATTAAACCTGCCTAATAATCATATAGGCATTCTCCAACAAACGGCGAAGTTATAGCTTGTTGCTTAATTTGTCAGAGCAAATTACCTAATCAGGTGCTTGAACAGTTTCTAATTGCAGGTGCTTGAACATTTTCTAATTGCGTCAAAGTAAATTTGCTGGGATTTTCTATAACAAGATGAAAAGCTTCAGGAAGCTCTTCCTTGCGGTTCTGAACGTGCTAATTTTGGCATTCGCCATTTTCCAAACTGTTTTTGTGATGATGATGAATGATCATGATCATGATCATGATCCCTCCAAGAAACAGTGTTACAAAAACTCTGCCAAGGCGATTTTTGGGTTTTCGGCCCTCTTGTTGATCATGTCATTGGTAGGGTTGATGGCTTCATGTTGCAAATCAAGATCGTTGCAGACATTTTACGTGTGGTTGATGATCTTAAGTACAATTGTAGCCATCACTTTCAGCATATTCGTGCTTCTTACGCTGCCCAGTGAGTCCGCTAATGCAACCTATCAGAAGACGCAGAAGGGAAATTGGTTAAATGGATTCTCGCCGATGTTGCGCTCAATTTTGGTAAACGACAAAGAGTGGTTTAAAGCCAAGACATGTTTGATGGACAAGGAATTATGTGAGGGTTTCAAAGATCATCCATCGACTACACCGTGGGATTCTTTATATTACCTTCAGGTTGGTGACAAAAATCACCATTTCTTTTTTCTTTGTGGTAATAGCAAAATTTACGATTTTGCAAAATGTATGATTTTGACAGTAGTACATTTATAATCTTGTTTGCAGCAAGGCTGCTGCACCCCACCAAAACGGTGTGGTTTTCTGCCAGGGAACGGAACCTACTGGGAAATCCCAAATTCTGGGTTTGTATCCCAGGATGAGGAATGCCAAATGTGGGCAAATAGCAGGAACAATAAAGGGTGTTACGATTGTGATTCGTGCAAAGCAGGTTACCTTGCCAAATTCCAGATGGACTGGCAGGCAGATAAGGGAGTTTTCTTAAGCATCCTTGTTATCCTTATCATCAATACCTCCCTCGCTTTCTGGACCTTCGGTTTCAGAGATGAAAGTGAACATGCTCGTGAACAACGGAAATATAGGAACATTGTTAATGCTTGATGCAATAATATGCCATTTCAATTTGGTCCATGCTGTAGCGCAATTGTTCACTAAATAGTAGATACCATCTTTGGTTGAGTCCAATATGGGCAACGTTTATTCCAATTGATGTATCCCTTTGATTGAGATGAATTTGTGTGTTGCAATAGATTGTAAATATGTACATATAGGTTCCCTTTTGAAACATCACATCCCACGAGTACTGAATGAATCTCTGTGGAGTAAGGACTATAGCCTAGTAATTTGGAGATACTTTTCTTATCCAATTTTTTGCTTCCTTCACCTCTTCTAGAGGTTCGGAGGCATCTGACTTCCTCCCTTGTCCTTTCCAGTTTCTGCCCCTGCCTTCTAAAAGAATTGAAAAAAAATAAAAATAAAACACAACATCCATTATGGGGCTCAAAATTTTTAGACATTTTGGCATTTGCCTTCAAATTGCTGGCTGACGAGAGATGGCCCAACTTGCATGGCTTTGTAATGGCTTTCCACACATGATTTAGTTCTTCATGACTCATCCATTTTTTGTCCTGTGTTAATGCTGATATTGAAGCCAGTCAACACAAGGACACTTGTGACTCATCATTTCTTCTTTGGTGCTGTTAGCTGCCGCTCAGCTCATCTCCGTTTATTTTTTTTCCAGATAAATTAATTAAAGTCTTTTTGGTTTTATCATAATAGAACAATTGCAGTGGAATAACAATTAAGTACTACAATATTCCTTCCCTTTTTGTTTGTTTTCCGTTGTATCTTTCCTGGATCAAACACAACTTACAGAATCTAATATGAACTCATAAAATACTTGCGAAATTATACTAATTAAGGAAAAGAGAATAGAAGAGCAAGAGCAAGAAGAAACTCATACATCCTGAAATGCTAAGATCATACATATATAAATGCAAGACAAACTCAGAAGGTATAGCTTCTGGTCTTGGGTGAATCAGCAATTTTGAGAGTCTGATCGATGAGCTTTCGAGCCTTCCTGCTCCTTATTTCAACTCTCATGCTTTCACTCTTTTCAATCTTGTCGTAAACTTTCTTCATCTTCAGAGTCCTCAGTTTCGCCTTTAGATTCACCATCAACTTCTCCAGACCCCCCATCATCATACTACTTGCCCTGCAGCAGATTAAAAGAAGTACTAACAAAACTCTGCAGCTGATTAAATAACTAGCAGCAGATGATTAGGAAAGATGCATGCATAAATCAAGAAACTTAAAGAAAATAAGTAATTAGATAGTTAAATAAAGAACCTGACAAATTGCAGCAGACTTGTAAATCCCGAATATCTCTAGTTGCTTGCAGGACTGAATAAAACAGAGACTTCAAAAGCGAATTGGAATTGGGATTAGATTACAGGTAGAGGAGTGAGAGAAAGAGAGGGGCGAGTAAGGGAGATAATACGAATGATTTAACGGTTAGACGTCACAATGCAGGTATTAAGAGCTAAGAAGTTGGACTTGGAAGGCCAACCACGCAATCCTAGAGAAGGAGACCGTACATCTGACTTTAACAAACATATACTATACTAAAAATCATTAATAATCTCATTTCTTATTTGCCAAAAAAGAAGACTAATAATCTTAGTTTAGGCTCTTTAAGATGTAAAAAATCTCGATTAGGCCTACCATGTCCTCCATTCTCGGTTTGTTTCCAGTTGGCATCTTGATTGTTAATGTTTGTTTTGTTATTGCCACTAGTAGCAATGGACAAATAATGATTCATTCAGTCTTGTAAATTAGTGGAGTACCATTGGACAAATAATGATTCAATCTTGTAATTTAGAGGAGTATCATTGGACAAATTTAAACATAAATATGAAAAATAGGATCAATTGAATTTAGTCACAGACTTTAGAGGTCTAAATCAAAGCTAGACTCAAAATGCCTTAATGAGTTGCATGTTGCAAGGCTTGGGGGATGCCTACAGTATAAATGGCACAGTTACTTTTTCTTTTTTTTCCTTTTTAATTTAAGGTTCGAATAATTTAATTTTGTATCAGTTAGTAAGAATGCAATTAGTTTTCGAGCAAAATTTCACTACAGAAGCGGAATAGACACTTTCTTGTTGTTTCTTCCTGTTTTATTTTGCGCTACGGAGTTATGTAAAGCGATCGTAACAGTAAGTATCATTTTCTTCACGCAATCTTTGATCCTTGAAAAGGAATATAATAATTAGATACATTATTAATTCCCGGATTCCTATGATTTTTAATTTTCTTTTTTTTTTCAGTTTTTTTACTGGTCTGTTTGCTTTGGCTTATATTAAAACCATGGACAGAGCCTAGAGGAAAAAAATTAATAATTCCGAATTGTACACCTTCTCTAAGATCAGAAATTTGACTTCGTTGTATATTTATTTTTTATTTTTTATTTTTTATTGTTTTGACATTTTCAGCAACATTGTACATCCGTGTACGTACACACACAAGTACTCACCTACGTACACATACACACGGGAAAAATCATGAATGATTGGTTGGACCTACAGCGCACCAAGAATTCCGTGTTGCAAAACTAAAGGTCACACCATTAATAATCGAGAATGTGAAGTCATTTTTCTAAAAAAATTGATTGATGGTGCAACGCATCTGTTAGAAATAGATATATTTATTGCTTTTCTCATTAAAGATAACATTGATAAGTACTAAGTATTAACAATCAATTAGTGAAGGAAAGTATTGAATAACTAATGAAAGAGATATGATTAAAAAAAGGGTTATGGATTATCTCTTACGCTTTGTGGTGTTACACCATTTAAATGAGTAGCATATATACTTATCTTAGAAAATATAGTTAGTGAAAGTACAATTTTCACTTAATTAATTAAGCAATGTAAAATGAATGTAATAGGTAACAAAGAACCAAGCTCAAAACTTGTATTTTCTTTAAAACGGAGTGTGGCTATCATCCTTTTTTTTTTTTTTTTCTCTCTTCCTCTTTTTACCTTCATTCATTGTAGAAGAATGGAATTTCTTTTTTTTTTTTTTTTTTTTGGAAGGAAAGAAGAATGGAATAGTTAATGTAACGTTCAATGTATATCGTACGTATTAAATAATGTAAATTCAAGGTCTACATCAGCATTTCATAATGTAATGGAAATACTAAAAAATTTGTAATTAAGGCGGATGAAAATTTGACGCCATTGTATTTAATTATATTCTTTTGAATAAAATATTGAATAGATTCGCAAACCAAGAAATGGCCGTGGATTTTTTTTTTCCGGATGTTCTCAAATGACGTGGACTACTGCTTGGGCCGTACACCGTGCACGGTCGTCCTCCCGTTAAAAAAAGATTTATGTATATTCAGTTTTAAAAAATCATAAATTCTTCGAGAAATTAATTTCGCAAATTCTTTTATTTAAATAAACTAAGAATATGTTTTTAATTTCACAAATTTTTTTTTTGTACAAAATGATTAAAAATATGCTAGATGTTTTTTTTCTTTGAATGGTTAGTTATTACTCTCAACATTAATGTGTATTTACAATTTAAAAGCTATAAAAATAATTAATAAAATATAAAAAAGTAGAGATCAACATACTAAAGACTGAGTGCTCTAGTTTTAGTAAAAAGAAAAGGAAAAAAAAAAATCTGCCTGCCGATTCCACCGTGGATAATAATGGAGTGTTCAATGACACCAGACCGTGGATCAGAAGTCCTAAGAATGAGAAATTGATGGCCGCCAGATCAACAGACCAGGGAATGTTCCCGTTACTAACAATTCCAAAATTTGCATATGATCCAATTCGATGAACTATGATCGCCTGTAAAATTTTCCCCAACAACACTGTGATTTCGGGCCTCAATACTTGTAAGGCTTTTGAATCATCTTGAGTTTATGTGGGTCGATTTCAAGTATTTACTAATCCAAAAAAATTCAAGTTTTGAATTCAATAATTCAGATCAGAAACCACATAGGACTTTGCCCTGATCCAACAACACTCTCTTTCCGCCAAAATCCTCTTAGGACTCTACCTTTAAAGATCTGAACTCGGCCCAACCCAGTCAAACAAAAGTTGTCCAAAAGTGGAGTTGAAGGCAGTCCGCTACTGAGTTAAAGGCGTGAGAACTGAGAAGAAGAACATATAGCTCACACTTCACCATCAATGTGTCTTCGTAGGTTGGTTTGTTTAGGAAATTTTGAAGTCGGATTAATAGCTGAATCTGTATAATTTGGTTGAATTAGACAAGAAAATTTCAAGAAATATGTACTACACAATTAGACAATGTATTATTCGTTTACAAATTTATCATGAATGAGTCACTTATAAGTTTCAAATTCGACTTTGGTACAATGGCAGATCGCTATAGACATGTTGTAATGTAAATAGCACATGTTTTTATCCAAATAACAAACGACTTGTTTCAATTACCATCAATCTTGTAATTAAAAGAATTTTCCTTGACTTTAAAAGGAAGATATTGGCTGTAAATTTATTCCTTTCATCGTGCACTTTATGATCTTACTATAAATAAATCGATAGACAACCATCACACTTTGTTAATGAACTTACCGCAACATGCGTAGTATGGAAAGGAAAGTCGTCTCGTTTCTTTCTCTTTCTTTCCTCACTCGTTCTCTTTCTTTTTCTTTCCCATGATCTCCATGTATTTTAGACCTCTTCAATGAAGCTCCAAGTCTCTGAATTTCCCTTAGGGAGACCACAATCAAGAAGAAAGACAACAAAGATAGCCCCATTACTCATATCCTTAACAGTTCTTTTCACAATCATCCTTGTATATTACCCTTTACTACGGTACAATATTAATTTCAAGAAAATAAATGGCGCAATCTTTTCCTTTGATTCTCTTGATGAATCGATTAAGCCGGCTTCTATGTCGTCGGAGGAGCAAAATAATGACCACCCGAAAGAAACAGAACTAGGAGATGTCGAGAGAAGACAGGAAAGCCCTAAAGAAGAAGACAAGTCACAGCCCACAAAACCACCAGAAATAGACCCGACAAGACGGCCGAGCTTTACAAAAAGTGGGTTAGCAATCGCAGAATCAATCGGTAAAAAATCTGATCCAGTGTTGGATCAAGTGGGGTCGGGGGAAAGATCTCGCCAACGTGATTCTGGCAACGTCAAAGGAGGAGGACAGCATGCCAGGAGATTTCCAAGCCTTAGCGGTGATGGTGATATGGTGGATTATAAATTGGCAGGTAAAGAATTAGGATGTAACTTATTTTCAGGGGAATGGGTTCCGAACCCTGAGGGACCATATTATACAAACTTGACATGTTGGGCAATTCAAGAGCATCAGAACTGCATGAAATTTGGGAGGCCTGATACAGGGTTCTTGAAGTGGAGATGGAAACCAGACGGTTGTGATTTGCCGCTTTTCGATCCTCTACAGTTTTTGGAACTCGTCAGAGGGAAGTCTATTGCCTTTTGTGGGAGATTCTGTTGCAAGAAATCACATGCAGTCATTGATATGCCTCTTGTCCAAGGTTAGCCAACTAGTATTATTATAGTGCCACCATATTGACTTCATGTTTTCTAATTCATGCATGTAATTTTTTTTTTTTTTTGGGCAAAATTTACGAAATTTTAACAGTAGGAATTGCCATGATTTAACAATATGTCTTCCGTCTTAAATAGTTGGCATAGAATCTCTTTGTATCTTCTTTTTTTCCTTGAGATGGAATTTTGCATAAACTATTCGTTCTGTGATGTCAAATCAGGTTGTTTATCCTGAGGATGTTTCAAACACAACAGACCAAAACAAACGTTGGGTATACAAGGATTACAACTTCAACGTTTCCATGTTTTGGGCTCCTTATTTGGTAAGATCAGAAAAAACTGATCCCAATGATGTAACCCGACCCTTCAATCTATATCTTGATGAATTCGATGAAGACTGGACAACCAAAATTGAAACACACGATTATGTTATCATCTCAGCGGGGCACTGGTTCTTCCGGCCAACAATGTTCTATATCGATCGCCGCCTAGCGGGCTGCCTCTATTGTCCACAAGACAACGTTACTCATTTAACATCGTATTTTAGCTATCGAAGAGCTTTCAGGACAGCTTTTCGAGCCATTAACAGCTTAGAGAATTTTAAGGGTGTAACATTTTTAAGGACGTTTGCACCATCACATTTTGAAGGTGGACAATGGGACCAAGGTGGAGATTGTGTGAGGACTAGGCCTTTTAAGAGAAATGAGAAAGTGTTGGATGATTATAATTTGGAAATGTACACAATTCAGCTCCAAGAACTGAGAATTGCTCAGAAAGAAGGAAGGAGGAAAGGTTTAAGCTTCAGATTATTTGATGCGACGCAAGCTATGTTGCTGAGACCAGATGGTCATCCTAGTAAATATGGCCATTGGCCAAGTCAGAATGTGTCATTGGCTAATGACTGTGTGCATTGGTGTTTGCCTGGACCCATTGATACGTGGAATGATTTTTTGTTAGAATTATTAAAAAGGGAGGAAACAGAGAGATAATTTTTGTAGAATATTCATATTTGTATTGGAGAACCAACTCTAGGGATAGGATACCCTAGAAAGAAAAGAATAAGGTAGATTTTTTTCGTTTATTATGAACAAGAATTAGGTATATACACAATGTGTAAATTTTTCTATCAAAGAAAAAAAATTTAACTTTTTCCTCAATATATTTTTTTTTTCATGCTTGTATTTTAAGGGTTCTGAAATTTTTGTTACAGCACTACATACACGAGGGGAAATATGATCGCTTGGCATCGGTCTTCAACATTCGAAGCAAGGCCTTGTTCCATGTGTCATGGGCGCAGGTAGATCACTGGAGACACTTGGCAATTGTGATATTCCAACCAGGCCCATGCCCTAGTGGCTGGGGTGACAATCTGGCCTCAGCATCATCAGTTGGGTATAGGATTCTAAAGTCCAAGTCATTTCATCCCCTTAATATTTGCTGCTTTTTAGCTCCGCTACTTGGGTCCAATAAAATCCAATTGCTCTTGCTTGGCAATTGGTCCTGTTGACAAAAAATTTCCACATTATTCCAGTCTCCACTCTCAGTATTATTGAGGTGAAAGCGTCCATAGAATGTTAATCCCTTATACCACGTTTGGTATATGAAAATGGCCTAGAATAGAAAGATATTTCTAATATATTCATTTCATTCTCATATTTGGTATAAACCCTTTAAGTTAGAAAGATCTTTCTACTAAGAATACTTATTCCAGTTTTTTACTAAATCGTTATTCCTCAACAAAACTTAAGGAATGACTTTTCCCACTTTATCTTAATTACTCTACCCACCTAAATGTTTCTCAACTTCCTTGCCTTTCTTCACTAGTAAAATTTTCTAGCCTTGCATAGAGAAATTTGATAGCAATTAACATTCTCTTCTTGGTATATTTCAATCGATTAATTTCATATGTAAATATTAATTTGTTGATTTAATTTTTGGTATTTTTATCTATCAACCTATCTTTGTTTATATTACAAATTGTAATTGGGCTATTACATTCTACCAATAGGTTTAGCATCATTAAAAGCAATAAAATATATGTTTATTTTATTATTACAAATTTTCCTACATTGCTAGTTATATTGTCAAAAAAATTAAAAAAAATAAAATATTTATTTATACTGTAAAAGTAAATAATTAATACAATTGAATAATTTATAATGCGAACATCATTATTATTACATTAAAAATGTTAAAATTTCTTTTATGTATATAACAACGCACACACACAAAAAAATTATACTTTATAAAGAATTCAGGGCACAATAGTCAAATCAAAATATATATTTTATTCTATTCTGACATCTCAATATGATTATACCAAATACTGACAAGAAAATGGACATTCCATTCTGACTTTCATTACCAAACAATGAAATGGAAAATTTTTTTCCAACCTATTCTGCATGAAATGTTATTCTCGGTAAAAAGATTTTTCATTCCAAGCTATTCATGTGTACCAAACATGTAGCGCTCTAAAGCATGTTCTGAAGACCATTACATACCCCAATTTTCCCCCATAGTACCTAAGTAAGTCTTGCAAGGTTTGTTTGGTTGCAAAACAGCATCCCACTATCTTAACCTTTTCGTGGTGAAGAAGTGGTCTGAGGAATCATTGTCCCTCAACTTCAGCTGCCCAACTCTCATGAACCTCATTCAAATAGAGCTTCGTAGGACTAGTCAGAGGGTAACACAGTATCATTAAATGATTTAATAATGCGACTCTTGAAATTTACTTTTATGCTTCACTTCAACACAATGTACATTGCAAGAGATTAGAACAACAAACGATCATGCTCCCTTTGACAGGTGTTATGGTTACTAGCTTTGATTAGTTTACTGCTTATCCTTAATTAACACGTATTTGCTAAGTTTGGGGCGAAATGACAAAAAGATGAGAAGGGTAAGGAAAGGCATTGCCAAGGGTCTATTTCACAAGAGCTGTGCAAAGCTGGGCAAGCGAGTAAACTTCAAAGCATCGAATCCGAATAGTGGGACGGATCATTTCACTTTTACTTTTCAAACATCAAAGACCCCACCGGCAAATGAACAAATATCTTCCTTAGAACATGCAAGTTCCTGAACAAATCCCTGAGTTTCAAGTCTTCACGTTTCTTCCAATCGTCACAAGTCCATCGTCCCAAGTTAAGTCTCATTTCCAATCCAATCATCATCATTTCTTCTTACTTCCCAATATGTATCTCATTCTTACCGCAGCCTCCTATGTGGGATTTGACTATTTTAATAGCTTCTCCCCCTGGCTTTCAATTTCCATCTGATACCGATCCTCTCAATCTGAGACAGGTAAGTGCATTATTGTAACATAATGGAGTATTTATTATTGTTATCCGAAAAAATTGCTGTTAAGAATTGACCAAGTTGCCAGATATGAAATTCACACGGTTAAGCAAAATTATGATCTATGTTGAAGAAAATCGGACGGAAGTTCGCTACTGCAATCACAAGGCCTTTGAAAAAGAAAACCATAAAAACCCCTCTTACCATACCCCCAACACAGCCAGACCCACCGTCATAACCTCCATCTCCTGCTCATTCTCCTCCTTCTGCTTCTCTGTCTCCTCCATCTCAGTCTCCAACTATGTCACCACCGAAAAGGAGATACAATCAACCATTCCTCTTCCCCCAAACCCAATCCGCAGTTCTCCCTGATCCCTCAACCTTCTTTTCCCCCGACCTCCTCTCCAGCCCACTTCCCACAAATTCTTTCTTTCAAAATTTCATCCTCAAGAATGGTGATCAACCTGAATATATCCATCCTTATCTCATTAAATCCGCTCTCTCATCGCTTACTCTCTGTTACCCATCTCAATTCCACAACTCTGCTTTTATTTACCAGATTTTTAATGCTGATCTCACTATTTCTGCACTAAATAATCCCAAACCTAATGCAGCCCACATTATATCTTCGTTCAGTGACCTCAGTGTCACGTTGGATCATCCTTCCAGCAATTTAAGATTTTTTCTTGTGAGGGGCAGTCCTTTCTTGACTTGCAATGTCATGGGGACTAATGTTTCCCTCTCAATCTCAACTATTCATGCTATTCTCCAGTTATCTTCCAATGCTTCTCAGACCAAATACACCATTAAGCTCAATAACAACCAGACCTGGCTGTTGTATGCCTCTTCACGGATAGATTTGAGTCATGATATTTCTAGTATTACTTCGACTGTGTTTGCCGGGATAGTTAGGATTGCTGCATTGCCAGATTCTGATCCCAGTTGCGAAGCGATTCTTGATCGTTTCAATTCTTGTTACGCTTTATCTGGTGATGCTGTTTTCAGTCAGCCATTTTGTTTGGAGTACAGATGGGAGAAGAGAGGACGGGGGGATTTGCTAATGCTTGCACATCCTCTCCATCTTCGGCTTCTTTCTAGTGGAGGTGATTGCTCTCTTTCTGTCTTGGAGAATTTTAAGTACAAAAGCATTGATGGTGAGCTCGTGGGTGTTGTTGGAGATTCATGGGCTTTGAAAAGTGATCCTGTTTCTGTAACTTGGCATTCAATAAAAGGTGTTAGGGAGGAATCGCAAGAAGAAATAGTTAATGCACTTACCAAGGATGTGGAGGCCCTGAGTACAACTCCCATAACCACTACATCATCTTATTTCTACGGCAAATTGATTGCAAGAGCTGCAAGATTGGCATTGATTGCTGAAGAAGTGTCTTACATTGATGTGATCCCAGCAATTAGGAAGTTCTTGAAGGATGCAATTGAGCCGTGGTTGGATGGGACATTCGGTGCTAATGGTTTCTTATATGACGCAAAATGGGGTGGAATTGTGACTAAACAAGGTTCATTGGATTCCGGAGCTGATTTTGGGTTTGGAATTTACAATGATCACCATTATCATCTTGGCTATTTCATTTATGCAATTTCTGTGCTCGCCAAGATTGATCCCTCTTGGGGGAGCAAGTATAGGCCACAAGCTTACTCGATCATGGCAGACTTTATGAATTTAAGCAGGAAGGCAGATTCTTCTTATCCGCGTCTAAGGTGTTTTGATCTGTGGTTATTGCATTCTTGGGCAGGAGGATTGACAGAGTTTGCAGATGGACGGAATCAGGAAAGCACAAGTGAGGCAGTAAATGCATATTACTCAGCAGCTCTGATGGGGTTGGCCTATGGAGATACACATCTTGTTTCCATTGGATCAACTATTGCAGCCTTGGAAATTCATTCAGCGCAAACTTGGTGGCATGTGAGAGAGGATGACACTCTATATGCAGAAGAATTTACCAGAGAGAACAGAGTGGTGGGTGTTTTATGGGCAAACAAAAGGGACAGTGGGCTTTGGTTTGCCCCTTCTGAATGGCGGGAGTGTAGGCTAGGAATCCAGGAGCTGCCCTTATTGCCTATAACTAAGGTTTTATTCTCAGATGTTCAGTTTGCAAGAGAGCTTGTCACGTGGACATTGCCAGCTTTGGCAAGGGAAGGCGTTGGAGAAGGGTGGAAGGGGTTTGTCTATGCCTTGGAAGGGATCTATGACAGAGAAGGTGCTTTAGCCAAGATTAGGCAACTGAAGGGTTATGATGACGGGAACTCACTTACAAACTTATTGTGGTGGATTCACAGTAGAGATGATGGAGAAGAGGCACATGAAAGAGAAGGGATGTTGTGCTGGTATAGGCACTATCATCACTAAATTCCTGAAACCTGTGAGTTGAAATTGGATTTGAATAAGAAGTTCCCAACATGATTTTGAGCGTACCAATGTAGAAATCATTCTGTTTGGTATCCAGTATGCTCTTTGTGATTGCATCCTATATTGTGTACTTGGGTTTGATTTGTTCTCAAGTTAATTGCTCAACTTCCAAAAATTAGATACTTGGAATTTCAGAGTCAAATTTGGAAGTCAGGAGTTTCAATTGAATTCTTTTCTGAATAAAAGCCTAATGAATACCAAACCAGTAGAAACAATTCCTGATACAAAAATCTAATGAATACCAAGACGTGTAGAGCCAATATATAAAGCAGAACTGCTGACTTTACAAGCTTTTAGTTTCTGTAAAGAATCTGTTCAACTACAAATAAAACAAAGAAAAAAAAAAAAAAACCTGTTCTTTGGTGGCGAAGCGGGCGTTTAACTGGAGTGCGAAAGCGGCTTAGAGACTCGGCTTTCGGTCCAATTCTCGAGCACAAGCGAGTTACTATGGGGTGAAAGTAAAGGAATTGAGTTGGGTTCGTTGTCTTCAACGTTGTTATTGCCACCCTCTCCAATCACGCCCGCCCCCATGCAACCGGCCCAGAAACAACCACCGGGGCTTTTGTATGACTGTTGTCTTCCGGATTTGCTTATTTTAGCGGTCTATGACGGCTAAATTCTTAAATTCTTTAATATACTGAAAAGCAAAATCATAGAAATAGGTAGATTTTTACACTTGTCAAAGAACATGTTACGTTTGCACAGACATAGCATCCAAACAATTATAGACGAAACCAAAAAAAAAAAAAAATCAATTTGAAGGAAAAAAAAATATATTTACAGGAGTATAATATAATTTTTCAGTAAAGAGAAAAATTTTAAATTTTGATGAATTTTTTCAAAAATATTAAAAATTTAAAAGTAAGCTGTGTAATTTTTCGGATTTTGGGGGCGAGAGTCGCTCCTGGTCCTCCTTATATCCTTCTATGCCAACAATGCCATAAATAAATAAAAATAAATTAAATGTAACATCCCAACTATGCAATAACTTTTTAGATATGGCATTCTTTAACTTTTTGCAATGCATGCGATATATTAGCATATATTTTAGTTAGACCCATAGCAATTGTGCCAAATTAGGACGCGTATGAAAGTTTAAGGTGTTAACTTTGAAAATAAAAACTTAGCATGCAAGGTGGCACGCATTGACAAAAAAGGTAATAAAGCTAGAGGTGCCAAGGGGAATAAAACCCACTCTTTAATGGAGACTATTTTCATTGATGGTTAGGATATGGATATAAGGTACCGTTATCTCATTTGCCTCAATCAACATTGCCTTGGAACAAGCTTAATAAGCGTCTTATTTGTCGCTGAAAAACTAGTTGGTGAGCTTCGTTTCGTTGATTCCACGTGATGACACCAACTCATCCATAAGGCCAAACTGTTCGTCCTTGGACCTTAATTCTTACTGTCAGTAATGACGGTGGGTACTAATGGAATGACTTTGATGATGGTGGTTACTTGATGGAATGACTTTTTCTGTCGTCATTGACTTTATGAAGATATCCGTGCAAAATTATTTGTAGTTTCGTTGTCACAACCAATGCCAGATTATCAGTAAACTGCTATTCATCCATAGTTACCCCATAAAAGGTAATTGTGGTGGTGTTCCTTGCATTCCTCCCTTTCCCTTATTTTTTAATAAGTGTCAAAAAAAAAAAAAAAAAGTAAACTGCTATTCATGGTCACTCCATTTTAAATTCTCTGTTCTGAAAAGCATCTTTGTCCCACTCGTTCTTATACTTATTACATATATTGATTTGTAAATGTATTTATCAAAATAAATTGTAAAGTTAGTGAATTTTTTAAAAACATAATAAATTAATAAGCAAGAGCAATATTTTATCTTTAACCCCCATTAATTGAGTTTTACCATATGGTGCTGCCACATGTTTAAGGATGAAAACTCGTAAGACAAAGATACTTTTAGAGATAGAGGATTTGAGGATTCTAGTTGTCCAATGTGGGTAAGACAAAGACACTTTTAAAGATAGAGGATTTGAGGCGAGCATAACAACAAAATTAGAGGTTTCTAGTTGTCCAATGTGGATAAACTTTTTTCTCCTGCATGTTTTGAGTTTGTTAGCACATCGTTCCACAAATCTAATTCAAAACTGAAAGTTAATAACATCAATTCAAAATTCTACCTCAAAACTAAAAACTAATTTTAGAGAAAATTCGATTGCATGCTCACCTGGTGGTTCATTTGTCTGGTGACGTCTAAACCTACCTCAGATTATTTTATGTTGTTCAGTATTTCAAACCCTGGAAAGGCCTTCAATGGTAGGTGCTCAGAAACCTAAAAGATAGAAAAAATTGGCACCCTTTGTGAATTTTGATTTCGCTTTCAATACTTAATCTCTACTGGTTTGGAAACTAATACTTTGAAATTTGCATTAAGAGCTCCAAATGTCTGTGTTTAGCTTGCAATAGTCAACTGCTTTAAAGTCAGTTTGTTCCTCTTTCGTTTTTTTCTGGAAAAAAACCACAACATAATTAAAGTGAAACTTTATGCCAATTAATTCTAAAACTTAGTCCAATTCATTTAGCAATATTGAAATGACTTTTTTTTTTGGGAGCAATATTGGAATGATTTGTTATGTGGGTTATTTAACAATCCCAAATGGTCACGGATTGAACAAATAAAAATTCAAAATAAATAATAAAGCAATAATTATTTAATTAATTACCACATGTAGATTACTGGAAAGAAAAAGCAAATATAGCCCGGGTCAAAAAAATATGCAGAAATTATCCGTGTAGGAAGGCATCCGATGTTGACTTTGTGTTGTCATGTTGTAGAATCAGACTAAACATTTTCTTGACTTGTAGATGATAAATAAACGAGCAAACTCATGCCCCCTTCGCATCTACTCTTCTGCCTCAACTAACAACATGCCTCAGTCATTGCAGGATGGCATGCATCTCCTACTTTTAAAGCTCATGCTTTGAGGAAAAACAAATGCAGATATAGAAATAGATCATATAGTACATCATAGCCATGGAGATGAAGGGTTATAAAGAAGTTGCTTTGGCATCTTTACCGGCAGAGCCACGGGTTTTGAAGGATGGTGAAAATGGAAACAGTGTTGGTAATAATAATGCTTTTGCCTGCAATTTGTACTCAAGAGAGCGAAAGATCGTGTGCGTCACCAGCGGCAACTCGTATTTTGGTGCTCACTTGACCAAGAAGCTACTAGCTCGGGGTTACCTTGTTCGAGTCACCATTCAAAATCCAGGTACAAATAACTAATTAAGATACGATGATATCCAATCCAATCCCCCCACCTTATCCAACAACTGAGGTCAGACTTATCTTTTGATACGAGTAGAGCACTTACTTTTGCATGAATCTAGCATCAACTATCATCTAAGATTAAAATATGGGGAGTGAAAGAAAAAAGAAAAAGGGACTTTTAGGTACATATTTCCTTCCTTTTTTTTTTTTTTACGTTGACTTTGGTTATTAATTAACAGCGAATTATGAGGACATGAAGGAGTTTATGAGAGAAGAAGAGATTAGCCAACTAGAGAGCGTGGTGGTGGCAAAAATAGGAGATGTACAGAGTCTATGTAATGCTTTTAGGGGATGCCATGCTATTTTTCACACCTCCGCTTTCATTGATCCGCATGGAATAACAGGATATACGGTTAGTTTTTACTTTTTCTAATCACAAAAAACATATTGATGTTTAAATTACTGATCAAACCAAATTAATTATTTGCTAAACAGGAATTGTTTTTTAACATTTCAGGAGAGAATGGCATTTCTTGAGTCTGAAGGAGCAAGAAACGTGATAGAAGCTTGTGGTAGGGCAGCATATGTTAAAAGATGCATCTTTACCTCTTCTTTACTTGCAACTCTCTGGATAGGTAACGATAATATTGAGCCAGCCAAGATAGATGAGAGTTGTTGGAGTAACGAGGAATTCTGTCGAGAAAACAAGGTATGGTTACTTATCCTGGTTCATTATTTCACATCATAAAATAATCATCACTTACTTCTGAATCTAAATTAAAGCCTAAAGGCATATAAGTTGAAAATTATCCCAAAGTGGCATATTCATTTTTGTTCAAAATCAAGAACAGCTTTGGCTTGCCTTGGGCAAGACAAGATCAGAGAAGATTGCTTGGAGTAGATCACGAGAACTGAAGGTCAATCTAGTTACTCTCTGCCCCGGCATCTTGATGGCTCCATCATTTCCAAACGCTCACATCGAAACCTCTATCCCCTATCTTAAAGGTAATAAACCATACATTCATCGACCAAAAATTAACCTAGTTCATAATCTTAATTAGCTGTCTGCTACTGATAATCTATAGTTACTTAATTAATCACCTTTATTAATTTTGTTTAACTAGGTGGGCAAATCATGCTTAGACGAGGCATTTTAGCAACTGAAGATGTACACAAGGTGGCAGAGGCACATGTATTTGTTTATGAAGACATGGATTATGGAGCTTGCGGAAGATATATTTGCTATGGAAAAATAATTACAAAATTGGAAGAGGCTATTCAACTTGAGAGCAGGTTGAAGATGCATGGCCTGCTCTCCGGAGAAACATTATGTAGTCCTTGGGGAAACAGATGAGATCCCTCCTAATATTAGTAACTCAAAGCTCACTAAATTATTGGACCGTGCTTCCAGGAGAGTATCTTGCAAACCATCGTAATTAGTTCTAACCCTATAGTTAAGTATAACACTGGCAGAGGCGTGACAACTGGAAGGAAGCATTCCTTAATGTAAATTAATTTTAAGATTGTCGAGGAGAACCTATGTAACTGGTTTGAAAGAAGTCTAATAGGCCAGTTTGCTTTTAACTCGTAATATTTTAGTATGAAACGAGTCTAATATGGTAATTTTGTATTATCTCATCTTATTTGTATCTTGTTACTATATATAAGAAATTGTGCTTCCAAAACAGTGGTATTACTTGTTATACTTGCTTAAACAACGTCATTTTTATCAATTTTTTTATAAGATTACAATAATGGTGAGATCAATAAAAACAATTTACAATTGAACAAGATTCCATCTATAACATACAATTCGACTAAACTCATACTTTAAGGAACTTGAATCTAGTACCTCTAAATCTTCAAAAGTTAAAATGAAAATATCTATGGCACACCATCACCATCACCATCATCTTCTTATATCAGTGTTTATCAGCTCACAAGCAAACATGGCATGTCTTTTTTTTTTGAGCAAACATGGCCATAACTATTTTCACTTTAATTTTCAATGTAAATATATGATTGGATCAATAATTCTACCTATTACTAGTGGTGAAGAATCTTTTATACATTTTTTTTTTTCAATTTTCTTCAAAATAAAACAGATGAAGAGTGGGAAAATAAAGATTGTGAGATTGAACTTTAGCAACCAAGAGTAATAACCACAATGCTATTAATAGTAACTATTTTTTTGGTGGCAAATTTTATACTTTTTTTTAGGTTGAATATTTAACTTGCCTTTTTACTCTGTCCTAAAATAATATCTACTACCTTTATAAGGAAACTTTAAATTATAAATCACTCGCCGTTTTCAAATATTTTATACATAAATGAACCCACATATTTATCAATCCCCACACATCTTGACTCCATTTACTATCCAATCTACTAACTACTTGAACTACTATTTTCAATTTTCTCTTCTCATATATTGACACCACATCTATTTCACTAACCAATTAAATTATTACTCTCCAATTTTCGTCTCTTAAAACACACGCTTAGTTAAGCTAAAACATCTATGAAGGAGTAATAACACAATAATAAAGAAAAATAAATAGTACTACGAGTACAATAGAAATAAAAATGAAAGAAACAAAAAAGATTTCCGTCCACTATAGATGCATTTTCCTTTTTATCCTTTGAAAACCCGTTGCTACGACGTCGTATCGGCTGCATTTTTACCGGAACCCTCATGGTGTTCATCGGTGGATTATTGTAAAAACAGAAGCAGTAAAAACATCGGACAACCTCATGTCGTGACTTACCTTGCTTGCCCAGCGCCGCAATTGATAGAGAGAGTGAAAGAAAGTGGAAAAGAAAGAGATCAGAGAGAGAGAGACCAAACGAGAGCTAGCTAGATGGGAGAAGAGGAGGATCCACAGAAATTGAAGAAAATAGCGGCGGCGGCTTACGACTACGACAACGACCCCAGATGGGCAGACTACTGGTCCAACGTCCTTATCCCTCCTCACATGGCCTCCCGCCCGGACGTCGTTCACCACTTTAAGCGCAAGTTCTACCAGCGATACATCGTAACTACCATTTTTAATCCTCCCACCAAACTTCCCTTACTCGTATATCTGTATTAGTAATTACTCTATTTGATTTTCGATTTATATTATGCGTCATATATAACTATTTATCTCAAGAAAATTTTGGTGGGATGTGATTGATTTGATCTCATGGGTGCCGTTATTATGTTTTGATTGTTTGAAATTCTTTTTGTTGCTGATTAGTTCTCTTCTGGATGGGCGGGTTTTGGTTGATTTACAGATTGTCTAATTTTTTTTCTTAAGTGGTTTTACAGTAATCTAGGCAGTATGTGATGGGTTTCGGAATTAGAGTGTTGGGTCTATTGAGTTCTGGAATTTTTTTTTTAATATGTGGGTCTGGTATTTTTGGCTTCATTAATCTCATCTTTATTCGGGTATTTTCTTTTACGTGTCTACTTTAACTACTGTTGGGTATTGCTTTGTAGTTGATACTTAAGATTTGGGCTTTATAGTTTTTCATTAAGAATTGGATCCGGATATGATATACTGATGCATGCAAGTTAAGTTTTTCAGTTTTTATGGGTGGCGAAATCGCTGCTGTTTGTATGGATGGAAAAGTTAATGTTGCTGGGTCTTTTCGCTGGATATTGTTTCTTTATTTTTCTACTTCAGTTTCATCTTTAAAATGCTTTCTCCTTCATAGGTGTGTGTTCTGGTTTAAGGGTGGGAATAGAAAATTTGGTGTTTGCTGATATTCAAATTAGCTTGTGAAGTCATTCATTCGTTTTAGGGAGGTAATTTATGATGTAAGATCTTCTATTGCGATCAATTGTGATTATTGACAATGCATTAGCATTGCCTGGGTCTTAGGCAGAGTTGAACTACAAACAGTTGAATATGTGAATTATTTGCTCCAAATGTCGTTCTGTTGCATGCTGCAACTCAAAACCTTTTTGTGGTATTTCTTATGTATCTTCCCATTCAGGATCCTGATCTTGTTGTGGAGCCAATGTCTACTAGCAGTTCCTCTCAGTCAGCAAGACCATCTGCACAGCAATCATCGTCTTCATCAACTTCAAATGACCAGGCACGGCAACGTAATGCTGGTACTTAACTTTCTTTTTTTCTATCCAAACTTTGGAAAATAAGAAAAAGTTTCCTTTCTCTATCTGGGGATGAGAATTTGAGCAATGCTGTTGTTTGTTACTAGAGTATTCTTAACTTAATCTCATATCTAGCTTCTTGCATTCAACTTTTATTGAACTGTGTTCAATTAATAACACTATAGGGTCAACTGGGAGAACATCAGGGGCGTCTACATCACCACCTCCTAGTTCAACACCTCTGCGATTTGATCAGCAAACTATACAGTTTTCAGCTAATGCTTGGGTATGTAAGTTCTGTCTAGCATACTGCTCACTAGATGGTGTAACATGTTACTGAGCGTCTATTTGTCTTTTCTTTTCCTTGCAGGTGTTAGTTGTTGCTCTTCTTGCTATTCTTCCACTAGTACCTCGAAATCTTTCCACAAGGGCGTTTCGTCTGTCCTTGACAGGAACTGCCTGCTCGTCTCTATATTCTTTGTATTCATTATATGGGGTAAATATGCAGTTTCAATGATGCAAATGTTTAATACTGCAGTTAAGTTATGCTAGATTTTCATTGATGTTGTTTCTCTAACTGGCCATCCCTTTCAGAAACCAAGAGCATGGAATCTGCAAGCGGTGCAAGTGTGGTTTCAGTCAGTGTTTGTCAGCAAGGATTTTATTTACTTCACTTACTGCTTCACGTTTTTCATGTCAAATCTTTGCCTCAAATGTAAAATTACTTTCATTCGCATTATCAATTCTTCCTTTTCTTGATTTTTGGTTGATAACTTGCTCTGCTTATACTTATGCTCCATTGTTGACTTATACTTATGCTCCATTGTTGTGTTCATTGTTCCCAGTTGCCTTGATACCTATATTATGCCGAGCACTTGAACAAGTTGCTAAGTTCCTGAGGCGAAATTTTAGTAGATCAACATTGTACAGGTGCAGAACCATCTACCATCCCCCCTGAAAACAAAAAATAAAAATAAAAATAAAAATTTACACACGCACAAATGCAACCATGTCCAAGAAAAGCAAAATATAGGAAAAGGATGATTAAGATGAAGTGTATTTACCTTCAGTAGAGTTTGAAAGAGATCAAAATCTTTCTTTTGTTTGGAGCAGTTATTCCTTTAATAGACTTGGAAGGTTTCGATGTTACATTTTCATTAGTTGTACATTTTTGTGACTTAGTTTTGTGAACTTTTCATAGGAAATATTTGGAAGATGCTTGTGTTTGGGTTGAGTCGAACACAACTACGCTGAATATCCTGTCCTCACAAGCTGAGATCGGAAATGGGTTCCTTCTCGTTGTTTCACTTCTCTCGTGAGTATCTCAGCAGAGTTCCCTTCTAAATGTTCACAAGGACTTCCATTGTGTGTCGTTTGTATGCATTTATGTTGCATATTTCCGTTCCCTTGCTCACTGATTCTGGCAACCTGGACATGCAGGTGGCAGCGCAATCTAATACAAGCATTCTTGTATTGGCAGGTTAGTTTGTTTTTCTCCCGTGTCACCTGCTGAATTATTTTTGCTTTTCTTCTTTTCGCAATTTTGGCATCTTTAATGCCATATTGGATTGTTGATCAGCGCAACCAGTCATGAGCACTGAGCTACAAATTTTTTAACTGGAATGACCAATTTGAATTACTGTCCTCCATGGCCAAATAAACGAAGAGGATTTCCTAGTTTAATATTCTTGAGGGACAGTTTACTTTCTGTAGTTTTATGGTTTTATAGTATTTGCTTTATATTTGTCTCTAGAGGGCTACTCTTGTCGTATAACTGGATTTGATGTATGCAGGACAGCTGTTTGGATGGGTAAGGCTTGTGGAAGGTTTTGAACGATTGGTAGAATTCCTACATTTATTGAATCTGTTAAATGAGGAATATTTCTTGACCACTTCTAAATTGTATTGGAGTGACTTGTTGATGCCCCAATTGTTCAGCTTTTCCATAATTTTAGTGTATTGTGGTTTCCCTTTATTGGGGCGGAGTTGGGGGGGATGGATAAGTGATTGCAGTGTTTTAAGGCCTTTTGCTTTTTTGACTTGAAATGTTATGTTATGGTACAAAAAACGTGATTTTAAATTTATATTTTGTTTAGGGTTGACAACTATTAGGTAGTGATAAGATTTGTCTTATTAAGATTCCAATTAGTTACTGTAGTAACTTGCTGCTTCTTTAGTTAATAGTTGTCCTGACAATCAGAATATTTTTTAACTCTTCCTTGCAGCTTCTAAAATTAATGTATCATGCTCCTGCAACTGCCACCTATCACCAAAGTGCCTGGGCTAAGATTGGGAGAGCTGTTAATCCACTCATCCATCGTTATGCTCCATTTTTTAACACTCCTATTTCTGCCATTCAGAGGTGGTGGTTCAGGTAGAAGCAGTGAGATCAGAAGATGGGAATGCAACACACTGATGGAGGATCTACACTTATTAGGGGCTCATGTTTTTCCTCTGCAAAAAGTTGCAGGTTCAGATAACTCATTGAGTAGTTATCTAGCAAAGATTTGTTTGATTAAACTTGCTAATAAGGATTTGTGAGTTGAAATTTTCCTCTTCCTGTATTCATAGTAAGATAAACTGGATAAGCAGAATTTTATCCTATTTAAGTGTCAATTTTATGCATTCTCATCTTTGACTGATTTTAATAATTATTATAAGAATGTCATGGAGCATAATAATGAAAATCTAGCCGCAATAGTTGTACTCGCATATATATCTTTTACTATTTAAAAAGGTACGTCTTGTCAAGGGCATCTTTGTTTCCACGACAGGCCTAGAAATAGTCATGCAATGCAGCAGGTAGTAATGGAAGGGGGGTGCTTATGAGGAGCTTGTAATTATATTCTGGTTACAGATTGCTTGATATAAATCAGTTTCTCGGGGTTCTGTTTCGACCTACTACGAATTTGAATGTGCTTGCTTCTGTTTGTTTTATCATCGGTGGTAGGCTTAGCTTTTGAGATGTCTTGGCTTTTTCGTTTTGTGATTCCAATTGCTGTCTATAACACCCGATCCCCAATTTTTTATTCTTCCAACTCTCATAATATCTTCTTTGCTTTTTTGTCGTGCCTTTTGGGAACAAAATGAACCTTCAAGGTGCATTACCGTTTTTTATTTTTAAGTAACACAGATTTGCATTTTCCCCTTTTTTGGCTTGGTTTGGGGATTTGGAGGCAGAAGGAAAGCGCACTAAACTCTTTGTCCATTTTTGGGCTGTATTGAACGTTGCGGATTTTCTCCCTTTCTGGCATCTCCGACAAGATGGTGCATGTGATTTGGTGAGGTTGATAACTAAACAAGGGCCAATAGATCCTTGACCAGCCACATGGTTTAGTTTCTGCTTTTGGCCGAGATTTCTTTGCCTCTATCATTATCTAATCTAATGCTCACACAAGGGGACTGGGGATGAGGAGGCCAACGGTAGATACAAGATAACATCACAAAGAAAATGACCCTGCCTTCTCCCACTTGTCAGCATGGGATAATTCAGGCAAAATTATGATGAAGTTGCCTTCTTAATTAAACCAAATTGCGCATATTTGCTTAAACCACCGGAAGAAGATAAACAATTTTGCTAATCTTGAACTGGGGTGACGTAGACGCTTTAATCTTCCACATAATTCCTGATGATGATGATGGTAAAAAAGCCTCAGCTTTGCTACCTTGCTTCCAGGGTCCGGCAAAGGTGCCATTTGGGGTTTACAAATCCGTAGAAGATACATGCAGAATTTGCTTAAATCTGCGGCCAGGACGGACATGCTGGATGCTTCACTAAGCCTGGCATCGATAGCATTTGTCTTCGAGCAACACTCCATTAAGCCAGTCGAAAGTTTCAACTTGAATTGAAAATTTCATGTTCTTTTATATTAGTTGGTTATCAGTCAAAAGAGTATGGCTAAATGAATAGAATTCTGATAGGGAGAAGAAATATCCTCGAGATCAAAAAAGGAAATGTTGTGGTAGGGAAAGTTATAATTAAAAACAGTAAGTTTTTGTTGAAATTTAGTATTTTCTTATTAAAATTGTAGTGAAAATTAAAATAACCAATGGTGTATCATTGTCCATCGAAAAATAGCCCAAACTTTTAATGAACAACTTGTAGACGCCTACTAGTAGTACTAGTGTTTATATATACTTAGTTCGTACGTGAAGTGCATTTAACACATGGAGTAAGGGGGGGAAAAAAAAAAGGGAGTTTGTGAAGGTAGGAAAATTGAGCAAGTTTGTAGACGGCGAGGGAATCCAATTTCAATTTCGCCCGCCCAAGCTACTGCAGACAGCAAACCAAACCACCGCGGATTTATGCAGCCCCGACCCCCCGCATTATTTCTGTTGATTGATATATGAGAAATGAAGTAAGTATCCAATTTCGATTCTTTTCTTGAGGTTCGAGTTGTACTACCTATTTATCTATGTACTACTCTCTTGTTTCTCTTTATTACGGCAAAAACCGCACTCGTGCACGCAACTCTTTCTTTTGCCCTTTTCTTTTCTCAGCTTTCTCGTTTCATCGTAACTTTGTTGCATTTTTCTATTAATATTACAGATCCCACCCACATTGCATTGCACATCACATTGCGAATCTGATATATACATAGAATTATATATCTAAAAAAATATATATTTCAAGATGTTGCCGAGGAAAATGGCTACGAAGTCGGCGAATGTTCATTTAAGCAAGTCCTGCAATGATATAAAGCAAATGGAGGCTGAGCCTTTGCTTTCTACCAGTAGTATTTCTAGCTTTCCTAGCAGTAGCAGTAATAGTAACTGCGACCAGCAGCAGCCGAGACGAAGAACCATAAACAAGACTCTGTCAGCGCCTGCCCGCCAACAGTCCTTGGGCCGTGAAATGTGTCACGCCGCGGCGGAGACTTATTTGCTCACCAGCCTCAGTTTCAAGCTTCTTAGCTACCTCGGGTAAGTAGCAACCAAGGAAATTAGTATTTACTAATGCACATTGATACTTACTACCGGAAGTACTACTGTTTCTTTGCCGATTGATTTCAAGCTTGAAATCATACGCACCAGTTTTCCCTGTACTTTTGTCTAATAATAATAACCTTTACCTCTACATTTTGATGCTGATTTCTTTTAATTGGTGATGTATGATCTAATGACTTATTCAGGGTAGGTTACCGGTGGATCACGAGACTTCTAGCCCTTGGATTTTATGCATTGTTACTCATGCCAGGCTTTATCCAAGGTACGTATGTAGTCTATTGACTAGTAACTATGAAATGCACGGATACTTGTTTGCTGAGATACACTAGTATCTCCTTTATTTTCAGGAGCAAGGTGCTATACAATGCCTGTTAGTGATTTAGAGTTGAGAACCAACAATTTATTCTCATAGAGTTTACTGAACCATTTGCTTTTAACCAATAGATTTTTGTTGGCCAACAATCGTATTATACTATCAGGTAGAAATTAAATAATAAGGAGCCATCTTCTCATATCTTTGCTGTTTATGGAAGATTTAGACTCAAAGTAGTTATCTGTAAACTTATGGTATTTCCCTACATTGATAGAGCAACATGTTTGCTTGCATAGAAATTGTTTGTAATCCGATTCGGGTTTAGGGTATTCATAGTTCCACATCAAGCTATGAAGACTAATTTTATATATCTATACTTGGCAGTTGCATTTTATTATTTCTTTTCAAGCCAAGTCCGTCTAAGTGTTGTTTATGGAGACCAACCAAGAAATAGGTAAATGGTTCACATATTTGGGTCCTGCTTACAATTTTTTTTGGTGCAAAATTTTATATAATGACCATAAAGACAAGCACAATTGCAGGTTGGATCTGTATTTACCAGCAAACCAAGATTGCAAAAAGTCAGTTGTGATATTTGTAACTGGTGGAGCCTGGATTATTGGGTGAGTGAAAATGCTGAATATTATTGCTCTTTCTATAGTCTATCTTTTTAGTCTTTCTGCCGAAGATCAAGCTTTTTGGATAGATTTTGGATTTGACCGTATGTATACTACAGTTGTGTCTTCTGATTTCTGCATAAGGCTGAAAGCACAAAAACCTAACAGTGTCTAGTTGAGACTCTGTGCAAAGAGATTGAATGGTTGGTGACAGGAACAGTATCTAGACATAAGATGAATTGACCTAATTTTTTTTATCACTTTCTATCAGTAAGGTCGAATAAAGCTAATCAGAGTTCCCCTCTGTCTCCCTTCCTCGTTAATCAGTTGTGTACCTGAATGGAATTTAATCTGAAAACTGAAGCTTTACTAATGTTTAGCATTACCTTTCCAAATATACAGATACAAAGCCTGGGGTTCTCTTTTAGGGCAGCAGTTAGCTGAAAGAGACATCATAGTGGCGTGCCTGGATTACAGGTACTTGACTTGGTTGAAGCTTTGACATGCCTGGATTACAGGTTTTTGACATTGAGTCAATTTTTAGGAGGAAATGTATCAGCATTGTTAAGCTATTGGGATGCTTGATGATGGGCCTTTGGAAAGGAAATATATTTGAGAGCACACCCAATATCATTTAAAAGACTTGATAATTAAATAAGCTTTCTTCATCCTTATGACTGCACTCATTTATGCTGGCATCTCACAATTTAGTTGTCGTGATTATATTTTCACAATTGCTTCATTGGTTTAGTTTGCATTTGATTACCTGTCATTTGAAAGAATATAAATATTATCAGGGACATGAATTACTTGACTAAATATTTGGGAATAAATATGATAAAGGCTATACTGTACCCTTTAACTTGATCTTTATGAGTTGCTAGAACTGTACCTGTCTCCAATTAGATCAGTACCTTCATTTTCTGGGCAAGAAAATATAAAAAAAAGCCAAAATTTTTGCATTTGAATCAATGGGTAGTTTGTATAGTTCACTTTTCTTTTGCAATGTAATCTTCTGCATTTAGTCTGACAACTGGCGCTTTTTCCATACTACTTGTTCAAATTTCTGAATCCCTCTTTTGAAAATCTATTTCTGCGTCTCTCTCTCTCTCTCTCTCCATGTTCCATATTTTTCTTACCCGTAATATGGGTCGATTGTAGTTCTTCACCACACTATTATTTTGCTTCATGCTCTTCACTGTACTGTCTTGTGGGCAGGAACTTTCCGCAGGGTACAATCAATGATATGGTTACAGATGTTTCTCAAGGGATAGCATTTGTTTGCAACAATATCATTGATTATGGAGGTGATCCGAACAGGTAACTCATTGTCAAGTAGAAATTTCCTCATTGTAAAATATAATTATTTGTAACTTAAAAAGAAGTGAAACACCAGCACTTAGAATGAGCTAATAAATGATTTATTGTAGTTGTTTAAATCCATTCTAACATGCTTGGAACTATTACAAAAATTTGGACATTGTGGTCTGAAATATTGTTGGTAGGACATATTGATGAATGAGTAGTAAAAGTAGGATTTCTTGCTAGTTTCCCTATTTAGTGTGGAATTGAAGTACTAACAATATGTCAATTTAATATTTAATAGATGATTTACCTAGATGTGAAGTCTAAACTGTATTTTCGTTGTTAATACCATGAGAGTTGTGTTGCTTCTCACTTGTCATGTGCAATACTTATTTTTCCAGGATTTATCTAATGGGTCAATCAGCAGGTGCGCATATTTCTGCTAGTGCTCTTATGGAGCAGGCAATTAAAGAATCTAAAGGCGAGAGCATTTCTTGGTGTGCCTCCCACATAAAAGCTTATTTTGGATTATCAGGGGGGTAAGCATCATTAATTTAGTTGATAAGCCAAGAACACGTGCTTTCTATATGCCCATACCACATCATAGTTTCTAACCTTTTCAAAATACATAAACAAAATCTTTTTCTCCTTTTGCTATTTGATATTGTTTGATTGTATCCATGGTGTTTAGCCTTTTCTTGACAGGTACAATTTGCCCAACTTAGTTCATCATTTCCATGTTAGAGGCTTGTATCGTTCTGTCTTTCTGAGGTTTGTTTGAATGGCATTTTCTGAGATGCTGATATAAGCACGCTCAGAAATTCAATATAATTTGGTTATATATCTCTTCTTCAGTACAGCTGATTTTGGTGTCCACATTTGCAGTATAATGGAAGGGGAGCAATCACTGAAGCGTTTTTCACCAGAAATTCTTGCACAGGGTTTGAGCTCAAAAGATGCAGGCTCTGTTTTGCCCCGTATGATTCTTTTCCATGGCACTTCAGATAGTTCCATACCATCAGATGCAAGGTTTGACTCCTTTTGGAAACTATAATGAACTGCCTTAATTATGAGATCGATACAGACATCCTTGTGAAAGGCCAACGAATAAATTACAGAAATGATAAGAATATAACGTCTACTTGGAAAAGACTATCAGAAAAATACATACACACACAGGCACACTCACTCAACTTCCAACCCTTTACTCCTTCAACAATATATATCTACACACGAGCACACTCACTCAATTTCCAAACATATATTTCTCTAAGTTACTCTTTAAACGTATCCTCTCTTCTGAAGGGAAACTCTTTGTTTACCCAATTTGTAGTCTTTTACCCCCCATAAGCTGCCTACATGCTGTTTTATATCAATTGAACCTGGAAGAATGCGTACTCTCATGGCTGCCTGAGGAATGAGTCTTTACTGTGAATTTTGTTCTAGTGCAGTCCGGATCCTCACTCTTGTCATTGATGTGAAGTTTTTTCAGTGGTGTTATTTAGCCAAGAATACTATGAACCACATGGATTGCTCAAAAGGATGTAGATTTTATAAACAGGACATCCTTTGATAACTATTTTGCTTTTCTTCTGATCATAATCACAACTTTGATATGTCTGTGTTAACTTCTGTGCCTCTACAGTAAAACATTTGTGGATGTTCTCAAGAAAGTTGGGGCTCAAGCTGAGCTGATTCTATATTATGGAAAAACTCATACTGATTTATTTCTCCAGGTAATGACAGGATATCTAAGATTGATCTTTTTTGCTGTGCCTGTTCATTTGATTAGCATTATATACAGATTAATGCCATGAGTCAATAATGCTCAGGATAGAATAGAACCTTTACCATTTATACTCTAGGTACAGCTGCAATTTGAATGGTTGACTTGATTAAATGTTCTCAAGAACTTGAATTATGATTTTTTTTTTATTGTAAGTTTGTCTTTTCTTTTTCATGTTTCTTATTAATAGGAGTGTTCTTTAAGTCTTATATGGGAAGTTAAGAACTAGAAATTTGTGATTCAGGTTCTCTTGCATGAATACAGCAAAAATTTTTCTTTCCCCTTCACACTGTTTGTTGTTGGCAACAGTCATCTAAAATTAGTGAAGCTTACCATATGTTTGGGAATGTGTGTCTGTCGGTTATTCAATAGATCAATGCATATTAAAATGTACTCATCTCTAGGAAACTATTTGTTGTTTCATGAGATCTAAATGAAAAGAAAGCAAAGGGTAGTTTCCAGTTTTGATTGAAAATAATACATTTTAATTTTGCCTAGTTCAACAATTCCGGAGTTGTAAAATGGCATCTTCTAATTTGGCCTGATTTTTATCTCAACGTGCAGGATCCTCTTAGAGGTGGTAAAGATGAACTGTTTGACTACTTGGTTGCTTTCATTCACGCTGAGGATAGAGAAGCTCTGGCCAAGGATGCTGGAGCACCTCCAAGGAGACGGCTTGTTCCAGAGATTTTGTTGAAGTTGGCGGGCAGAGTCAGCCCCTTTTAATTCTTCCAGCTTATTCAAATAGGCTATCTGCTGCAACAGAGGCGGATTCAACAGAGTGGCTCCTCCTGGAAATTCTGTTGAAGTTGGCTTCCTATTGTCAGCCCATTCAAAGCGTTGGGACTAGAAGGCTAGCACGACGATCACCACCACCATTATGCTTCTAGATTCTTCAGTCCTATTTTAAGTTGTCATTTCTCAAGTCTCCATTGTTTGTACTCAATATGGCTGTGATGTATTTCCTTTTATTAAATTGTATCGTATTTCTTTTTTTTTTTTTTTTTTTTTTTTTGGAGCTGGAGATGGTCAGAACATTAGTTTCGAAGTATCCAATACAAGATGAGAAAGAAAAGCATTCACATTCTGGTATGGTCTTCAGAACGTTAACCGGATTCATTAGTTGTGTTCTTGTTTGCACCGTGAACGATAATGGATCATATTTTGTATTATTTGATAATGTGTAATTAATTGTAATGCACCGCGTGATACGTCATATGACGTGCGTGATACATTCGATACTCACTCCTCTCTTTGGCTCCTGAAGAAAGTATATAATAAGACAATTACATACCTGTGCTCGAAAAGAATAGCTACTTAGCAAAATATATTTACATGAACCGGTCCATTTAAAAAAAATCTGCTACTTGGCTATTCAAAATAATTCAAGTTGCTACCCAGTACAGTATAAATCTGCTGAATAATGGGAATAAAAGAGACTTTTTAACGTCGAGAAGACAAAAACATATTCTACTTTTATACTATTATAATTAGAGACGGAGAGAAATACACGTGCAGCATGATTGTATATTTCTTTCTTGTACCAAAATAAAATAAATAAAATTGTCTTATTCACTTCATTTGAAATATAGAAAATAATTAATAATAGATAATCAACGCACATACAATTGTACGGCCCGCGTACAAGAAGCCCGGCCCAATATAGAAAGGCCTTGGATTTTGGAATCTGAACAGATCTCTATCAATCATTCAATCTGGGAACTAGCTCCGCTGGTTTATATCTGCTCCTTTTTTCAACTCCATGTCCCATCACAATATGTCTCTTTTTCTCTCAAATCAAATTACTTTAGTAAGTATAACTTTATTTTACTGAAAAAAAATAATTTTAGGGTTTTGGACCTTTGACGATCTCCAATTTGCATAATTCCGGGTAAGTAGAAAACTTGATTTCATATCTTTCCTTTTTTCTTTTTCTTTTTTTTTTATAGGTGATTTGCTGTTGAATCTTTTTTTTTTGGTTGAAGTTCTGATTGAACATTATTGGAGAATTTTTCTCATCGATGTTGGACTAATTAGTTAAATTTGATGCAGCATAGTTGCTGGTTCTAAATTGTATTTCCTGGAAAAAAATTTATATTCCTGGAGATCGGATTCTTATAATGGAATCTGAGGATTTTATCAGTCTTCCTGGAAATCAAAGTGAAAATAATGAAGATAATGAGTGTGAGCTCGAGTCCGGTGAAGTGGATGTTCAATCTGGAAATCCTGAGGTTGAAGAAGTTGAGGAAATTGGGGAGATTGTTGGAAGCTCAGGTGGAACTGCAGATGGAGATAATCAACTTCTGCGGTCTACCGAGGATGATGAAACCATGATTGATAAATCGCCTAGCTTTGATGTTAGTTTTGAACTATCTCAAACTGTTACTGAAAGGAGGACTTGCTTAGACCCTGCAATGCATACTGATAATGGTTCTCTTGCCGTGAACGATGAGAGCATTCTCAGGAATCACAAAGAAGATGGATTAGCTATCCATGGTCGGGAGATTGGTGCGACTTGTATCCTGTTTATTCATTTTTCTGTTCTGTTTTAATTGAGTGTGAATCCAACCTGGAGACGTTTAAAACGTCTGGAGGCAAAACAAAATGCTGCTTTGGCTCTCTAGGTTTTGAGTTTCCAGCTTTTGCTGGAATAAATTCTGTCGTTTCCTCGTGTTCTGTTTTCCATAATTTGAGCGGCCAGCCTTATCTGGTGTTAAGAGACCCCGAGTTACTCTTGACGAGCAGCAGCCTTCAGTACAGGTTACCTATAAGTTTTTAACCAGGTATGGAAACTGTTGATCTGCTGATAAATGATTTATATTGCAAAATCTTGGTATGCTTATGTTGCCTACCCACACAAGGGAAACCTTCTGAAACGAATTTTCCATGCTTGATTGCTGATTGCTGAATTTTTTTTAATCTTTCCAACCAGAGATAGTAAAAGAAAGCTTGAGGAGCTGTTACGACAGTGGTCGCAGTGGCATGCACAACATTGCTCTTCACCGGATGTAATTTCCATTCAACTTGAACTTATGATATTAGTTATTTGACTTCCCATTTTTGAGCAACTGGGTTCCCCCCCACCCCCCCCCCCCCCCCGGGGCCTGGGTTGGGGCGCGCTTTTTATAAGTAGAATTTAGCATTCTGTTCCTTCCCAAGAAAAATGAGTTTCAAAAACAATCTGTTAGGGCCCATAAACATTTTGGTGGAGACGTGGAATTTCATATTTTTAGCACTTTCATGGTAATTTGTTGCAGTGTCATGCTCAGCATTGCATTCAGTGGACACTACTTTCATTCAACTTGAATTTTATGATATTAGTTATTTGTCATCCATTTTTGACCACCCGGTTCTGTTTTTATTTTGTTTTTTCTACCTGTTTTATAAGTAGAGTTTAGCATTTTGTTCCTTCTCAACAAGAAGAAATAAATTTTTACCATTGTCAAGATGCTTTTATCTCAAGAAAACAACTCTTATCTCAAGAAAACAAGTTTCAAAAAAATCCGTAGGGCCTATAAACATTCTGCTGGAGACATGAGTTTCATATTTTTAGCATGGGGTATAATTTAGAATTTAGATCAGAAAAAAGGAATGATTAATAAAGGTTGACTAGAATGGTCAATAATGTCATTGCTTTGACGGTGCAATTCTGGAAAATCGTAAGATAGGTTTTGGGACCAATTCCTTTTTCTTTAACATATCTGTTTGCTTTTTTACATACCTGTCTCAAGTGCTAATGTGCTACTTTGTTCTACTCAGGAATCAAGTGAAATCTTAGAATCTGGTGAAGATACATACTTCCCGGCTATTCAAGTTGGTTTAGATAAGCCTTCTGCGGTGGTATATTGGCTTTCCCTTGTAGACATCTTAATTTCTGGGAATTTTATTGTGACATGTCAGCTTTATTCCAACCTATCTTTTCTTTGACTGGCTTTGTTTTCATGCCTTTGCATTCTATAATGGCGATGAAACGCTATTTTTCTTTATAAACTCTAGCTTCTCATTATGCAGAATGTGTTTTAACAACTTTCTTCAACAGCATGTTCTTTCAACTCATTTTAGAAATTCTGTTTGGCATGTAGCCTTTTTGGATGGAGAATGAAATAAAGATCAGACGGAACAAGGAAATCCTTTCAATTGATGGAAACTCTGTTCCTCTATATGATCGCGAATATTCATTAGCTTTAACTTCAATGGATGGTTCAAGTAACTTGGGGTAAAGAACTTTTTACTTTTAAGTTGAATATGTTGTGTTGAATGCCAGTGTCATGATTCTGCTTCTCTATTAAATGTTGTCCTTTTATAATGCTAGTTGCTGTTTTGTCTATAGCTTCTTTTGTACCTGAGTTCATTTTTGAAATAGTTCGTGACAAACTGTCTAGTTGAGTCTTTCCTAGCTGGGGAGACATTGTCCATTATTCATGCCTTCATGCTTCTTACATTTCTTGCTGCTTATATATTAGTTGATAGTTAGTTGTTCAATAAACAACATGCTATTTGCAGCCCTTGGTTCACCACGACCTCCTTTTTTTCTTTTTCTTTTTCTTTTTTTTTTTTTTGGCATTTTGTTCAATCTAATTTCATGAGTTGTTACTTCTAAGCTATGTTACATGGGCTCGGATATGAATGAAGAGTTTAACTTAGATATGGCTAGAAAAAGTGAAAATTTGAGTTAATATATGCCATATCCATACCCATATCCATATCATACCGACGCGACACGAGTATGGTGGGGGTAAGTGAAGAGTCTATGTAACATACAAGTGAGGCATCAGATTGCCTACATATATGGATGCTCATTTTGTTCGACTTTGCACACATGCTTTTCCTTTTCACTTTCAATACCCAATGTTCTCTTCTGTATGGCAGAGTATTGGAAGTAACGGAAGATTCCCGTTGTTTCAACTGTGGTGCATATAACCATTCACTGAAGGAATGCCCCAAACCTCGTGATAATGTCGCTGTTAATAACGCTCGAAAGCAACATAAATCTAGGCGTAACCAAAATCCCAGTTCTCGCAATCCAACTAGATATTATCAAAGTACTCCTGGTGGCAAGTATGATGGACTAAAGCCGGGCACCCTTGATTCTGAAACACGCCAGCTTTTGGGACTTGGGGTATGGTAGTTCTACACTTAAGGGATTTCCCTGTATGCTTTTATGAATGCTTTATGTGAACTTGATTTTAGTGAATTGGATTTTTCATGCAAATCTCAAGCTGCAAAATGAGAATGTTTTTTTTTTTTTTTCTTATTTTTGCTGATTTGGGTACTCAAAGGGGTTGAAGGGGGTGGGCTTTAATTTGCAATTCACATTTCGTGTGTAATTAAGAGGTTTAATGTTGTTCATCAATGTCTTTGTAATTAATTTTTGTAGGAGTTCGATCCACCTCCATGGCTTAACAGAATGCGAGAAATAGGATATCCACCTGGCTATCTAGGTATGAGGCATTTTTAAAGTCTTTAAACCTTTTTTCTTGTCTATCTTTGATTTTAGAGATCTTTAATTAAAGACAAAATTTTTTTTGCTCTTAGTTTAATTAAAGATCTTTAATTGTTTTGTTTTTGTAGCTGTGTGTAAACGTTCTAAGTTTTCAAGTTGTACTTGGATTGAGCTACGTAAAGTTATTCTGGATATTGTTTTACACCATTCCCGCATAACTGAATGAGAACAAAACAACTTTCCACCCTGTTCTAGTCTCTTATTTAGTTGCTTGCTTCATATCATATTGTTATTATTATTATATTTTTTTGAGACCTAATTGTTCGGGTGGCAGATAGTTTGCTTGGTTCCCAGCATTCTTAGTGACTTAGTTGTCTGTCACCATTCTTGTAATTCGTCTTTTCATAGCACTAGGAATCTCATTCCATTTTGATATCATATTTAGATCCAAAAGATGAAGACCTGCCATCTGGGATCACAATATTTGATGATGAGGAAAATGGGGAAGACACAGAGGAAGGGGAAATTCTTGATACAAGCCATCATGAGCCAGCTAAAAATATGAGTGTTGAATTTCCAGGAGTAAATGCCCCAATACCAGAAAATGCAGATGAAAAGCGCTGGGCAGCTGGCTCTGACTTAAACATGTCTAGAAATCGTTCTTACAGCAGATCCAATCGGACATCGGATTCTGGCAGCAGAAGTCATTATTATGAGCAGAGGTTGTCAAGGAGATATGAAGATGATGAACCCCCTCCTCCCGGCTGTGAGGCTGGAAGCCCCTCGTGGACAAGTTACTCTCGCAGGTATGGTGGCTCCGAATCTGGTTATTCTCCCCAGAGTCCAGGAGACAGTCGAGTATCAAGAAGCTCTAGTTACGGGAGGCCCTTGGCAGACAGAGCTAGGAGGAGCTCTGTCATCTATGACGAATCTCCAAAGCAATTTTCATATGGTTCTTTACCTTACTCGTCCCCCAGATAGACTGGTGAATTGATAGGGACTGTCTAATTGTTTAAGTAGAATTCGATGGGATAACATAAATATGATTCTTCTTCTGGTTTAGTGACTAGTTGCAGAGGTACTGTCTATCAAAAGGATACATGTAGGCAAAGCAATTTTAGTGGAGATTCTTTTCAAATACTTTTGTTGCTGTACATTAACTAGATGACAATGATGGGACTCGGTCGAATTGCAGATACGTATTGTATAATTGATTATGTTCTAGTAATTGTTTAGGTTGTATGAATGTCAAGATTGTCGACATGATTTGTAGCAACAAGGTGTTGGAGAATGATAGTATAAGAAGAGAGAGGGCCAATTTTGTTATTTTCGTTGTCTTGCAGAGAATATTATTGTTCGATCACTGTGTCAAGCAGTTGGTCGAGCTACCCGCTTGTTGCTAATGGCGTGGCTCGGATCAACTGCAACCTATAGGCTCAGTTCTGCAAGACATGAAAACTCGTAACTTGTGGTATCATAAAGTGGTCTTACGGAAGAAGAAATAGAACCTCGAGAGAAAAGGGCCTGAATGTCGTAATTCTTTTCTATTTTCTTAAAACAAGGATGAAGTACTTTTTCAAGGAACAAGGTATTACTTTACTTGCTTTTCTCACAAAAGAAACGTTATTTGCTTTAGTAGTTTGATTAAGTTCAAACCATACATGCACATAGATGAAGAGGTGAAACCATAAAATAGTCTGGCTTGCGGAATTACAGTGTACACATTCTTTGAAACAGGATAGGTTTTAACACAGCTGTTTAAACTTGGAATCGGTAATAAAGCATCAGCTTCATAACCTTCTTCTATCTTTAATAATATAGAAATGTAAAAAATCTCCAACCACATCACTAAAGGAGAAACTATTCAACTTCCTGCAGGTAATCATCAACTTCAGCTGGTGTAAGAACCCTGCAAGAAAATAAGCAAATTGACATTAGAAAAAGTCTAGTAACAAACTAGTCAGCTAATTTTGCATACGGTAATAAAGAATATTAAGTCACTTGCCTAAATTTTCTGTCATTGCCAATAATGCCAATCTCAATGTTTTTGCCAGAAATTTGTCCTTCGAACCTGAGTATACATGCAAAGTAGGTTTTCTTTGGACAATTGCGAAGGCAAATTCATAACCAAAACATAATAATAACAAATTGCACAAGAATCATTAGCATAAAACATGATCGGACACCATAAAAAGTGATTTCACCCATTAGCCAATGTGAAAGTAACCACGTCTGAAAAAGTTCATGATTTCTAGACTTTCAAAGAGTTATTCGAGATTGTCAACCCTCAAATCAACAAAGAACTATTGCAAGGGATCTGAGATCAAGTGTGGATGCTTACCCCTCTTTTAGGGTCAAAATAGCGGTGTGTACAGCGTCATCAAGTTCCATATCCTCTGTATACCTGAAAGAAATCATCACATTGGTTCTTGCAAAGTGCCGGTGCAGTAAAATCATATCAAGGAACTTCAAACAATCAAGGGTATTTATAGGATCGACATCAATGATCTTATAAAGCGTTATGTTTGGTTGATCAAAAATTAGCATCTTGCCAGTTATCATCAAAGCAAAAGGTCAGATTATTAAAACACTGCACCAGAAATAAGTGACACCTTAAAATCATTTCACTTTAAAAGTCCTGTCAAGAACTACATGGTTCATTATCATATCAAATGCAAGTAAAGGTTGTGACCTTATCTCGTACATTTGTTAGGAAAATAAAATGAAAATGAGAACTACTAACAACATTTCGAAGTTTCTGAATTCCATAAGCAAAATGTACAAGGATTTCTTCCACCGGAGACAGTCAACTTAATCGGGGTTGGAAGACTTCAATATGTTCTCTAAAATGCAACGATTTTAAAACATGGAAAGAATTTTTACAACTCAAAACAGAGTTCACCAGGAAAGAAAATGTTAAACAGACACTGGGATACAAGAAAAAGCATAGCATTGTATTACCATAATCCACTAAAATTTCTAAAACAAATAAGCAGATAAACTGAAGTAGTGAACCATCACAGAAAGGATAAGCTATAGAAAAAAGTTGTAGATGGTGACAAGTTACCTCTTCTCAAGAAATGTCTTTGCATTAGACACATTCTTCCCCATAGCTGAAGCTTTCCAGGAAAAGTATGAACCTGATGGATCCACCTACAGCACAAACAGCAACTGAGAATTCAAGAATAATAAAAACTCCTGTAGCACCTAACAAGGCAAACCAAAAGTTTATGGCAGCGGCAGTATAATTCAACCAAGCCATAAAATATCCTAGCAACAAGACTAGCATAACCTAGCTACAGTTTAAAATGCACAATTTCAAAACCACTAGGATCCAAGATCCACCAATGGGAAATATCTGGGAGCAGTTGGTGAAAGATCGGAGCTTGCTGGAAGAAAATTATCATTAATTTAAATTTAGTAATTTTGCAAAAAATTCACAATTGCGTTGATTGAAAATAGAGAGAAAATATTGAAAATGATTGCAGAGAACTTTGATGACATACTTGGTAAAGTTGTGGACCCTTGTCATCAAATCCAGCAGCCAAGAGTGAAACGCCGAAAGGCCTTACACCACTACAAGAAAAACCAGGAAAATACTATCAGCAACTATCATGGCACACGTTAGCAGTGATGATTTGGTATGGGAGTGGCCAATACATGAGGTGGCAACCAGCACCCCACCCCACCCAAGAGAACATTTCCCGGTTGAAACCTGAGAAACTTTGATTGCACCCTCATAAAAATAGATTCCAAGATTTTACACCCCAAATACATAAGTATTCATGTCTTGAGTAGTCACACAATAGTTAAAACAAGTTACCCTGATTGAGTAAATTCCTGCATAACAGTAGCAGTTTCCCTGACAAGTTGTGTAACAGGAATGGGTTCCTGTAGATCAACAGCAAAAAACATTTAAGTTAACCATCTAAAGATAATATTCTCATGATTTTGAAAATGCAATAATCATTTCTTATTGAAAAAATAGAAAGAGAAAATAAATGAGGATTACTGCAAAGACTCATCATTTACTTTATACAGTCGATGATATTGCTCAGCTTGCTTCCTACTTTTCCGAACTAGAACTCGGAAATCCGGGCCCATGCCACTGCAAAGACAAAAGAGAGTCAGATGTCAGCAAAGAGACATGAGACATGTGTGACAATGGAGGTGTAAAGATTACAAGTGGGAGAGAAGCTGGTACATAAAACATGAAATCCTTTGAGTAAACAACCCATCAATTTGAAGAAGATTAGACAAGTGGACAAGAAGCACCTACTCATAGCACAGTTTCTTGAAATGGTCAATTACCCATCTAAATTGTGATAAAACTGTAACTAAAACTCAAAAACCAACTCTAACAAAATGCAATTCTCTTGTTACTAGAATCAAGTCAGATCTTCATGTGGATCACAGAATGAGGTCAAAGTTAAAGGGAACAAATATTGGAAAGGGCAAACTAGAGTACTCTACACAGCCATATCCCCTCCAAGACGCTATTTCCATGTAATCAACCTTATCTTGTGCCAAGCTTCCTTGTTGGGATAACCAGCAGTCTAGCAAAATGCTAAAAACTCTAAAGAACCAATAGCATACTGTAATGCCTCCTCAATAAATTCCTCAAGACATGTAAGTGGCATGATTAAAATTATTCATTGGACCTTTTCTATGCAACCAAAAGAGTCTAAGTAGCCACAACAGCATGAAATGCTGCATTATACAAGCATAAAACCAAATTGTATACCTGTACACAACTCCTATATTTGGGGTCAAAATCTGAATCTTTTGCACCTGAAGCAACCAGTCAAAGAACTGGATCAGAACTTAGTTCTAGTATGTTGCATATCTGTATATAATGCACTTTGAACAGGTAACATATAACTGCACAGGTTCAGTTGTAGATGCTGAATAAAAATCACTGTTACAAATGCTGTTAATATGCATTACATAGTTCTCCCCAGAAGGAACGATAATAAGAAAAAGCAAAATTTATAACAGCTTAAGAGGTACCCTTGCAACTTACAGATGTTTCATCAACCAATATGGATGGTAATTTCTTCTCAGTTGCAATGACAACACCATTAGCAGCTGCAATGACCAGTATGGATATGTGAGTGCATTAAAGGAAACATATAGTATCACAGTTGTCTTCCAATAGCAAGAAAATAAAATCTAACCATCATCGCATTGTCGTTTGCAATAAACAGAAAGGCCATTAAATACACTAAAACGAAAATAGTACTATTGATATCTCTGTACGAAATTGCAAAGGACCTGATCAGCTATAGGTATCAATAATTACATGAACTTATTTCAAGCGTAGACAACATTCTGTGAGTCATCAAAATCAGATTTTCCAAAATGACAGGTAATACACCTATCAACTTGTGAACATCACAACTTGTGAACAATATCAACCATCTTGGCGGTCAGGTTAAATCCGAACAATGACACGTTGCTATATACTGTAAAGAACATTAAACTCCTGAATTACCTTTAATCCCCAAAGACGTTTGACCCGACCCAACAGCTGTTAAGGCGTGCTCAATCTGAACAAGCTTCCCAGAAGGGCTGTTATGACAAATATACTCACGTAAGCAAACTAGAACTATAAGATTGTTGGGCACATTATTTTGATCTTAAATAAGCAAGCGAGCAACTCACACCTGAAAGTGGTGAGAGAGAAAGAGTACTGACTATCGCCCATTTGAATCTAAATCGAAATTTCCGCTAAAACCCTGCAAAAAAACCGATAAGAGGGCTTTTAGGGCAAGCGCTTAGGATCTAAGGGACCATGGAATACCAAAGACCAAATTTTTAAGTAATTTTTTTTCTTTTGTCTAGTTCTTCTAGCTAGTTTAAAATGCATTGAATCTATCATCTGACATTTGCAAAATGATTATGAAATATTCAGTACTAAATTATCTTTCAATTGTAAAAAGCTTCAAAATTTGAAATAAACAAAATTTCTATCGAAGACAAGATCTTCTTCTGCCTCCGATAAAAATAAAAATATATGGAAAATAAGTTCAGAAGAATGGATACGAGAATAGAGGGAGTAAACTAAGTACCTTAGGGGCCGACCGGCGATGTAGACGACGTCGTCGAGCTGATGATGCTGATGCCGGAGAAGGAAAGGAGGGGAATCAAAGAGGAGATTTCTTGAACTCAGTAAAGAAGACAACTTTTCTTGCTGGACAAGAACGCTTTCACAGTCCATAAATACAAAACAAAGGCCCATTAACGAGAAAGTTATGGACCTAGGGTCGGAGGCCCAATATTCCAAGGCTTTTTCTGTCGGCGCCGGGGGCGGTGGATGGAGGTTTTATGAATCTTCAATTGGAAGAATTTTAGAGTATAATTTTAATTAAATATTTATATAATCGACAGGTTATCCTAAGAAAGTTGTGAAGCCTTTATTTATCATTTAATATAATGACAATTTTCAAATAAAATACTTTCTTCTTTTGTTATTATAGTCGTTGATTAATCTAAGAAAGGTAAGCAAATGAATGGATTATTTCATAGTTTTTTTTTTCTTTTATCTTTGTTTTGGGCATCTTGAATCACAAAAATATATTAGTTTTAGGTTTTTCTAATAATTTATAGGTGAGACAAAAACTAATAAAATTAGTATATGCTTGAAAAAGCTAATTCGTTTAGTATTTTAGAGTGAAAGGGATATTCAGTAAATCTAATTTTTCTTTAAGGATCATGCATTTGTTCAAAGAATTTGAAAAGTGAAGATCAATATTGAACTGAAACTATTATCATACAATTAATCATCAATCAAAATTAAAAAGAGAATAGGTATTTTATTTTTTGATAAGAAGATAAAATAGTTATGAAATAGCTAGGAGAATTGAATTTCAAATTTATTTTAGCTTTGTTTTATTAGAAAAGCCATTGTAAAACACCTCTCAATAAAAATTAAAAAAAAAAAGTGCAAACAATTCTTATTATATTTTTCAAATTTTAGGACTTAACTTTCTTATTTTATCTACTAGTGGATAATCATGGACTATATAAATAAAATTTTCCATAAGTTTCCCATTCCTTGGTTAAAGAATTACGTTTGTTAGGTCTATAATATATAATTTACTGAAGAAACAATTAGGTCAAAGTGGCCGTTGACCTTTCTTTAATCAGCTGTGTTGTCTTGTCTTGTTTGTTTCTTTCTCTTTCTTCCTGGTTTCTTTGTCTTTTTCCAAAAGCTGAGGGAGTTTTTTATTATTTGGGGTGTGTTTGTTTCAATTGAAAATATTTTCCATGGAAATTATTTTCTAAGGAAATTATTTTTCAGGAAAATCATTTTCATTTTCATTATTTTCAGGTGTTTGGTAGGCATATTGAGAATATTTTCTAATTTCATTTTTCAGAGTTTCTCATGTGACTAAAACTATTTCTTCCAATCTCACATTATTATTTCATCTTGCTATTACCTTTATTTTTATTCATCTTACTATTACCTTTACTTTTTATCCATTATGACGTACTTTTTTCCAAAAAAATTAAATATTATATTACTATTATTCAACTTTGTAAAATAATTTAAAAAATTATATATTTCTAAGAAATATGCTCTATACAATATATAAATTATTTAAAATCTATTATCATTATTCCATTATCATTATATGTCATGTCATACTTGTTACTACAACTAAAAGCACTATAAAAAAAAAAGAGTTATAATAGCTACAGACACAACTTCTTACTATCAACTTTAAAAACCTTTCACATCACAATACACCAACAAACTTCTAAAAAGAAGTTACAATAGCCAACAAATTAAAAGAAAATATTAAACAAGAAACAACAAAATATTGTTTTACAAAACAACCATCTGAATAAGTCTTGTGATTAGAAATACAATTCTTAACCCAATCTAAGAAACCAATCCAAAGCTAAGGAAGCAATCTCATCTAACACCTCTGTTTTTTGAAGTTTTCAAGAAAAATCACACGAAGTCTTTCATTTTTTGCAAGAAATGCTTTTGCTTGCATTTCATTTTGTACCAAATAATCAAAAGCCAAGCCAAGAAATTCCTCATCATAACCATCTATCTTCATTATCTCATTGTACAAATTTCCAACATCCAACCTACTAGAACTCAATTTGGTCAAAGCAGCTGCGACCTCTCCAAGTTTTTCTGATATCTTCTCAATTTCATCATTGCTACAATTCCTCTTACGACTGTTGTTTTGTTCCAGATGATGTGGCACTTGAAGATGACAGGTCCTTTTGCATGGGCAATTCTTCAACATTGGTAACACCATTCATCAACAGGGACAGGATCCATCAAATTAACATCTGAGAACGACTTAGAAAAACTTCCTGTAGCTAAATCTTTTCCAACCACAAGAGTCATTTCGTCATGCAACTCAATTTTCTTATTGATATACTTGTCATGACTTGGATTTTTCTGCATAATCATAGAAGATGTTTAATCATCTAATAAAGAAAAGTAGCTTGAATGTTCAATTTTCAGCCACTAACATCTGAATTTGAATACAATCATAACTATTAACAATCAGCAATAGGGGAAGAGTGAGAAACGTGCTCTATCTAACAGGTTGTTGCTTGAAACTCAAAAGACAGATTTTCAACAATCTCCATAAACAGCCCTCAGGAAAAAGGAAAATGCACACATGTTAAAAAAACTACATAATCAGCTCTCACATATAGCTGAATAAGAGTACCAGGAAAACATATGTCCATTGATAGTGAAAATATGCCTTAGACGTCAATCATTGTAAACTGAAACAATAAAATATATGAATGCAGAATGCCATAATTGGTATGCCATGAAATAAACATATTTTGTTTCAAGAAGAATTAGCTGTACCTGCAATCTGTCCAATAAGCATATTGAAAATATGTACATCTTAGGCAACTAAGGGGGTGTTTGGTTTAGGGGAATCAAGGAGGGGAATGGGTATTATAAGTAATGATACCCATTATTGATGTTTGTTAGACAACTATCACTATCATTCAATGGGAATAATAGTGATTAATTGGGGTGTTAATGATTCCCCTCAAAATACTATTCTATCAAACCCATTACCCCTTATGATTAAAGGCAAAAATACACCCACTTAAAAAATACATATATTTTAAGTTACACACACCCCTAATATACTCTCTCTCTCTCTCTCTCTCTCTCTCTCTCTCTCTCTCTCTCTCTCTTGTCTTTTGATTTTGAATATTTTTTATTAATACTTTATAAAATTTTTATAAAAATTCTTTTAAATAAATTTTTTTAATAAAATTTTGAACTAAAAATCAAAGATATATAATACTCTCTATTAATACAATAAAAATGATTTTTTAAGGTTATCATTTGCATAAAACTCAAATTAGATTATGGTTATATTTAAAATTGAAGAAATCTTTTTAGCAATTTTCTTTAAAAAGATATAAAAAAAGAAATCGAAAAAATATTTATATCATAAATAAAGATTTAAAATTTTTTAAATTTACTTGAAAGTCATTACAGTAAACCAAACAAGTATTTTTATAATGATACCCATTCCATTATTAAACCAAACATGTTGGGGGGAATCATCAAAACCCATACTCATAATAGGGTTAATGATACCCATAGTGATAGTGATTGAGGAATTTGAACCAAACGCCCCCTAAATAAAAAATATTATTCATATTAAAACAATTCACTATTGCACACAGTAGCACATCAACAAGAATCACACTACTGCATAACAGCACTTCTCACAGATATAATCACCACACTGCTGCAACTCAAAAATCACTGCACATACCCTGCAACAAAAGTGCATAGGAAGAAAGAAAAAGTGAATTACCTGAACATACTCGTGGTATGCAGTAGGACTGGTAGGTATCCTGCCACCACTCGAAACCTCAAATCATAACCCACTATTTGCAAAAACATCAACAACTGCTGTCTTGTCGACATGTGAATGGTTGGTTGCAATAATCCTTTAACAGTGGGTGAGAGTGTTTAGTAGTTGAAAAAATGTATTTTGGCCCATCCTAATTTGGTCAATGCAAAATCGAAATTATTAATTCCCAAGTTTTCATTCAAATTATTCAAGTGAATTAGTCAATAGAGAATGGATAATAGATGTAAGTTGGTTGAATGTTAACTGCGAATATACTATTACTATGATGATGCTTATACAATTTCTAATTAACTATGCATCTGGACCTCCAGTAGTTGGCTAGCTGTATAGAGCCCAGTATGTAGTAGTAACATGGATTCCTAGTAGCTTGAAGCATGTCCCTAGTTGAGATAAAGAAACTATTCAAGAAATTCGTCCACTTAATCAATCAAATATCAAATGAAAAGAACAATTTTCCAGTATCAAATATCAACCACACTTGTAAAGCAACCAATAAAAAAATTTAACTTAAAAGAACTATGATTTTAAAGCTTTCTCGGTAGATTCTGCATCAGATACTTTTAGAACATTCACTTAATAGTAACTAGTAAAGCCACACAGTCAAAGTATCTGACAACAAATGGCATATTAGCCAAACCTTTTCTTACAATGTTCTTCTAGTCTACTATCCCCTTTATTTTTTAATTCTTTTGATCAAGGCCAAGGAATCGTCTGTGCACTAATAAAACTTCAAGCATATACCTAAATTTGGCGGAAGAGATTTAGTTCACAAAGCCAAACCACACTTCAAAGAGTACAACACATGCATTAATAAATAAATATGCACATATCTCATTTTCCATAATAATGTAACAACAAAGTGGCTACAAAATAGGTGCTCTCAAAAGTATAAGCTTCAAATGGGAACTTCTGAAGAGCATTAGTTCTCACTTTCTTCGTCAAATCATTCACTTTCTTTATCGTAATACTCTTTTTTTTTTTTTTTTTTGAGCTAATCTCTATCATAACACTTACTTTTTCATACTCTCTGGAAAACCAACACCCAAGCACACCTCTTCACCAGGTTGCTCTACAGACCCAACAATTTGTCATCGAGAAAAGCAGTTCCTAAATTGATTTGAAGCTTGCATAGAGACATATTTCAAATTCGCATAAAGACATATTTCAAACGTACACATATATGCACATTATGCCAGTATTAAACCATAACCACCATATGGCCTTCTCAGCTACAAGTTTGATAAGTTCTGAGCACGTAACATATTTTTCCATTATCGGCACACCATCACACCAGAGATCGCATGATAAAAAGAGCAAATGCTCAAAACACATTTGCTCAATTAATCAACCATGGTATTAGTATTACTTCATTTCTCTGTTCTACAGAAATAATTTAACAAAAATCTCTGCTTCTACAGGAATAATTTAATAAAATATATGGGATATTATAGCCAAAAATGGAAATATAATGAATAAGAGAACAGAACAAGTTACTCCTATAATACCGGAACTGACATGTTCACGGGCATCGAATAATCACCATTGAAACTTATTTCCCTACTTGTAACAGAGTTCCTTGCAAATGCATACCCTACACCCAATCCGCCATAATGCAAGGAGGCATTCTCACACTTCTGGAAAACTCTAGCAACCAAAGCCCTTAACCAAAGCCCTAGCCAAAACCACCACTTCCACCACCGTTAGGATCACCACCCCCTACCCTTACTGCCAAACATAATTAGAAAAACCCTAATTTCTCAAAATTAAATCAACAACCAAAACAATCCTTAATCTCAATCCACTTTCTCCAATTTCCATCAGTTTAGCAATCAATTGAGATTTAAGAAAGAAAAATCAAATTCCAAAAAAAAATTCAAAGTCACCTTGGACGAGGTTCAAAGCACAATGGTTGGAGAAAGTGTTGGTGCGTTTTAGAGCTTTGACAGTGATCTCCCTTCTCAAACGGTGCGCCGTCGATAGAGGTCTTTACAGCTCTCTCCCTCCGATCTTCTCTTCACAGACCGCAGCTCGAGCTCTCTCTTTTCTTTTTCTTTTATCTGTTCTTTCTTTTTCTTCAGAGAGCCTTCACAATCTCGATGTTTTAGTTTAGAGCAAGCACGCATTAAACGCATTGTTTTTTTAAGAATGAAAATAACTTCATTAACTTAAAAGGGTAAGTTATTTTCCACCCTTTCATGTAAAATATTTCACCTAAGAAAATATTTTTCTAGGTTAAAATGGAAACCAAACACCTGAAAATCTGGAAAATATTTTCCAGAAAATGTTTTCAGTCCAAACAAACACACCGATCTTCTGTTTGAATTTGGGTTCAATTGCGGGAAAAATTTTACGTAAGAAAATGAACTCTCGTATTTTGCGAGGGAAAACCTTAAGTGCATATATTTATACGTCATTAACTTAAATCATGATGTGAGATAGGAACAAGCTACCAAAATCTCGTAGATAATAGTAGTATCTTTAGCATCAAGGTATGAAATTATGAATTTGAATTTCTCCCAGACGAGTTTCGTCAGAATCTTGTGTTTCTTGGATCCCCATCAAGTTTTTTTTTTTTTTTTTCTAAATATTGATTAACTTCAAATTGTTGGATTAGGTAATTATTTGATAAAATCCTAATTTATTTTTCTATTCGAAAACTGTTGGACTTTTGGATATTTATGGGTTAGGATTAGGAAGTCGATTAATGTTGAATGACTGTGAAAATTGCTAAAAAATTATTGAAGAAACCTTATTGGATTAGCTTGAATTTGGAATTTATAATTCTTGGGCAGACTCTGGATTAATTGTGCTAATGTTGGATTGTTTTTAGGGGTCTTATCCAAACCCAAAGATGTTATCGACTAAATTGCAACAACAGCATCATGTGTTTGACGCTCAAAGACTTAATAAAGCATCTAGCTTTTTCAATCTTCATAAACAGCTGCCCCTCGGTTAGGGTGGAGGATACCTAATTTATGCAGTTTGAGTTCATGGTATGGTGGGCTTGATCACTTGACGGCTGTGGGCAATGATAGTAACCTGCTCGGTACTGACTATGTTAATCGTCATTGCTTGCCTGAAGGTATCCTATTAACTCTATGAATATTAAACCTAGTAGCTTTGTTGTGTGTTTGTTGGTTATGTTGGCTGCTTAATTATTTTGTCTTACTACATTTATTGTACAAATGCAGTTTGTTCTTTCAGTAAGCAGGGTGTTGCACATAAATATATTGCACCTCATGGGAATAACATGTTTTTACCTGTGGGAAATAGCGCAATTTCTGCTGAGGTCGTTACTTCTTTAGAGCACGTTTCTTCAATCACAGTATGCTCAAAATGGGACTTGCATTTTGATAGGGAACATTGTGATCAAGGAGCAACTTGTCCTCCCATTAGTTTAAACTACTTTTTGCAGTCATCATCACAAAATCGCTTTTCAGGACAACAACTTAATCAGGGTATGGTCTCTACCTGTTGTGGCAAATTTTTCAAGTTTACGGCATGAAATGTGCCCAAATGTGTGGGATTAATTGGCAATATTTAGATGTGTCTAAACAGAATTGATTATGGAAGATGTGATTATATGATGATACTAATGTTCAATAACACATTGCACTAACTAAAATGGAATAACAAATTCACATGTACGAAGGATTTGAGAGTAGAAAAATATTTGGCTCTAAGTAGGGCAGAATAGGAAAAAATCATTCATTTAGATGGCATTAGATAGGATGGCAAGGAAATAATGTTGAATTGACTTGCATGATCTCTTACTTTGTAGGAATTCTTTTCTGGCTATTAGCTGCAACATTCATCAGTCATATCTTACACATTATCTTGCTATATCTTCTGCTTTCTCCTCTTGCTTTCTTTTATGCATCTTATTTTCTTATTTGTGGCCTTTTGGCCATTGTTTTTTTATCATAATGTTTATCATGAGTTTTTTCTTTTAGCATCTATAAGGAATGAGGAGGTACCTTATTCAAACACATTCAGGATGGAAGAGATTTTTGAGAGAATTCCTCAGGGTTGTAATTTTCTCACAAGTAAGATTGCTGGTAATGTCATATCAAGCCATAGGGATTCGTTGCAACGTCAACTTCCCTAATTTAATCAATTGCCTAGGCAGTTGTAGTTTGATCAGCAGTCTAAGTTTGATCAGCTTCCCCAGTGTGACAATTATACCTTAAAAGTTAGGTCCTTGAAGCTAAACCAATTTTTTGTACAACAAAAATCTGATGCTCTGCAAAAACAACCATCTATTTTGCCAAATGTCGGAGCATCCTACATTGCAGGTACCTACAATAATGATCTGTCCTACATTGCAGGTCCAAGTAATCTGTCCATTCAGAACGTTCTTCTTCCATATATTCACTACAATAATGATCGTCAGAATAAAGGGAACCTAGCTGCCCTTTTTAACAAATTGCATTATATGCAATATCGAGACAATAAGTGCATGTGTGACATGTGCCGTACACTGAGATGCCACTATGAGAACTGCAGCTATTGTTTTTGTAGCATTTGCAAGCCTGTCCGAGAATTATGTTCTATTGGTACAGTTGATTCAGGATTGCAAAATTTAAAATTTGATCCTTTGAAGGCCATTCACCAGAGAGAGTATACCAGCTCTAGCAAGGTTGAAAATACTATACCTCCTCCAAAAGGTATAAGGATGGAAGATTGTTTTTTGTTTGAGAATGTGCCTTCTGTTCTGTCTGCAAATTCAGTATATGAATCTTTCAGATCAGCAGGAACTTCACAGTACAAAAGTTGGAGTGAAGATCCTATGTATAATAAAGAAAATGAAGACACGATGAAAATGGAACAGTTATGCTCTCTTAAATACCATATTCAAGCAACGAAAAATGAGCAGCTACACTCTGCAGAAGACCCATTTGGAGCTTCAGTAAATCAAATCATACACCTGAGAATAGTCAGAGAATGCCATATGGCAATGCTCTTTCTCTTTTCGAAGAGCTCAATTGTGGGACTAGCAATTGTGATAAGCTGAACAATGTCATTTTACTTGTTCTTAAACAGTCAAATATTGTCCAAGAAAAGGGAAAGATACAGTCTATGTCTAAGCCTAACCAACCTGAATCAAAAGCCAAAGCAAACTCAAGCAAAGCTGCAACTGATCATCAATTAGGAACCTGTTTGGAGGATTCAAGGAAGTTGCCTGTGTCGTTGGTTGACTTTCTCAGTTCTATGCAAATAAAAGAACACATATGTAGTCTCAATCAGTCAGTAGGTCAGGTTTTTTGATATCTTAACATAAGGACAATCTAAAATATATATATAACCTTTTTGTTTTCGTTTCTCTGTTGTGTCATCTAAAAGCTTTAAATCTATGCTTTTATTTTTTTCAATTGCAATTAAAATATTTCAAATCGTACCCATTTAAGTAAATCATCTTTCTGTGATGGATATCATATCTCTTGATTTTTCTTACTGCACATCATGATGGAATCAAATGAAATTGCATTGGACAAATATGTTAGTGAAACACGTGCCAGTTGTGCAACATAGATAAGCTTGTTTTTAGCCCAGTACCTTTATATTGTTCACTTTGTGGTTTCCGTAGAAAGCACAATTTGTTATATTATTAGGCGCTAGATAAGATGGGTTCTAGGCAATGTTTCTGTGCATGGTGCTTCAAAAATTCCCGTGGTGGTAATATCTCATTACAGGGGTTTTCTATTTCTAAGGCACAATTGCAGAAGGAAAGGAATAATGAGGAAAATGAAGAATCGATTATCTCAGTCATCTCTGTAGCTTTTTTGATTTGTATTTCAATTAAATTATTTATGCTTAACATGTTTAACCCTTTTGTATACACAGTGGGTGCAATGTGAAAAGTGTGCATGCTGACAACATCAGATTTGTGGTCTTTACAATGCTAAAGGAGACATAGAAGAAAAGGCTAAGTATATTTGTTTGCATTGCTGCTTAGAAAAGATAAGAAATGTTAAGCATGTGCCTTTACCTGTTACAATTGGGGCAAAAGATCTTCCGCGTACAAAGTTAAGCAATCACATTAAGCAGAGACTATTTAGGCAGCTTAAGAGAGAGAGAGGAAAGGGCAAAGTTTCTAAGTAAAGATTTTGATAAGGTAAGCCACATAAAGTACATGGGATGTCCCTTTTTTTTTCATTTTGTTGTGAATACATTACATCGATTATATATATATTTCCTATTGGAACTTGGTTAATAGAGAATGTACTTTGGCCTGTCTTTGTCTCTGCTCAGTCTATTATTAGATCAATATACGATGTATAGATGTAGGGTTTAGACAAATCAACAATAGCTAACAATATGGTAGATCTCAGTATCTTTTGGAATTTAGTAAAAAAAGATTATGCTGAATTTTTTATTACTGAATTGTTTACAAAATAAACTTAGTAACAAGATGTGACAGATTGCACATGTTAGACCTTTTTAGAATTTTTTAAGTTCTAATTGACTAATTCTTTTCCTAGGAAAAATCTTTATATAAGCTTATGGAATGTATAATTTGCCACTCGTGTAACCATGGCATTGGCCCTTTTTAAAATATTTGGTCGTTGTAAAACTGGTGAACTTTTTGGAGGATGAATAGCTACTTGCTAAACTGAAGATAGTTTCTAGTTAGAATTATTTAATTCTTTGTGTTGCTATACTGAACACAAAGAACTAAACTGAAGATGAATAACTACTTGCTAAACTGAAGATAGTTTCTAATTAGAATTATTTAATTCTTTATGTTGCTATACTGAACATAAGAAAGGGACTGAAAAAAGCAAATCCATTATAAATTGGCGTTGTGATAATACAAATTATAGCAGTGGAATTCTGTTGTATAATTTTCCATTTATGACCAGGTACCTGAAGCAACAGAACTTGTTGTTTGAGTGGTCTTATCTGCGAACAAATTTTTGAGAGTGAAGCAGCGATTTTTAGATATCTTTCCTGATGAAAATTATCCAGCAGAATTTCCATATACATCAAAGGTGAGGGATTGAATTCTTACTAAAATTTGTAGCACTACTTGTTATTCATTTTCTTTGATCAGTTAGAGTCGAATTCTTGGTCATTTTATTTCCGTGTTTGAATTAACTAGTAGAATTCTAATGGCTCCTCCTTTTCTTCAAAATTTAACCATATATGAGAATATGAAATAGTAAAGAAATCGTAGAAAAATAAATATATAAATAAGAGATTTTGAGTTGGCTCACACCAAAGTAGTGCTTTGCGGCACTCTTTCCAGTCAACTGCTGCACTCCATGAATAATGTAGTGATACATACCATGAAATAGTATTTAGATTAGACAAATGGGCAAAGAGTCCAGAAATAGGAGAGATAGTGACAAACTGTATACTATGTCAATAGTATTATATTTCTTTTGTTATTTTAACCAAATTTTTATGTATTTGTTTTCCACTTTTATTGCACAAACATTTGAAATTCAACAAATTCTTGTTATACAGGTGATTTTATTATTCCAAAAAATTCAAGGGGTAGATGTATGTTTGTTCGATATGTATGTCCAAGAGTTTAGATCAGAATGCGATCATCCAAATCGGTGCTGCATCTACATGTCGTATCTTGATTTTGTCAAATATTTTAGGCCTGAAATATAAACTGTTTTTGGTGAAGGTCTTCGCACATTTACATATCAACAAATTTTGGTATTTACTCTTTTCCCAGTTATTCTCTTTCTTTCTAATTGTGTGAGAATTTTAAAGTTTTTCTTACATGTAACCTATATGCTGGTTGTGTGCTTCTATTTGTCATCATTGCAGATTGGTTACCTAGATTACTACAAGAAACGGGGTTTTGCAACTTGTTATATATGGGTTTGCCCACCTATAAAAGAGGAGGATTATATTATATACTGCCACCCTGAGACTCAAAAAAGGCCAAAGCTAGAAAAGTTGCAACAGTAGTGGATGTTTTTCACTGTGATCTCTGCCCAGATTTGTTTTTGTATCTACAACTATTTCAACAAACCAATTAGCACACACTTGTGAATCTGTACTAATTGTCGTACTACTAGTGATTTTGGATTTGCAACCTAATATATCTTTTTAGTTGGGCTTTTTTGATATAAAGAGCTCAGTTTCGCTCCAAGGACCATGGTTCAAAGACTCGGCCGAGTCGGAGATGACTCGGCCGAGTCATCACCGGATCGGAGTCCTCCGGTCCGAGACCGTTCCGATCCTACTCGGAGACGGTAGACTCGCCGAGAACTCGGTCAGACTCGGTAGACTCGGACCGAGTTGACTCCGAGTCCAAGAAAAGCGGCCGATTCTTCACCGAATCGTCTGAGTCAACCCGGTCCAAAAAACACCAAAGAGGTGGCTAAGCCATGGACCAGTGAAGAAGAAAAGGAAGAGAACTGGAGAGATACCTGCAGAGCAAATCTGGAGGAATAAATCTGAAGAGTAAATCTGGAGGGGAAGATGGGGACAGTGAGAGTGAGAGGGATTTCTTACCAATTTCAAGTTGGATTTTCCAGTAAATGAAAGGCATGACTAATGGAAGTGTTGGCGGTGGGTTAGAAAGTGGTTCAAGTGGAGGAAAAGGAGTGGTGCAGATGGAGGTTGAGGTGGTTTGGGTAGAGCAATAGGAGCTGGTGTGGGTGGAGGCTTTGGCGATGGGATAGGAGGCAATTCTGGTGGAGGTTTTGGGGGTGGGAATCGGTGGAGGTGGTGGATGGGGCTTTAACGGTGGTGGAGGCAATGGAGGGGGATGTTATGGTGGTGGAGCTGGTGGAGGATTTGGCGGTGGTGGAGCTGGTGCAGGGGGAGGATTTGGTGGTCCTTCCTCCTCTTTACTTTTTTTTTTTTTTTTTCATCTTCAATTGCTTCTTTAGGGTTTAGGTGGCAGGGAATATAAATAAATAACAAAGAAATAAAATGATTTTATTTCACCAAAATAGAGTAGGTGGCAGGGAATCAAATTTAGACACCTAGACAACGTACAGGCCATAATTTTCAACATTCTTAATTGTATAAGTTTGTCTTTTTTTTTTAATTTTTTCCAATACCATAGATAAAATTAAAAAAGTAACTAGTGAAAATTGAATTAACACATTCAACTTTAAAAGAGATTGCTATTCTAAAAGAGATTGCTATTAGTACTTGCTCAATCTTTACACTGAATGCCTTCTTAATTTAAAAACAGATAAATGATTGACTAGTTTCATAACACATTCTAGTATTAATATTTTTGTTTACAGTTCACAGCTTTCCCACTGATGGAGGAAAAGAAAGAAGTGAAATATTCCAAAATATTCAACTACAATGATAAAAAAAGGAGAATCTAGGAAACCATTTGTAATGCTAATCATGTTAGACCTCACCAAGGAAACCATAGGATTTATATGAAAATTAATGGTGCTACATAACTAACTGAAAAAAATCCAAGTAAAAGCTTTCGAGCCCTTGCTGCATTTTGCAAAATAATCAAGAATTCGTTAGAGATGCCAAATAGAAAATATTTTGCTCTCCTCAAAGACAATTTCAAAATGACTACAAAGATGAGTCGTGTAGTAACATTTTAATTTCTTTATCAATTAGATGAATTTAAAATCCTAACAAAATTCTGATCTATGATATTTTGATTTTGTTTGTGATAGCATTGCATTGAATGTTTAAAGATATATGCCGTTTTTTATATCGATAAAAATAGTACATTCAAGATGTTTTCTTTACTAATTTTTTGGTTATTTTTGTTTGGTATATTTTTTATGTATATTTTGAATAATTATTTATAATTTTTAGAATAAAAATTATTTTAAAATATGCGTCTCACCGAGACCGTGACCGATATGCCGAGACCGATGTGGAACGGTACACGCCGCGACCGCGACCGAGACCGAGACCGCGACTTTGAACCATGCCAAGGACTAGATTCTTTTTTTTAACCTGTGATGGGAGATCACTTGTTAGTACATGAAAATAGCCTTAACGGACTGGCTCCTCTTCTGTGACCTAAGAGGTCACTTGTTAGTACATGAAAATAGCGATTCTGTCACTTATAGTTAGTTATAAGGCTGTGTGATCTTAGGCTTTTGCAGTCTTTGCCATTGTGAGCAGCAGTTTTGCACTTTTTTTAACTTTTACAATTTGTAGTTGCTAACAGTACCATGATTAGCTTGGATGGTACCTATTTTTACTATAATTATGTGTCTGCAAATTTTGTTGTTCTTTTTCATGCTTGAGCAGACAATTTATATTTGCAGGTACAAGTCAATGCTTAATAAAGCAGTAGAAGATGATATTTTGGTGGGTCACACTACCTTTTATGATCGTTTCTTTATTCCAAATGGGGAGTGCAGTACCAGGATAACAGCAGCTCGTTTGCCATATTTTGATGGAGATTATTGGTCAGAAGCTGCTGAAGAGGTGATAAGGGACATGGAAAACCCAAAACTAAAATCAAAAGGGAAATTAAAAATTTTGTCAAAGCGAACTCTGAAAGCAATGGGACATAACAATTTTACTACTGACGCAACGAAAGATATTCTGGTAATGCAAAAGGTGATTTTCTGCTGGCATCTTAGTGTCCTTGATTTGCAAGATTGCATTTGTTTTCTACCATTTGTATATCTCACTTTTGGGGTCTAGTTTTTGATGTTCTGCTAAACATGCCCTTGATACTAAATAAATTTCCCTAAGCTCGTTTAAACTAACCATCTCTATGTTTTGCCATATATAAATGGATATCCTTGAGTTTTTAAAATTTCAATGGCCTCCTGTGAGGATTTTCAGTGCCAAAATTAACTTTTTGGAAATTATCAGGGAAGGTAAGTTATCAAAACTTGCAAGGAGCCTAGGTATGAATTTAGTTGTACCTCTCAAGCTTGATGTTCAAGTATTCACAACCCTATCCTTATATAAAAAAAAAAAAAGAATGGGAAGAATCACCTGAAAAGAAAGTAAGAAATGAAAACTTGTTAAATAGGCTTGTTGTAGTTTAATGATATTTTAAATGTATAGATGATTGTGGTTTCAAATTTATACCAAAAGAAGAACCAATAATTTACAATATGTAGCTTGTACATGTTTTTATCTATTAACTTCTTCAATTTTCTCGAAATTGGGTCCTCTTAAGATTTGAAGTAGATTGAAAACATCAATTCTTGTGTCCAAAGTAAAAGAAAAAATATCAATTTATTTGGATCCCTTTTGCTGCTTTTTTAGCGGTACCTCCCTCCCACCACTCTTTCAGCCGTTCTTATATAATTGCTGACACTTTGTCACCATTAGGGACAAACAAACGAGTAATATTATGTATGTTTATATTTGGACGCATTGAAGTAGTCATGGTTTCCAGAATATAATCTACTATTAGCATCATGAAATTTGGTATGATTCATGGGTGTAACCAAAAGTATTAAATAGCCATCTTTTCATTTATGTGATTAAATATTTTTTCTAATGCTATATCATTTATTCTCTTTTTCACTAGAAGCTGGGCAAAACATTTTTATCTGCAAAGGAAGACTTTCTAGTTGTCGATCTGCTGTTCACCTGCAAGAACTGTCATACCCTTATACTGTCTGGAGCACATTGGTTTTGTTGCCAATGCAATAATTTTTATCTATGTTCAAGGTGATTATCCTGTTCATCTTTCGATTTTCTCTCTTCTTGTTATTTATTAATCTCCTTGTTTTGTAGATGATTAACCTTGTTGTTTCGTTTTTATCCTTCAATGTTTTTCATATTGCTATATCTCTATTTTATAGTTTTGTTTGCATTCTTATGGTATTTGCATGCTTCTTGTCTTGCACCTTGGCATTTTTTTAAGGGTAACTTTCTATTCTTTAGGTCAAAATATAATGTTTGAAAATGAGATACTTAATTAAAGAAAACGGAGAAAAAGGTGAACAGGAAAAAATGACATGCCTTTTCTTCTCTGCTCCAAGACATTTCTCTAGGTTGTTATGAAAGTCTTTTCGCAAGAGAGGATTGCATTTCAACTGTGTGAAAGTTCATGTAACCAATCAATTTTGGGACATTACTTGTTGCATGTTGCACAAACTATATTGCTTGTACAATTGTTTGACCAAAGTAACTTATCATTGTGTTATAGTAAGATTCTCAAAGCAAGCACTATTGATCAATCTAGTAGCACTAGCAATGTAAAAATATTTTGATAATGTTTAATTGTTTTTGTTTATGCATATTACAGATGCCTTGGTATGGACCTAAGTCTTAGTGAGACGAAAACACATACTTCAAATGGTGGAAAAGAACATTTGTTTTCACAAGTTATCTCTAACCTCTGAAATTACAGGAAGAAATTTTTGTCTGTATTTTAAATTTACAAAAATTTCTAGCTTGCCCTGTTATTGTTTTTTGCAAAGCTTTATTTTACACGATTGCCTTCTTAGTTATGTTTTGTTCGTAATTGCTTGCTTTTCTCAGGTTGTAGTAAATGACATTCCTGTTGATACTATAGAGAGTGTGGTTATTTTAGATAATGATATATTTGAGAATCGGCATTCTTTCTTGAGCTTTTGTCAGGAAAACCATTATCAATTTAATACTCTGCGATGTGCCAAGCACTCTTCAATGATGATCTTGTATGATCTCCACAAGCAAATGACGTTTACTATGACAAAAACGTGCAGCATTTGCTCTAAAGATATCATGGTTGAGGCAGGATGGCAATGTGAGATTTGTCCCAACTTTGATGTTTGTATTACATGCTATTATAAAAGTGGCGGAGGTTGTCATAATCACAAGTTGATCCAGCGTTTAACCAGAGATGACGTTGGATTAAACAAAAATCAAGCTCAGCGAAAAAAAGCATTCCAGGTTATTGCTCTAAAACTTCAAGACAGTTTAAATCAACAGTATGGAGTTTCAGTTACGATGTTATGATGCAACTAGAAAATATGATGAACCCCCAGGATGGCCTAGTGTAGGGAGCCTTAATGTGTGCCTTCACATTAGGGGTGCAAACCTCTCTGGGGCCGAGCTCCCACACCTACTTACACTGTTCAGTTTCATCATATTGCCTTTATAAAAGTGATTATCGTAGTTAATCATTAACATACATGGTGCAGGTAGGAGTTCTAAATTCATTAGAACATGCATCTCAATGTGATGCAACCAAAAGCAACCTTTACTCATACCTTTATGTGTTCAGATTAGAAAGCTTTTTCATCACTCAGGTCAATGCAAATTTCAGTTTGCTGGGGATTGTCAGGTCCGTAGAAAAGTATGGTCAATGATCTTTGAACACTCAAGAGTATGCAAGGATTCTAGTTGCTCCGTGCCACAATGCATGTATGTTAAGTATGCTATATGTTGCAATCTATAGTTTCTTGCTTCTAAGTTCAAAAAACTCTTTTAACATTATTCATTCTCCAGGGATGTTAAAGAGCGTGCTGAAATGTGTTCGAGGCAATCTAATATCAATAGAAGGGCTGCAGTCAAAAGTTTTTAGACACTATTTGAGTTTTCTGGTAACAATTGATCGCTGGCTGTATGTATTGAGAATTATTTAGGGCAGCAATTACTTATAGATTAGCAAAAAGGAAGCAACATGATTGTTTTAAGTTGAATTGGCAGCTTCAAAATTTTGGTCCACCATAGATTGATAAAACTGCTCCTTTCATGTAAAGAAATTCACAATGGCTTGCAGTTTTGCACAGAAAGATTTAGATGATTTTCCTTCTATAAAGCCATCGAAATTGTATATAATATAGTTTAATATATCCTTGGAAATTATCTTTGTGTGAATACATGATTTGTTATGATTTGGTTCTGATTATTCTCTGTATACCAGAGAAAATTAATTCTTAATATACCTATCTAACAGTGAGTAGTTAGGCCATGTACTCATATTTATGGCCCTCCTAACTGAGAAAAAGTTAGGCTAGATATCTATTACGACTGGTTACTATGTTGAAAAAATTCGAGCCTATGTATGCATGAATAGACATATATGAAATAAACTACGTTTTGTTTAATATGCCACGACTTTATTATGTATTATGTAATATTATTATGCTGTGTGGTTATGAATAGTATGTGTTGAATGAATGCATGTTTTATATGTATAAGTATATATGTAATTGCCCAAACTAGTGAGAAAGAAGCAAAATTACTTACTGAGCACGTGGTTTGCTCATCTCACTTATATTATCTATTTTGTAGGTATCGTTAATTTGGGATAAGTTAGTAGGGTGCTTAGTCATCAATAAAGAAAATTTTATTTGAGGGATAATTAGTTGGTAGGTTTTGACTATGAGCCTACGATAGTAGTATATTTTATGTTAAGTGTTATTTATTTTTTGCTAAGGAAGTTTGATAACTTCGTGGATGTTAAAATTTTAGTATGGGGATTTTTATATTAATTGGTGTATTTTTATCTTTATGATGTTTATGTTTAGAATTGTTTTGATAAATTTTTGAGTCTTACATATTGGGTGAGCTTAATACGTAGCGTGTTACACTCAGACGCGAGATTTGACAATTCATGTCAAGAAAATAACTACGTTTTCAACAAGAAAAAGTACTTGATAGATGTCACACATACTATATATATATATATATAATCGTAGCTGCGCTGGTCGCAATACTTGCACTTGTTGCTATGATAACCGTACCTGATAGTAATGATACAATGGGCACCCCAATTCTCTCCAAAAAAAACTTTTTATTGCATTTTCCATATCAAACGCATTATCCATGATATTCTCTGCTATTTCTCTACTCATGTTGCTTTCTGTTAAAACATTACGATATACAGAAGAAGATTTTCTAGTTTCACTTCCAAGAATTTTGCTCAATGGCCTAACTTTTCCATTTATTGCTGTTTTTTTATTTATTATTTTTTTTTTGTCAGCTTTTTTGGCTGTCATATTTTCTCCCTTTTTATTTTTTCCCCCTCCTAAGGCATCATTGAGATAATTCTAGTTGATGCTTGACAAGCTCAAGTTCGAGCCTGAATACTGTTCAAGCCGAGCTCGAGCTTTAATTTGTAATATTTGACAAATTCGAACTCAAATTCAAGTATGTATATTATGTGTCGAGTTTGAGCTCAGATATAAAAGTAATCAGGCTCAACTCGACTCGTTTACACTCTCTTCAAAGTCTTTCTTATGAGGAGGAAATATTAAATACCACTAACGGGAAAATTAAATATTAGTCAATGGAGAAGAAGAAAAATCTATTCTTCTCCCATGTACATGCACAATTCACTGAGCATTGGATATCAGGACATGGGAAACATTGATTATGTGACTAATTTTGTTGACTTCATCTCTTCCATTTGCCTATGGACCATATCCCTGAGATTATTAATGTTGTTAATTTCCCACGCTCTGTTTTCCTCAAAAGAATTCTCCATCTCTTCCCTCTTCTTCTGCATTCCAGTCTCAAGTTTCCTTTTCTGCATTTCAAAAACATTCAGCATCTGGCTCTATCCCTTCGGATTTTTCAGATTGAACAGTCCTTTCATGCTCCATCATAGCAGCAAATGAATTTATAGCCACTTCAAGAGCTTCCAACTCTCTTTTAACATAATTTTGAGTTTCCAACTTCTCATTATTCAAGCTTCCTCTTCATACCGTTTCATTTTTTTTCAAAGTTCTTCTCCTGTTCTGCAATATCCTCAAGTTCTTTATTCATCTCAGTGGCTTTTGCATCTAGATTTTCCCATTCTTTTTTAAATCTCAATCTTTCCTGCTTCAAATCCTCAGCCCCCTTCAACAACAATTCACTTTGGAGTCTACACTTTTCTATTTCTTGTTTGAATTCTAACTGTAGTCGAGCATGTGCTAATCTTTCATCTTCAGTTACTTTAAGCTGTTTGAGTTGCTAGCTTGTGTAGTTTTTACATATTACCAATCAATAAAATAAGAGACTGCTCGCAGTAAGACTTAAATCCAAACTTCTCTAAATGATGATGAACGATCTTATCAATTGAGTTAACCCTGATTAACAACTGTAGTACTATTTTATATACGCCTATTAAGTGCTTTAGAAAGAATACATGAACAAATCAGCTTGAATTGGTCTATAAACGGACCGTGTTTATCAAACCCTCTTATAAGAGTTTTATTAACATTCTTGACAAGCAGAACGCGCACGATCATTCAAGTTGCGCTAAAATTGAACCAAGTTTACGGAAGCCCAATATAAATTTCCACAAATAATATAGGCCCAGACAAGCGTGTATCCAGAAATGGACTTCCCGTACACCTAAGGTCAGGAGATGAAAAGGGCAAGTGGGCATTCGGATCCAGCAGCAGCTGTCCTGTAGGTATGTGATAGTCAAGCATCGCTATTATGCACAAAAACTTCACTTTCTCCTACCTAAGTCCTATCCTACGTTGTCATTACTCCAGATAGACTCAAGAAAAGGGCGAGACGTGCTGTGAGACCAGAGTCTGTATAAATACATGCTTTTCTATTTCTTCAGTACATCAGTTCCCTCGTCCCCGAGATCAGAAGAGAATAAAGTTTTGTAAAACCTTTGTACCTGTAAAGTCTATTAACAGCCAACAGAAACCGATTTTAGTTTCGCCATCAAACAAAAAATGGCGGTACCGGTGGTGAGTTTCCCGATCTACTTGGTTGTGAGGATACTCGGGATTGCAGTAACAGCAATTGTGCTGACATGGAATATTCATTACAGAGGAGGATTGGCCCTCATCTCCGACAATAAAGACCTCATCTTTAACGTAATTGCTCCAGTGCTTTATTTCTTTTACTACTCGTTTTGGCTTTACCACATATACCATTTCTCTCTGTCCTTCAATTATCTATTTATTTTTGTTTACCTGCATTTAAGGATTCAAGAATTGATTAATTTCTTTTTTCTTTATTGTATTTATTTGTTTTATTTTTGCTCATGTTTGGAGCTCTGAGGTATCTCAGCATTAAGTTATATTGTTTCTGCAAAGGATTGTTTGGATTTCTTCTTCTTCTTCTTTATTTTCCTCAATTTGTTTACTGTATATTTCTTGTGTCTTTTTCAGGTTCATCCAGTTTTGATGGTGATTGGCCTTGTACTCATAAATGGTGAAGGTGAGAATGTTCTGTAAGTATTGAATGTTGATATAAATGTGTATGTTGTGTTTTTAATTTATTGATGGATGCCACTGTTCTTTACCTGTTTCTATATGTATTGAGAAAGCGTGAATATTTTTACTTTCTGATATCTTCATGATTGGCTGTGATCGTAAATGGGTTGATTGAGATTCAGGACTTGCACCTTAAATTGAATCCTAATGTCTGCAAGGTACCGAGCACTAACTCTTGTTTTTTTGGTAAAACGTCCTCACAATAATCTGCAAGGTACATGTCTAATTAGTGATCTTGACAGTGACTATATGCTGTGCCTTCTTAATTTGAATGCCAGTCCTCAAGTTGGATGAGTTATTAGACAGCTAAATTGTGAACAGAAAATATGATTTGTAGACCAGGATTGATGGATGATTTACTTTATGAAATACTGAATTTGGACGTCCATGCTATTTCTCTGTAAATATCCACTCAAACTCACGGTTCTGTGGTTTTAATTTTTCTGAGCAACATATTAATAAGTGAATACCTGAATCATTAAACTAATCTTTTCATTATTAATATTTGTCCTCAGAAATTTAAAAAATACAGCTGTTGAAACTGGATCAACTTACTTAAAGATGCTGTGTATTTTCTGACAATAATTTTATTTTGTAAATTGTCTGTGTTTATGTGCAGATGCATATTCTTCTGTCACATATGCTGGCTTGTACACCTTGTCAATGTACTCTAGTTGCTGACGTTGCTAGGATTATGGTTTTAATTATTGTGTGCGGAAATTCTTGCAGCTATGCTGGCATACAAAACAGTCCCTGGAACAAAACACTTCAAAAAATTCATTCATCTCTCTTTGCAATTCCTGGCTTTCTGTTTTAGTGTGATTGGTTTATGGGCTGCATGGAAGTTTCACAATGACAGAGGAATTGATAACTTCTACAGTCTCCACTCATGGCTGGGTTTATCTTGTCTATTCTTATTTGGCATTCAGGTGCAACCCTTATTCTTTCCCTTCTCCCCTATTTCCCTGGCCTCTCCATTTTCCTGTCCGTAGCAGGATTTTGGTTGACTGATTAATTGTCTGACTGTATATTGACTAACTTGTGCCTTCTGTGACACAGTGGGCTGCTGGATTTGTAACTTTTTGGTATCCAGGCGGTTCAAGGAACAATCGAGCTAGTCTGTTGCCATGGCATGTGTTCTTTGGTGTTTATATTTATGCGCTTGCTATTGCCACTTGCACTACTGGTATTTTAGAGAAAGCTACATTTCTTCAAACCCACCAGATCATATCACGCTACTCCAAAGAGGCATTGTTAGTGAACTCTTTGGGCATTTTGATTGTTGCTTTGGGTGGTTTTGTTATTCTTGCAGTCATCTCTCCTGCTAATGGTAGAGATGATATTCCCAAAGACACAATCGAGTAAGCATTAATAGAGATGTATTTGAAACTTTCCGGTGATTCAGAGTTTTAATTGGCTTCTTGCCTTTGGGGTGCATCTGTAAAGAAAAGAAATCTCACAAGGTTGATAGGCAATAAACTTTTTATATCGGCTCTTTGATTGCCAAGCTCATTGAAGAACAAGGTATCTTTTGTGTTTTAAGATTCCAGTACATTTTATGCAACCACACCCTTTATTTGCCTATCATGCAGATGTAATTTTCAGTTGATGTTCGACATTGACTACCAGAATTCTTCCTTTCTTTTTGTCAAGTCTAAACCCATCAAAGTGCAAGAGATATCTAAGGAAACGCTGGCACCTGGTTTATAGATTACCAGGTTCTACGGTTTCAAGTGTTTTTTTTTTTTTTCCGCTTTTGTTATTCTCTTTTTACCTGGTGAGGAGCGCTAAACGTGGCAAAGGTGGAAGAATGGGAGTGAGTTTTCATTTGTCACTTGGCTCTACTGCTACAAATACTCTCTCGTTTTCATTTGTCACTTTGTTTTTCTTGTTGAAGACTTAGGTTTATCAAACTTGCCATGTATTGCAGCATGTTTTATCAGAAAGTGCAACTCGACGTTTTTCTAGATTTATGTATTTTCTGCAGTTGGTTTTTCTTGCCCTTTTCTTTTATTTTATTACCAAAAAACAAAAAGAAGCGTCAGTGTGTTTAGGTAGAAATTGGAATGTCAAAGAAAGCGTAGGGTCTTGAAGTCTTCTCATGGTTCATCCCATATTTTTCCGACCTACCGTACAAAATGTTCTTATGACGATCCAAGAAAAAATAAACCTTGACTAACGTGAGTAGAATACCCCGTAACCCGTAAATAGTTGATCGTTTCCACGGTTTGGCTGTGAAATTCCATAATAAGCACAGATAGAATGTTGAATCGTACAGGTCTATGGAAAGAAACGAACGATTGCAGATCTTTTGATCTGTTGACCATCACATTCTACCTTTCTTAAGAGGATAATAAAGTTTCAAACAACATGAATATATTTGCAAAACTGTTCGGAGAGGCGGACAAGACCCGCTCTTCAGAGAGTCGGTTGAAAAATAGAAATGAAGCCAAAACACAATTACCCGTTACACAACTCATTATTCCAGAAAGAAAATGAAGATAAAACTAAATTTGAAATGCTAAAGAGTGTATCTCTCTCTGATACATAAGAACCAGAGCTGAACACTTCATATTAACATGTAGTTTGCATTATATTCCACTATGTCCATAGATGTTCTCGGCGGTATTCTCGTACAATGACAGGAACACTGGTGGGAGGAATCTGGATATATCAACAAAGGCAAACTCACTTAAGCAAAAACTTAGTATCAACACCTCTTCAGGTGTAAACAGAAATGCCAGACACTAAGATGAAGGAGAGGGGGCGTGACGGTTCAAGGCTATACCCAAAAAGAAGAATGATGTACACCACGTAAGCAATGATTCTAAACTGTATGCTTTACCCATGGTAACTTCTAGCCGTATTCCTAAGTAAACAGGGCAAAATAACTGTCTTCTTATTCTTTTTTCGGAGGCAAGTGAATTCAATGCAAAACTTGTTATCACTTACCATACCATAATCCGTGAAGATCATTGAAACATAATCTGAGGGTGTTGCATCATAACTGTTACAATCAAAATCAAAGACTGAGCACACATGCTGTATGGCAAACCATGACAATTAAAATTTATGCAACAATGAATAAATCACACTAACATGAGGTTCAAAAGCTGTAGATTTTCACTATTAGCCCAATCATTCAAACAGTTAATTTCATTTCTACCATGAACCTTAGCTATGGCATCTGGATCACCTGCAGTGTTACCAGGGACAGCCAACTAGTAAGAGATAGGATAAACAGTGTCAACTTGCTTTTAAATAATTTCAAATGATCTTGAGCAGTAAAAATACATACCAAGTTCATTAGAGCAAATTGAATCAAGCTGTACCCTCTCATGAAATTTATATGCTTCACAACAAACAAGGACCGGAATTCGGAACTGATGAGCTACCATTGCAACAGAAGCACTCCCAACCCTTGAGTAAACCATTCCATTAGACAATACTGATGAAGCACCCAAAAATACTCGGGTAACTTCACGCATAATATAAGAAACAGCATTTATGTGAGTGTACGTACAGCTAATACCCTTTCCTACCAATCTACGAAGTAATAGCTTTCCTTCAAGCTTTGGACGTGAATCAACTACCACAACGCTGAACTTTTTGCCGAGCTCATGGGCATGTAATAACAACAATTCAACAGCAGAGGATGACCCATATGTGAGAAGAACATCGCCATCCCTAATCTTTGTTACAGCATGCTTGACTATTACCTTATCAGCTAGTATTATCTTCTCATTGATAAATCGCTCAATATCTGACAACAGAATTGTTTTCGCTTCTGATTCAGCCAAAGTCAAAGGTAATTTAGCAATTCTTGTTTTAAGAAACCTAATAGCATTGCCCATACTGATTGAAAGGGGCCTGCACTCAATCAGAAAAGAAATATAAGAATTTATCTTTGTAGTCAAGTCTCTGATAAGAGCTTTTCCAGGCGGGGTTGAGTAGTCTTTAATTGACTCCTGAAATGCTTGAAGCATTGCAATACAGCGAGCATTGCCACCAGATATGTCACCAGCTAAATACCTTAGACCAACCTGATTTTAGGTACAATAATTACAATTAGGAAAAATTCAGGATCCAACCAAAATAAGTTTAGCAAATTTTGAAAACTGCTATCTACATCAGAGATGATTATCAGTATCATATATGTTCTTTTACCAGCTTTTCATCTCCAAATAGTTTCTAGAGCACATCTAACAGTTGCCAAGGACTCTAACAGACCATGTCAAATTGAAACATAAGCAAAACAGTTTAAAATCAAAGTTCACAACATGTATGTTTTAAATTCTTCAATAATAACCATTTAATTTTAACAATGTGAATTATGGTCAAAGAAAGATTGGTCTTCCAAAATCACCTTATAAACAGAAGGGTGGACTTGATCTAGTTGAAACAGCTTTAATTCAAGATCACAGAGTCGTGTTCCATGTTCATATTGAGGTAAATGCCTAAAAAGTTCGACCCTGTTTTTGGCTTCGGTTTGTTTAACTACAGAACGTTTTTTTGCCTTCTCAACTCGGCTCTTATCATCAAACTGCATACGTGGATGAGGGACATCCTTTTTTCTATCTTTCTCTGGTGCACGATCACTGCCCCTTCTTTCAGAAGCTGCAACTGGAGAGCTATCTTTCCTTTGTGGAGGAACCTTTGCAGCCTTCTCTGGTTTTGTATTTGCTGAAGCGATTACACCAGATGAACCAGCAGGTGTATTACTACCATCAGCTGGGGCAATCATTATCACAAAAGAAGATAATATGTAAGTATTATTATAGAACACACGGGATAGATTCAAAGGAAAGGAACAATTATATACAGTGGCATTGCACATGAGTATGCCTTTTTCTGAATTCTTCATGTACTACTGTTTATAACATTTCAAGCCAAAAAAAGAAAATTATCCATTGTTGTTAACTCAAAATTTGAGATTAAAGTCTGCACTTATCTGCTCCAATTTACAGTTGACAATAAGATCGTGACTCATGTCAAACTTCTTCTCAACGTTAAGATTCACAAAAGGTCAAAAAAAAAAATTTCTCATTTTGGCAAATCCATTTAAGCACCAATTTTCAATCAGCTGTTATTTTTCATATAGGTGTGAAAAAAGAAACTTGCTAATAATCACAGTTTTTAAAGTAGAGAAACAGAAATACAAAAAAAAAAAAAAAAAAAAAAGAGCACTCGTGTTACTACTGTCAATGTGCATTCTTAACTTTTAGACCTCTCTGAAAATCAAAAGCATTAAACAAAAAAGAAATCGAACCTTTAGCAGCAGCCTTGGCTGCACGTTGAGCTTCTTGAAGCGCACGTCTTTCTGCCTTTGTAGTCTTCTCTTTCAGTGGCTTCGCACCCGCCCTAGTTCGCTCCTTCTGCACTTCAACACGACCTCCACCATCCTTTTCTAGATTTCATCCAAAACCAAATTTTGATAGCATTAAGTAAACCCCCCGATGCCCGGAAACCTTGCAGAAAGGTCATATCTTGAAGAACAGAAAATAGTATGAATTACTACCTGTGATTCCAGGGGGCATGTTGACAACAGAGACTGTGGTTAAACAACTCGCCGGAAAATTATTGTGCTTCACTTGCGACATATCAAAACTGCCGGAAGGTAAGGAGGAAGCAAATTTTCCAGAATTGCTCCGCCGAACAGCCCATTTAGGAGAGAAAGCATCCTCAGCGAACTCTGAGGCCGTGGAAGAGGCGAACTCGGAGGGGTTGTAGCTGCCGACGGGGATAGAGTCCCGGGCAGCACGCATAGGGGAGAATGGGCCAGGAGGACGAAAGGGGTCGGAGGAGAGGTGACGGGGTGGAGGAATCATTACCGGGGAGAGAGAGTTGCCGGAGGGAGAGTTGCCGGAGACTGGAGGAGAAGAGGAGGAGGCGGCGGCCGGGTGGGCTGGCCCAGAATGGGACCGGTCAGGTGGGGCCCCCGGGGTGAAAAACCCGACCTGCCTGACCTTCGGGTCGCTCACGGCCCGTGGCACTCGGCGAGTATCCATTTCAGGGCGGTTGAAGGTTTAATAATATGTATCGTGGGTTTGGGGAAGGGGCCGCTACGATTTGGCATTGAAGAGGAGCAAGGTGTGGGCCAAGGTGCTCTGTATTTACTCTAATTACTAGTGTTTCATTTTATTTTTGGTATTAGGGGAGGAGGATCGGTTATCGGTAGTTGAAATTCTGCGTTTTAGGCCATAGGAGGTGGAAAGGAGAGAGGAGAGAGGAGAGAGAGTGATTTTCAGGCAAAAGGAAACATGAGCAGAGAGAAAATTGTACTGCTACTATCACTGATTATGATTTGATTTGCTTAGGGTGATGAGAATAATTGATCACTCAAGTTTTTTTTTTTTTTTTTTCTTTTGAGAATATTGATCACTCAAGTTAGGAGATAAAATTGAAATAGTGATTGATGGTTTCCAAAAAGTTTTCTAAGAAAAAGTTGTGATACTAATGATAAGGACTTAGAATAGAGCCTAGTGTGGGAGTTTAGTAAATAGATGTACTAATTAACGTTTTGATGACCCCAGAGAGAGAGAGAGAACAAGAAAACTTCATCGTGGTGGAAAGTTGGGATATTCTTTAAGTGGACCACGCACGATTTCACATATAAATCTTTTGATCTAAAATAATATTATATAAATATAATTATATGTATAAAAAAATGATGTGAATATAATTATATAATTTTATTTTAGATCACAAATTTTATAAATAGATCCATAAATCTTAAGAATTTTCCATTACAAGTTGAGTGTTGGTACGTTATTTTGCTCATAAGATTTTGAGCAAAGTTGAGTGACGACATATTTTACTAGCATTCCTTGTTTATATCTCTACATGTCCGATGATAATACTTTTCAAAATCATTTTATTTATTTTCATTTCTTCTATGTTTATACTTAACAAAAATTGTTTTCGAATTTCTTGTTTCTCTGTATCTCTCCATCCAAACTAGGTCTTAGGAAGTAGCCAAGATATGATAATCTTTGTACAGTGTTTATGCGTTGTTAGCCTGTTATTCAATTTGTAAGAGTTCCTTTTTATACAAAATCATTAAAAAAAAATAAAGGTAACAGTAACGGTGAGAATTATGTTAAAAGCAAATAAGTTTACAGAGAGAACGAATAGAGGGTCGAGCGGTTAGAGCTCTATCACTCTACCCCAGAAGTCGGGAGTTCGAATCCTACCATGTTAAATTCTCCTTTCCCTATGTAGTAGCGTAGGCTTATCAAAAAATAAAAAAAAAGATAAGCAGATATCCGACGGGGTAATAAGTGTACATTCACTAATCATGTTTAACAAAAGAAAGACACTTGTCACTCTCTTAAGTGACAAAAGAGGAACACTTACCACTTCTTTAAATGAAATTACATGAGTTAAAACGGATAAGAAAGATAATCCACTTTTTGCACTGACAGGAAAAAAGAAAGCCTATATTCATTTTTATCCGTGTCTCATTAATTAAGTCCATAAATTTTCCAAGGAGGAATAGAATATACATAGAAAAACTACTGACAAATATTTGAATGAAACAGGCAAAAATTTAAGCGGTGAGAAAATCCATTTTTTACGTTGGCCAATCCGTCCAAAGGATTAGACTCCATTCCCCGCACCCCCCCCCCCCCCCCGCCCCTCTCCTTCCTTTCCTCTGTTCCTTCTCTTAATGCTCTCCTCTGTTCCTTCCTCGAATTCGGAGAGTCTCCTTCTCCGCAAGTTAGTGAAAATAATGTGCTAAAAAATAAAAGCAACTCACGGAGAAAACCAAATATCACTTGTACAGACTAAAGGATAAGTTTTAAGGAAATGAAAGGAGCCTTTTCAAATAAGACAATTGCGTTGACATCAAGATTATGAAAAACCGATAATATGGTCCATATCCAATCTTCGAGTCTTCGGCCATCACATTCTATTGCAGCGGAATAGTTTAGGCCTCGCCTTTGCAATTTGCCCCAACATACATACTAGAGGAGGAGTGATACGCTTGCTAAGATTAGGATTGGATAAAGCCTGCAGGAAGAGGGAGGGGGGTTGAGTGAACTAGGGAAACCGCAGAAATGACAGAAGCCATGTTCAGACCCAATCGTTCAACATTGCAACGTCAGAATATGTTAGGTTCCAAGGGCATGGATACAAGTCTGAACGAGAAAGGAAAGCACTACCACCATAATGATATTAATACATAATGAAAGCAATCCTTTCCCAATCGTGACTGCTTAATGCTTCATGTGAAACTGCGGCAGACAGGTCCCTTGGAAATTCCAAGACGCACTTCCATTCCATGATGCATGTCAGCCGGGCAGAAATTTTCAGATTCCCTCGGATCTGCAACAAATGTCAAAGTAATATGTACTTGTGAAGGGCTAAATCAGGACCGTCTCCTTAAGTTCACAAAAAGTTGAAATATGTTGCTCAAAAATTGTCATAGAGACCAATAGAACAGTCAGAGATCAAGTAATTTATCAGCTAAAGGAGCCAAAAGTGTTTTTCGACATCATACGGCAAAAACAATGACAAAGAAAGATCACAACTTTTCAACAAATAGCTGTTAACAGAGAATAATAAAACAGTCATTATTTAGTATTTCATACCATTGAGATAGTCTTCAAAGCCAAAATCTTCCAAAGCCCCTGTCATAGCCTCCAGCCCCAAATATGCTGATGATATTGCTCCAGGTGGCCTTTGAAATCTTCTGAACAAAAATACAGAAAAATAACAATAAGTTTAAGATTTCAGGTCATAATGGTCCCAACCTTTCAGAGTCACAACTGTTTTTTGCCTGTAAAAGAAATTGAGTGCTGCCTTCAAAATTGTATTCCATAGTTCTCTTTCATGTTTAAGAGTGTTCACAAAAATCAAGAATAGAAGAAGATTTGCATGCAATGCCAAATATACACTAGAAAAAGCCCACTTCAAAATCACTCAAGTTGCTCAAGTTAATCCAAAGATTATGCTAAACAAGCAACTTATAGTGTCCTAAAGCAACATAACACAGAATCTCTTGCATCAATTCACCTCAAAGACACATCAAGAAACCATTCAGATCCAAAGGGCGGGGTATATATATAACAAATATACTATTCATTAGGATAAGCAAAAGATGTCAAGAGCCTAATAATTCCGAGACTGAGCCCTAAATCATGAAGAACAAGGACGCAAACAACTAATAGTAACTTCAGACTTGCTGGCGTAAATTGGAGCAGAGCATCTCAGAACATGCACTTGAATGAAGATTATGAACAAGCATCCCTTTTTTCACCTTTAGTCAATCAAATATAATGTTATTACAAAATATCTGGAATTCACAAAACACCAAAAAATTGACATGAGCCTCAAAAATTACCCAGAAAAGTACAATGTTTAAAAACAGATTGTATGTGTTCCAAAGAAAGAATAAAACCCATGAGACATAAAATTTGGAGCTGACATTAAAGGAGTTACTTTTACAAATCGAAACATTTGACTTTGCAATTAAATAACATAGCACTAAATAGTCTAAACTATATCGTGTAATACAAGAAAGGCAAAATGAGGAAGCAAAATTAGGGACCAAGAGACCTAGTGTTTCTCATTTCTACACAAACCATCAACAACTACGAGCGTAATACTGTTCCGCTCAAAAACTACTTTTGGTTCGGTAACTTTCCAATTCACGTTACAACTCAACATCACGATATTGATTCGTTGAATGAACTAGACTACCAACAAATACAAAATCCGGCTAACATACCCCAGGAAAATCTATGACCTCAATTTTTCTTCTGATTTTAAGATATCGAACAAAAACCACAAAACAGAAAAATATGGTCAAACTATCGCTTGAGCTCACAAGCAACTTCAAAACCATAAAACGGACTACCTACTAAACAACAAAAGATTCACAGATAATGAGAAACCCTCAAGCTAACAGTACCAACCAATAATCGAGGCCAAAGAAATAGGCAAAATAGATGCTAACAAAAACCCAGTAATAAAAACGATAAAAAAAGAAAGAAAAGAAAAGACAAACTTGGAGAGGATTTCCCGATCGAATTCCATCTTCAAAGGGAAAGCCGAGCCGTAAGCGTTGGCCAGAATCTGCCGCTTCATCTGCTGATGCCTCACCTTCGTCTAATTAATACCACCAAAAAATAAAAAACCACCTAATTTATCAAACACAAATAAATGGCGCTACAATAACAAAAGAAAAAGAAAAATTGCAGCTCGCACGGATAGAAATAGTACAGTGTGGAAAGCAGATTCGAGGGGATGAGATCCAACGATTTCTCCTTTGACGCTTTGCAATCCGAATCGAAGATTGTCGAATTTGGGTTCTCCGATTTCCTGAGTAATTGTCTTCAGCTCTTCCATTGTTTTTCTTCTTCTCTTTTCAACTTTTTTTGTGACAGTAGGCGAATTAATTGAAGAGGTCCAAGTGAAGGAGGAAACTTTGGGAACAAGAAAAAGAAGGTCAGCGGACTGATACGACGCCGTACGTTAAAAAAGCTCAAATAAAATGGGCTGGGAACAGACCAACTTTTTAATTTCGTACGCCTATTGGGCTCATTAGTACTTGTTTTTCTGGGCTCCCAATTCTATTAGACCACAAGTTCGAAGCACTAAGCAAAAGCTGGAAGAGAGCAAAAATAATAATAATATTGGATCAGTCGCAATTTTGGTCCGAATTTGAAGTTTTCAAATCAAACGGGTTAACTTTTTGTTTTTGGTTCTAAGTTTTTTTTTTTTTTTTTTCCTGATGAAACCTACACTATTACAATGGAAAAGGAAAATCGGTGTTGATGGGATTCGAACTCATTGAACTCTAACTACTCGACTCTCTATTCCTCTATTCGTTCTTGATTCTAAGCCTTAAACCTTACAAGGGAATAAAAGAAAAAGGAGAACGTGATAATCAATTGTAAGCTATAAATGTTAGTTAGTCACTCTTAACTCACTTAGTGGGAAAACAAATTCTCGGATTAGCATTTGCTTTTAGTATGATACTAAGGAATGTGTACAGTGGTGGTAATAAGTTCCAAGATTCAATGAATTTCTATGCTCAAATTAATTCCGATGGGATGGGTATGAAAAATACAGATTGGGCCCGATTGAGAGTATTGAGATTTATTTGGGACTCCCATGAGTTTGAGAGCCATTGTTTATATATTATTTAAATTATCGAAATTACAAGCTCAAATATTTCACATCCAAATATCATTTAAATGATTCAAAATTACAAGTATACACAATAATTTATTTTGCTATTGAAAATTTAGCGTCTGGATGAGTATTTTTTGGAGTGTTTTTTAAAAAATATTACTGTAGTTGTTTTAAAGATTCTTCTTGATAAATGTGTATGTGAGATCAAAAGGTAGTTGAAAAACGTGTATGAAGTTTTTAAAAAATATATTTATAAGAAACAATGTCAAACAAACAAAGCCTTAATTACTGAGTATTAAGCGTATTTAGGTGGTACCAAAATGGGTCTTACCCATTTTAGGCCTAACCATATTGATCTGATGGCCAATATAGGATTGTTTGAATATAACCTATATTTTGCGGTCCCAAATTAAATCTCGTCTGTTCCGTCCATTTGCCACCTCTAAACAAACGCCCACACCTGTTTTCAATTGCTAATATGTGTATCAAATAAGTTGTTTGTAACAATATATTATAGTATACATAACAAGTTTTTTAGGACACATGCCACATGCAAGAGAGAGACATGCAATGCACAATTTTTGTGATAGTATTTATAACATATAACAGGTTTTTTAAGACACTTGAGGAGGATAATCTTCATATGTTTCTGTAGGAACTTTTGGTTTACCTCCTAACCATACATGTTATTTCGGGGGATCTTACAGCCGTGGGCATGGCGACAGGTGAGGGAGACCGAAAGTCGACGCGTAATTATGAGATGTGCGCGTGATAAATTTTGGGCCGGAGATGGTGCTTGGTGGGACGTGGTGCTTACCCGCTTAAGCCCAAACATATGAACTGGGGACGAAACGGTCCCATCGTCTCACAATTGCTTGGGTGATGATATTGATAAGTCGGATTCATGGTGGACCTTGCGCACGTGATTGCAGGAAAGCTTCAATTGACCGTCAAAACCTTTTTTCTTCTTCTCTGTTTTATTGCCTTGGCCGTATCCAGATTCTACTGTACGCGGGAAAAACTGTAGCGATTGAAATGGAATCAGTTTTTTGTTTTGACACATGAAGGGTGTTGATCACGACGAGAGGGAGAAGCTGGAATAATTGTAAAAAATAAATGATTGACAAAAGCATTGTATAAGTTCCACAACATAATGGATAGATTTCATGAAGAAATGGGCGGAAATATTGAGTGAAAATTGACAGACACAAGTCCATTTGCAAAAGTTAAAACCTTTACCAAGAAAGTTACAATATTTCAAGAATTACTAATTTATTGTACTACACAATGTCAATCCTCATTTCAATATTTCTTTGCAGGCATTGCACAATATGTTGAAAAGAGAATAAATAATCACAAGTTTTTACTAAATAAAAGTAGATGTTTGTAGTAGGAAGATTTACCAAATGTTTTAAAGAAGAAGAGAAAGACCAAAATTAACCCATATTATTATTAACAGGTAGAAAACAAGCCTCTTTGGATCCAATTTTTCTGTGTCACGGTAATTTTTTTAGTTAGGCACAATAAGAAAGTAAATAGCTGAAAGACACGTATTTAAAAATCTTTTAAGAAGCTTTTTTGTTCAAAACGAACAAACCAAGCAGGGGGAAAGACTTTTGGATCCCGACTTGTCTCTAATCATCATCATCGTGCAAGACTCACATGTGCACTAGAGCTTCACTTAGACTTGGAGACTGGATCCACTCGTGACTCTCAATTCGATTAATAGCTTTTGTCCCTCCAGCCTTCAACAATTAATGGAGTTAACAGAAGTCCTAACGTTGATGATTGATTAATCCTCCCTTCAGGTCTCAAAGGACAAAATTCCTTGGAAAAAGGAAAAAAAAAAAAAAAAAAAGTCTCAAAGGACAAATGGGTGGCTCGTCAATTTGTCGAAGGATTAGAGGCCCCAAAGTGCTTCTCAATCAGTCTCTCGACATTTTCTTTTAACGAATTCAGTGAATGTGGTCAAGTGATGGATGCTAGAAACCATAAATATGTTTGCAGTACTAATAGTGATAACTAATAAGTACTCTTAGGAATTAAGATGGGGGAGATCTTGAATTATTCTTGATCTTCAAAACCATGTTTAAAGAAAGCTTTCACAGCCTCACACACATTATCTCTGAGCAGATTGATGTTTACAAATGAGGTTCATTTTCCTCGATTGATATTCTTAAAATTTTCCATGCAGCCTTTGCTAATATTGGGTGCGGCCTCTATGGTTGAAACAGTTATTCCTCTAAGAATGCATACCAAAACACAGTGATTGTACATTTCAATTTTTAAAATAGATTATACGGATAATCTTTTTCAAAAAATTTAAAATTTAATTTGTACAGTGTTTGTATTTAAGTGTACAACATCAGTTTCAAAACCTCAACTATTTGAACAATTCAAATTGCAGCCGTCATGGCTCATGCCCAGCTAGAACCACAGGTATTATATTGCAGTGTCCATCTAATTGCAACTTTAGATCGAACAAGCCGTTTTCAAAATGGAAAATGCTATGGTGATGAAAGTTTTAAACGAAATAAATTTTTTCTGAAAATTGATAGCTTTTTTTTTTTTAATAAATTATCATTTTACATGAAAACTTATCATTTTTAGTTAGGCCACTGCATCATTATCCTTACAAAAAACAAACAAATTAATTTTTTTCTTTTTATAAAAATAAATGGACAGACTGGCTAAAGCTACCAATAAGGCTGATTATTACAAATCATGGGAAGAATTCTGCCAGCCACATGCCATTCTTAAATTCTAATGGTCCTCAAAAGGTAGCATTATTTTGCAGTAGCATGTTAAGTATTACGTATTAAAATTGTCATGCTTCTAGGAGAGTGCCATAGTCACGCAGCATTACCAGTATGCCATGTAAAATTTTATTGGTTTTTTGACAAAATTTAATATTTCGTAACTAAACTTAATAATTTTCTCAGACAACTTATCACTAATTTTGACTGTTAAACAAGATTAAAACACTTTTCAAAGTAGTTGCATAGTGTTGCAACTCTACGTAGTAAGTACACATTAATAACCTTCTTCAGATTTATTTGCGCAAGAGCTTTCTCTCTCTAAAAGAAAGATTTAGGAGAAATGGAAATGAAAAAAATGGACATCACAAGCACTTGCACATGACAGAAATTTTGGAGCATATACAATCAATGCTGCCTCGTGGAGATGAAGATAAAATATATGTAAACAATTTTCTACAATCATTACATTAATCTGATTGCATGGAGCAGGAAAAAGACGAAAGAGGAAACAATAACTGGTGCTCAGTTTCTCCAGTTAAAACAATCTTAAGAATCTCAACGCTAAGTCGAAAGCCTCTTGAAAACTCTCCCCGTCTTCCCTGCAAAAAGCTGGACTAAGAAGCCATGATGACGCTCATGCCCTAGTTCCTGATAGCTTAGATCATACTAATGACCAAAGAGTCTCTTTTCTATTTACAATTGGATGAATTAAGCATTTTTCTCCATTCATCGACGATGTGTAATAAATTTGTCAGTCATGCCAGCACAGAAGCATGACTACACATCTTCGCATTATGTAAAGCCGTCCTCTCTGTTCTTTCAGAAATCCTCCAAGTCTTTTACTTAACTTCTTCTTAGACCCTCCAATGGATACTCTGCTTATCTTCACATCCATGTTTGATGCTGCTTTCTGGCTGTAAATAAAGGAGAGAAAATAAAGGATTTGAGAATCTGGACGACGGGTGGAGAAGCTTGGGAATGTTAAGACACTCGAGACAGAAAAGGGTAATGTGTGCTGTTGCGTTTCATGTGTGGGCAAAAGGCACTTCTTATAGGGGAGGAGGTGGGGACAGGTGGTCCAAAGCAACGGAACATTTCCGTATTCCAGGGCCTTGTCTATACTTGGAGTCTAGGGTCTTTTTCTTCTCTCTGACACACCAACCTCTGAATCAAGATTGATTATTTGATTAAGATTAATTTGGCCATCATCCCATGAGATAGTTGGTCGGCAATAAATCAAAATTTGAAAAAATCCTGCGATTAATTTAGTAGGTTGCGCTGATTTCAATGGTTCATTTGGCTGCGAAGTCACTAGGACGTTTCCGAATCATTTTCCTCATAATGTTGTTTCAGTTTTTACTGCCTGATGAATAGTAAAATAATCGGAGCATGACTAAGGTCTCATGTGTGCCGAATATAAGCAACAAGCCCAAAGGGCAAGAATCTTTATTCATTCTTGACAAGAGAATTGAGATTTGAGGGCTTTGTTATCTTTCCCCAATCTTCACACTGACACTGAAAAAGATAAACCAGAATCTGTCTTGCGAAAATGATTAATTTATCTCTTGTCGCTTATTTTTCCTTTTGACAGAAACGTGGGGTTCCTTTTTTTTTTGTTGCAGTATTCTTGTCCTTTCAGTTCTTCTTGGATAGTCTAACTTGCAGTTGCGCACGAGCAATGTGGTCAACGATTCTACTGCTGCATATCTATGCCCAGCAGAACAGTTCACATTTGGGAAGGGGACTCGTGAAGGAGGACAGCCTGGAGACATTTAGGATCATCGGGCTCCTAAAATATGATTATCTTCAAAGTTGAAACAAAAAAACATCGGTTTTAATCCAGATGATCGCATTTATTCCGACCAAGATAAGTTAATTTTATCTCCAAGCTGTTCAACTAAACAATGGCAATTATTTGACATGTTTTGTCTAGTTCTCCTCTAGGAAATTACTACAGCTGCTCCTTTTTCCTTGTTCTGCGAGAATGAGATGCAGCCCATTTAACAATTGTTGTCAGCTTTTAGTAAGTGCAATGCAACAAAGTAGCTGGTATTTGACTGTAGATTTTGAGCACTGTCTATTTTCACATGCTTTTAGATATCAACATGTCGAACCTAGTCATTTTAGTCAAAAAAGCAGAAAACTTGTTCAGACTTGTTACTGAATTACTTTATATGGGACTTGATTCTTAAAACGCAAAATAAGTACCAGAAAGCACGATAAATGAAAGGAAGCGAGAGAAAGGACCTTGATCAAATGAGACAATGGAAAGTAATTAACATTTAAACTGCTGAAGCTGTAACAGAGGTTGGGTGGATCAATTTGGTCCAATTGTTTCTAGATAATTTTTCTAAGGTAATGTGATATAAAAAGACAGGCTTGTACCACACAATGAGGACATTTAGCACTGACACTCCCGTGACAGATTTGGTTACTGCCTGCATTGACGAAAGCAAGCTCAATTTTTTTTACTAGTGTTCTTATTTCCTTGTCAGGGACTTCGATAATCCTTCATATTTTACTTCAATTTCAGACATTAGATCATCTTAGTACAGAGTAAAACGATTTGCAAAATCTCTGTTTTGATTAGTCCTAGAGATTGCTAGTGAGGTCATGTCCGATGTACTCAATCCGATGGATATATCTGAAGTTCCATTGGCTGAATATGGACTCACTGCAACAAGCACTAAAATTATGCCCTTGGCTTTTTGGAATTGAACTGAGCATCAGGTTCATTTAATCAGATAAACAACAACCTTCATCTTTGGATTTGACTGTCCCCAACCAAATTCACATTTACAAAATGTCCACTTCCTTCCCCTGGTATGAAAATTAATGAGTAAACCAATGTAGTAGTTAATTGAAGATTGTAGACTAGGACTGTCAACAGGACGAGCCGACCCGAGCTCGGTCCGTTCGACTCTAAAAAAAGCTCATGAACTTAACCTTATATTGAACCGAACTTAGACCAAAATATTAGGCCCAAAAATTTTTTGAGCCGAGTTTGAGCCTCACAAAACTCGAGTCCGTTATAAACCTGGCTCATAATATATATACACACATACATACATCTATACATACACATATATACACATATATGTACATACACACATGTGTACATATGTCTATGTACACACACGCACACTATATATACATACATACATATACATATATGTGTGTTTGTGTATTTACGTATATATATGTACATATGTGTGTATTTATGTATATATATGTACACATGTATATGTACACATATAATATTATATATACACACACGCTATGTTATATATTATACTATATTATAGATATTGTATATCATAATATTCTTTCGATATTTGTAAGCCTAATGAATTAGTGTAAGTGAAACTTTTGTGCCATAGATGTAATGCACTTAATTTATTTGATGGAATAGTGTAGAAGATAATATTTTTTTGTGTCATAAAATTTTCGTTCACATTTATAAACCCAAAGATCATAACCCGAAGCTCATAACCCGATTAAATATATGAGCTTAGCCTGAGCTTGTTAAAGTCTGGCTCATAGGGCTCGATTGACACCCTATTGTAGACTATGTAGCTTCGTAAATTATCACCAGAATCCGTTAGTATTGATACCTGTAAACAGAGAACGTTTTACGGGTTTCCATTTCTCCTTGAGTAGACCACCATTTTATACGTTCATATCCCAAAAAATAATTTTTTTTTCTGCCTTTTGTTTGTGGAAGTAAATATTGCCCGCGAACGAAGAGAATTGCTTGTCATTTGATTGGGCTTCAGTATGACCAGGGCTAAGCAGGAGCAATCTTGCCAATAAAGGCCTAAGGGTGTTAAAATAATTGTATTTTGAAGTTGATTGGGCTTCACTAGGGGTTGGCTAAACGAGGGCCAGCTTGCCAATCAAGGCCGACGGGTGTTTAAATAATTTTCTTTGGAGAAAGCCCAAAAAGCAAACGCCGTTGCCGGGGATCGAACCCGGGTCACCCGCGTGACAGGCGGGAATACTCACCACTATACTACAACGACTTGTTGACGGTGTTGTTCGCATTATATTTACTTCATGATGCTTTGTTTTTTTCTTCTTCCAACGCAAATCATGCAACATTGTTCATCGAAATTCATGATGACTTCAGAGTAAAAGGAGAGTTAGTTAACTCAAAGCATTAACAATTCTTGCTGATGGATTAGGAAGCACTTATATTGATTATTGTTCAAGGTTTTTTTTTTTTTTTTTTTGAGAAATTCAAAGGTTTTATTTTAGTGCAGAAATCGTTTTGATGCCAAAACGATTAGGAATGATTTAGGCCTACTACTGGCCACGCTATTGCTATGGGGACGTTCTTTTTTTTTTTTTTGAGAATTCATTTAATGTTAAGAGGTGCCTCCTATTAAGTAGAACCCCTAGTTTCATCCTTCTAAGTGACAAGAAACAAGACATGTTGAAGCATCATATGGTAAGCCTCAAGATTAGAAACATAACAAATTTTAGAATTCAGCTGTCGTATAGGACGGCACATGATTCTTGGAATTTATGCTGTCGGTTGATAAACTTGTAACTTGTTTGCATGGATAAGTATTCTATGGTAGGTTCCCTTCTCCTTTTCCTAATTTGTCAAAAAAAAAAAAAAGTATTCCATGGATAGTAGTAGGCGATGGTTCCTTCTGCAACGTAAATTATTAACTTGTTTCATGACGTTAGATTCTATTTTTGCAAGCAAAAATCAACAACCTCACTATGTGGCCTTTATTATGACTTGGAAACTTTTATTAGACATTTTGGTACTACACTTATGTTATACTACTCAAAGGAGTAACAAGTATACATTCAATAACGGTTTTGGATTTTCTGTTACACTTTTAGTATAACATGTCATTGTTTGAAATAATATAATATGAGCGTAACACAACAAGTGTAATAAAGTACCTAAAGCCCTTTATTACCATCTAACAACTTTGGGTCACTTGTTACACATGTGGTGTTACACTTATATTACACCACCTCAAATAATAATATGTGTCCCTCTTCTAAGAGACGTGGTCAGTGAGTGTACACTTGTCACTCTCTTGAATGGTGTAGTATGAGTGTTATACCAAAATGTATAATAGAAGATCCCAAGCCTCTTCTAACCTATACCCCATTGATTGGCTCCAGATCTTCCGTTAAACACTTTATTACATCTCTTATCAGATTTACGAGTATTTCATGTTCTAAACAACAATAGTCAAATCAAATTAGACATAAGATAACATACAACAATAGTCAAATCAAATTAGACATAAGATAACATAGAATACTTTTATATGGGATAGGAGTGCAACAAAATTCCTAGTGACATATTAATATATGATTTCCATGCTTTTCGAGATTGATGCTAGAACAGTAGTATTTAACCATAGATGATGGAAGATTAGATTGTTTTCATTAGTAATAAACTAATAATATCAAAGCAAGCAAGGCAAATTGGCTTAAACCCGACCAAAAAAAAAAATAATAATGGTGAGACTTTCCAAACATCATGCGCGGCAATTGTGGCCATGCAGTGAATGTGGTCTGCGTTGGTGCCAGACTGCAAACGGTCTGGATTCATGCCAATTGTCAAATATCGAGCAACTTCATCCATACAAAACTGCAAGGCAAATGCTCCCGAAGACGGAAATCTTGGAGGCAAATTCAATAGCAAACCTCAATGATTTAGCCGTGTTTAGTATGGTCCTATGTGAACTACCGACTCACCTTTTGCAATTGAACTTGTCCCCGCATTAAACCCGCATCTCCTACTTTCAAGCGACGCCGCCCAGTCCACCGACTTCTAAGTTCTATCGCAAGCCTTTTGACAATTTCCCAATTCCATTTTCAAATTTTCACACCTTCTAAAATTATCCCTACCCCACATATGTCATATGTGGCAACACGATAGCGTTTACAACTCGCACACAACAGTTCATAACTTCCTATCCTAATTGGTCCATCCTGCCACGTCATACCCATCTCTCATGGATTTGGGACCTCACACAAGTGACATTTTGTAAAAACAAACGGCTGAGATATTGCCAACCAGATCAAATTTAAATTAAAAAAAATAAAAAAATGATAATTTTGAAATAACAAATAATTACATCACAATTTTAGACAATTACATTAAAATATCGTATTGTTTAGTAGTTACATGGTACCATTTGTCCCATAGACCCCATCCTCTGCCCCTCGTATTATACTATAACTAATACCCTCTACACCTCACATTATACTATAACTATTACCTTCTACACCGCCGCCAACACGTATAAAACATGGTATATTGCTCGAATTAAACAAAAACCCACGACTCACGATATACATGCTTTTTACAAAATTTATTTGGGGTTAATAACACTTTGACCTCTGAACTTAGTGGATAGTCACACTTTGCCCCCGTCAACCTTAAATATATACACTTTGCCCCTCAAAGGCTAGTCAAAGTTAATAATTCAAAAAAAAAAAAAGAGTGTTATGACATTATTGCCCTTTTTATTAATTAATAAATTTATAACTTTATATAATTTCTTTTCATTTTTAATGGGCTAACTCTTCTTTTTTTCCAAAATATTCTTCGATTAAAAATTTCATATTGGACTAATTTGATAAATATAAAAATGACTATGATATTAGTCCAAAAGTTTACATAAATTAAAATGATTAAAATTTCAGTTTAAATAAATGAGTTTGGTATTACCATGTTTTATACAAATTCTGACAATTGAATTTATTTTAGTGTCGTGTTATTTATCGAGTTTTGTTTGACTTAAAGTATAATAAATTAAACAAAATATATAGAAAGTAAATATTAATCTAAGAGGAAAATTTCAAAGATATAAACTAAATATTAACTTTCTTTAAATTTTTTAACTTGATATTTTTATATAATTAATACGATAGAGAATGATATAAATCTTTTAAAAATGAAAAAAAAATGATATTAAGTTATAAATATATTCATTAATAAGAGGACAATAATGTCATAACACTCACTTTTTTTTTAATTCCTAACTTTGACTAGTCTTAGGGGCAAAAGTATATATATTTAAAGTTGAGTGGGGGTAAAGCGTGACTACCCTTAAATTCAGGTGGGCAAAGTGTTATTAACCCATTTATTTATTGCTCCTCCCAGGACGCCCTATAATAAATAGGGATTTCAAGAACTCTCAATTTCTCTATTGTTGTAGCGAACCAAGCAACTTATACTTCTTGTTGCTACTACTACTACTATTATTCATAAATGGCGTTGAAGAAAACCTTAGCTCAACGTTTGTTTAATATTTACAGAATAACCAGTTGCCGAATTACTTCATCGGCGACGGCTACAAAAGCCTTGGCCCCATCTAGCCTTAATAAAATTGCTCCGGATCCGGGAGATGACGGTATTTTCCTGCGTTTTCTTCACCGGAGTTCATCAGGGATCTTGCCTGAGCTCTGGTCACTGCCGATGGGGGAGGGGTTGATAGAGAAGTTGAGGGGGATGGATATTGCCAGAGATAGATTAAGGCTCGATGGATTGAGGCCGCCGGTGGTGGTGAAATCGGAGCCACACGAGGACGAGGAGGAGGAGAAAGGAAAGCTGACTGTGGAGGATGCGAAGAAGCTACTGAGATTGTCGCAGCTGGATATGGTGAAGGCAAGACTGAGGCAGATTGAGAAGAACTGGATTTCGCAGGAGGAGTTTCTTGCGATCTGTGGGGAAGGGTGTTGGAGTCGGGAACAGGCCAAAGAGTTTGCAAAGATGCTTGATGAATCTGGCTCTGTTATCGTACTTGGAAATTTCGTGTTTCTCAGGCCTGAACAGGTAGGATTTCTTTCTTTCCTTCCCTTTTTTTTTCTTTTTTCTTTTTAATGTTGGATCTGATAATTTGAGTGATTTATATATGCAGTTAATGGTATTCCTGTAGTACTAGGCAAGAGATTGTGGAATTTATGTTGTTCTAAGTTTGATTCTGTTTTTGATTTGAAAACTACCGAGGACTGATAGTGTTTTTTACCATGTGTGCTTTGTTCTCCATGTTTTCTTGAACAGGAAAAGTGAAACAAATGTTACGCCCGGGATCTCTCTAAAACCAGATGGTGACGACTTTTGTTGTTTGGGAATGGATCACTATTTCCCTGGGAAACTTTTTTCCAAAAAAGAAAAAACCTCTCTTCAATTCCTCCCAAGAAAAGAAAAATAAAAGAAAATTGGAAACAAATTAAAACAGAGCAAAATTTTTTTGAAAAGTATCTCAAAATTGTTGCATCTTTGATCTTGGGTCAGGAGAAGGCGTTGGGGAAGCGGAGAAAAGAACAGAGAAGATAAAAGGGCATGTGAGGGTTTCTGGGGTTTGGGCACTTCATTATTTCAGGATTCACTAGCACGAGAGGCCTGATATTTTTCTTCTTTTTTTGGACTTAGGAAGAAGAAGAGAACTAGAGAAAACTATACTGAACATTAAAGTAATGTGATTGATTAATTCCATTCTTCATCTAGAAATGGATGAGGTGGAGGCATCTTTTTACACAAATGTTTTGCGCAATTTTTTTTGTTACAGGTGTTGAAAGCTATTCAAGGCATAATACCTGTACCAATTGCGCACCCAAATGATCCAAGATTAAAGGAGCTTCAAGCACTGGAGGAGCAGAAGGCAGCCATTGATAAGAAAGCTGATTCGATGGTCCGTATGGAGCTCTGGTGCGGGCTTGGCTACCTCGTCATTCAGACAGCTGCATTCATGAGGTTGACGTTTTGGGAATTAACCTGGGATGTGATGGAACCTATATGCTTCTATGTTACATCCATTTACTGCATGGCTGGATATGCCTTCTTTCTCAGGACATCCAAAGAGCCTTCTTTTGAAGGATTCTTCCAAAGCCGGTTTAGTTCGAAGCAGAAACGTTTAATGAAGATTCACAATTTTGATATTGAAAGGTATAACGAGCTTCGAAAAGCATATTGTCCTCCCTCGAAGCCGGCAGTGGCTGCAAATGCCGCATCATTTGCTTCTTGGTGTAACAATGACACGCCAAAAAGACAAGAGTTCCGAGATATGCTTCAAGTAAGGCTGTAAAATGATCACTCTTTAAGACGGAAAAGCAAGGACTTTATAGCCCTTTTCTTTTTTTGGCTGGTTCTTTACAGGTCTGTTTTTGCATCTGAACCTAAGTGGTTATATTTTTGTAACGGCTCTTATAAAAGTATACGAAGAGGTTTTGATTTAGTACAAATATTGAGTTCATATGTCTTGTGATGCTTTTGATTTGGTACATCTGAATTAATTGGTCACACAAAGTGCGAGAAAAATCTAAAGGCTAGCATTGTAAAAGGCCAACAGCAAGCTTAAACAATGTAAAAAACGAATTAGAATTCAGATAGTTACAATCATGAACTGCCTAGCGTTGTAGTGAGCATTCGTCCATTGAGCGCATAGAGTTTACATTAGCAAGATACAAATAGATTTGCATCACAAAAGGGAAATCTAAAGTTAAGATAAAAAAACTGGGAATGTAAAAGATAAAATTCTTCTGTTAATGAATTAATGATTTTTTATCTTTTGGCCATTGCTTGGCTAATGCTTCTTATCTTGAATCCTATATTTACTTGTGGCCTGAAATGAAGGGTAAGCACTTTGTTAATAATAATTCCTTTTTTTTTTTTGTTGAGAATATTGCATTACATTGAACTTTTGTTCTTTTTTATTTATAAAAAGTCCACCATCGATTCATTCAGAAATAAAAAGTTCCTGTCAGACACTTCACCCACTTGCAAAGTAAAATGACCGACTGAGTAGAAGATGGGTGGACCCGCACCCATCATTCCATTGGCAGGCCACCAACCCAATTACAGCTGCCAACGTTGAAGGGACAATAAACACAGGAATGGAAAGTTGAATGGGCTTCCTAGTTGAATGGCCCTATAAGTTGGAAAAAGTTCGTGATTGTCACAAGGTCAAAGCCCACACTCTACGCAGACGATCTCATCACAGCTACAACTTCGCTGATGAAACACTCCGCAGGAAAAAAAAAAAAGAAAAAAAAAAGAAATTTGACCATAAACACAATGAAATAGACAGCATAGCAGCTCAATTGTAGTCGTTACCATGAGACATGGTACTGTAGTTACATCAAGCCGGCCCATGGCCAAAAAGTTTGTCGCCACTGCCACTGAGGGTGGCTGGCGAAATTTGCAAAGATTGTAGTCTTTCCCCGTAATTCTTTCTTTTTCTTGCAATAAATGAAAAATGAGAAGCACCTTTAGAAAGTTGAAATTTCTTTTGCTCAATCAAATTATGTAGAGGAGACAAAATGTCAGTCGCATATTTGTGGTCCTTCATGAAATTTATAGCATTTGTAGGCCGCAAACTTAGAAAAGAAAAAAACCAGAAAAGAACAAAACATATTATTGCCATCCTATATAACACATTGCTATCAGAATCTATAAGCGGTTGAAATCCGAGTTCGAAAAATAGATAATAAAGTAGAAGTGACAGTCGCTAGGCCAAGCCCTCATGTCATATCAGCCAAGGCAGCAGTAACTATAGTTGCATGTCAATTTATCTAACATAGTGTATTCACTGAAAACTCCATTCTCAAGTGCACGAGAGGGAAGCGTCGGATGGGATCGATGGTAATTAAATGTTAGAATATACCAACAAAAGTACAGTCAGAATTGGCTCTATCACTAGTTTTTCCTTTTTGTTCGGTATTTCATGATTCTAAAGACGTGACAAACCCGTTATGTTGATCATTAAAGAGCCAGGCACTAGTCGCAGGTTTCCAGGAACCTACCCGCACGCTACTGATGGCTGATGCCACTATTGTTCTAGTTCTTGTTCTTTTCTTCCCATTAATTTGATCTCTCAGTTTTTGTTATTTCCCTGTAAATCACGGAATCGGTGAAGCAGTATTGCCCAAACTTGTACCCTGTCGGACCCCGTCAAAGTTTCTTCCTTTGTTTTCTCGTCCAGTCAAAAGATTTCGAACCGATAAAAGTGGAAAATAATGTTATAAAAAGTCGATGTGATTGTGCATCTTAACAGTTCAAATATCTACAATTGTAATAGTGATTCACAGTGTAACATGCGTACAGAAAACTTGAGTGAAAGTGCATTCTCTCGTTTAATAATATACCTTATGTAACTGAATAAGGACAATATATGTTTTTAGAGAGGAATTATATGACAACTTGTCGAAACATATACTGTTAGTGTTAATTGGTTGAGCTGTAATCCTCATCGTAGTTACTAGTGTGCTCCATGTTTACAAGCAGGTCTAAAGTGCGGGCAGAGAAGAGACTCTTCGATTAGACTCGATGACTCTGGAAGCCTTGTGGAATCGGTACAGAGAAAAACGTTGGGTGTGGCAAAGACTATAAGTATAACGTCCAAGGTTTGAACACCTCCTTTGTCGACTTTCTTGATTTTTGACGGCAAAATATTCAAGGAATTTGTGCAAGAATATTCCAATTAAAATTCCGAAAGAACTAAACTGAATGATGAATTGCACCAAATGGGATTTATACAATTGGCATAGACTCATTTATTAAGATTCGCATCTGGCAACTGGGTAGCTTTTTTCCCAATGTGATATTGATGCAAGTATCTCACAAGTCACAACGAGTGGAATGAATAAAGAGTCGGACAGTTAAAATTTTATGATTTCATTTCAGACGTTGCGGTTTGAATCTTACTAATACCAAATTTTCATTCTCTATGTAATAGTATAGGTTTAATAAAATAAAAATAAAAAAAACAAGAGTTAAATAGGATCCTCATTAACAAGATTATCACGACAACATTCTCAAAGCCCCCGATTCCCTAAATGGCCTCTGTGCACTACATCTATGCTATTCTCTTTCTTTGGAAAGGGACGCCAATCAAACTATAGCCTTTGCCAAGATTCCTGCATTGATTGCTAACTATACCCAGCAAGACAGCTTTCTGGTTACGCTTCCAGAAGAAATGAAACATCGATGACTATGAATTCATGTTTCAACTTTTAATCTTATGGGAAAAGAAATGCTTATAGATTGGAATTCTTTGAAACTTAATCGGCCGGGTTGTCAAAATTCACATCTTTATTCGTGACTTGTAAGAGGGACTAACAAAGCCCATGAAATTTTATGATCAGTTCTTTCACAAAAAGTCTCGTTACAACTTTATTAAATGATCTCTCGTTACGACTTTATTAAATGAGCACATACCATCTTATAGTTTTTTTTTTTGGCTGATTATAATGTGAGAAAAAATTGGTAGAGAGAGAGTTGATATCAATAATGGCACAACAATTCGTATTCAGGGAGTGATAATTACTGATATATTGTTAGATTACAGCCAATTCATGATGGCTTCAACTGTTTCCAAACTAGATGAAAGACTCACTGGCACAACCAGTAAGCTGATTGAACGAAATTGGCGTGATTAAACTGTACTCCATTTGTTTTTTTTTTTTTTTTTTGGGAGGAGCCGAGGTGATGAAGCTGCTATATGCTACCAAATGCCGTGATTAAAGCAATGTCTTTGCCCTTGTGCATTCCCATTACCGTCTTCTCTGTCTAAAATCAGCTACGACATAATAACTTGAATGTTGAGTACTTAAACAAATGTTTTCCCATAATCTGTTTTGAGTAATCATCGAGAATTTGCTGTACAATGTTCACAAACAATTTATGGAAAAAGCCTGAAAGCAGAAGCCCGATATCATCAAGTCATTATCTTAAATATTTTTTAAATTAAAATCAGAAGTAACTGAAATTATTTTTATGCTCACACCATTAGTTTTTCCATCCAGTTAAGAGGAAAAAATTTACACAAACCACAGCGTAATGTTGAACATTATGGTTTGCACTTCTCATTTTACATTGATATTGAAGCAAGCATAAAAATCCAACTAAGGATTGGAAGAACTAGCAAGTAGTAATATTGTTTTACAGCATTCTTCACCCCCAACAAACATAGTAACCTACAACTACCTTTATTCACTTATTGACATGTATACACCCATGATATAGGACGGGGCCACGGATCATTTAATTTGACCGCTTAAACTTTCGAAAGCCTTAAGGTTTCTGAAAAAAAAAAAAAAAGGAAAAACCTCAAAATTATGAAAGATAAAGTGACCTGAGAGAAAATCTTCGAAATCTTGAATACCAGTGGCAGACAGAGCTCCTCTCGATGTCAAGTCAAAGAGCTTTCTCTTCGACGACGTCCAAATTGTCAGCTTCTTTCTCATTAGCAACGCCGCCTCCGACCTTTTTTCTTCTCGTCCGGAGATGCATTTTAACATAGAAATTCAACGACAGCAGAAGAATTGCCCCATTGAGAACCGAATTAAATATCCAGGCTCCAATTCCATTGCAATTTCCCTTCGTCAAATGCAGGGAAAGCACTCCGATATGGCAAAGCAAATTGCAACCCAGTAAAACTATCTGACAATTCACCACGAACGGGAAACAGGCGCTGGGCAGCCCAATTGCCGTCCAAAATCTGTAGCCGTATACGACGGCGTATATGGAGGTTGTCAGGAGAATCGCCAGCACTTGAAACGATTGCGAAAACTCCAGCCATAAAAATGACATGAAGATTAGTATCGAGTGGTTGAAGATTTGGAAGCCGGAGAGTTTCCGACGCCGGAGAATAGTGAAATAGGTGCGCAGGGTGTGGAGGAAGCGGGAGAGGTAATAGATGTAGGACCAGAAGAACACGCGCCCTGAAGGGCGAGTGCCTAGAGGGAAGCAGAGGAGCCATTGGAAAGTGGTGGTTTTGGAGCGGCGCCAGAACCAGCGGGTATCACGAATTTCGGCGGCGGTGGAGAGAAGGATGCCGGAGAAGATTGTGGCGGAGATGACGGCCATGGAGAGGGAATGGAGGGCGGGGAGTGGGCCCAAGGGCAGGGGCCGGTGATGGTTGCGGCGGAAGATTATGAGGTTGAAGAAGACGTGGAGGAAAACGGAGAAAAGAACATAACCGGCGATGGAGGTGAAGAGGAAAGACCACGTGGACCCCCATAATTCGGCGTTGCTCCACCGGAATCCGACAATTGAAGGATGTTCTGATAGGTAATATCTTACGTTCCGAAACAGAAACACCATCGTTGTTCGTTAGACGAGACTAAAACGGACAACCTCGTCGTCCTTGTCCTCGTCCTCGTCGGCAGAAAAACTGCACGAACAGATTGATTGCCGCACGATTGGATGATATGGAATTGAGAGGAAGATGGAATGCCAATTTTTTTTGTTTCTTTCTGTATTTTTGGTTGGCCTCAGGATTCTGCGAAGTTTCCGAAAGATGGATTGTTATGCCTTCTCCAAATTTTACGTAGGATGATCCATCATATCATATCAAATCAAATTCCGATATATTATAGCACTGCGATTGTTGGGAGACTTCACTTCACACTCCTCTTGTGGTCTCGAAGGGTAAAATTGTTGGTTTGATCGATCATCTGTTTTTGGTTAGGAAATTTGGGAGGTTGAGTTTGGGTTAAAAAGGCCAGCTAAATCACTGGCGGTCGTCGGGATAAGTTTACTTGCGTGGGTTCCTAATTGGAAAATTATGGGTCCTTTACTGGGTAGGATTAGAGAATTGATATTTACACCCCATTTCAATTCATGCATCATTGGAATAAAAATTTTGTGATAATAAGTAGTGAAAAAGATATGCAAAAAAGAAAAAAAAAAAAAAAAAAGAAGAAGAAACTGCATGTAGATATTTACTTGTAATTTAAATGTATTTGGTCTCTTGTTAGATTTTTGATCTAATTATGGGGTTATTTGAATTAAAAGTTGAGATAACATGGTCAAATATGAGATGTAAGGTGGCCAGTAAATTTAGTTAATTAATGGGCTTATTATTCAAATTTAATAAGATATAATCTAATTAAGTAGTCCTATTAGACCCATCAGAGATTATTAGATGAAAACCCTACTATGTCTAATATATAAGAAATGCTAGGTCTCCAGTGACTAAATTTAGTTTTCTCTCTCTACTATTTAAGAAAATTTAGTCACAAAATCCGGAGATAACTTGATCAGTGATTGCTTTCTTGTTTTCGCTAAACATGTCGTTGGATTGAAAATAAGATTTTTTTTTCTCACTATTCTCTAAATTATTATCCTAAGAATTCATGTATGATATTGGATTTTGAATAATTTTATTCTATCACTTAGTCCTTTGAGCCACCCGTTTTAAATCACCTACCCGTGCGTGTGTTTTTTAATGTTGTTAGTAAAGACTTTTTGTCAGTGCTTATATTAAGTTTTATTCTATCTCTATCTATTAATAAGTTTTAGAAAGCTTAATGGATTAACAAAAATTGAACTATCAATATCGACATCATAAGTTTTATTATAAAATAGGGTACATATATATTGTTAGTGTCCCGTATCTATGAATTAAATTGTTTTGCACAGACAGTGTAAAGATTTTTTTATACAAAAATAAATAGAGATGCAGCCTCCATGTACAAACCAATAATTATAGATATTAGTCAGTGATAATATATTATTTAATTAAAACCTACACCATAATTATATAGAAGATTAATCTTCACACACCTATCGGGCACCAAACCAGTGGGTGTATTGAGTACTTCTTCAGATAAAATTATATATGGCCATCAGTCGAGAGTAAGAGAATTGGGCCCACGGGTTGCAAAGAGTTGGGTTAATGATAGGAACAATTCTGAGGAGGGTTAATAGGGGAAAAGACCCGAAATTGGCAATATGCTTTTCTTTTCGGGTCTTTGTTTCCTTGGTTCATGATTAGCAATAACTATCCCTGTGGAATTATAATTCTTGATTTCGTCATTACATTTGTACTCAACAATGTTTCCAATTTTGCTTGCCTTTGGTGATTAACTATTTTAATGTAAATTTTCATTTACTCATAGTAAGTGTCGCACGTCAAGCCAAAATTACCTCAGAGATAGTCGAAAAAGTTTTAATCCCTCTCAAATTCTAAACCACTCAAGTTCAAAAGACCAAACTTTTAGCATTTTATTTTTTGTTGTATTATCCTATTTTTTCTTTTGGTCTCTGGAGAAAGGGAGTAGCTTGACATGGTGTGTTATGTGTCGTATAATAGTAAACATCCATCAAATTCTACTTTTTTCTACTGCCAAAATATTGGGATTTCGTAAATGACACCGGTATCTTTTTATAATAATAATTTCATATGCATTAGGTGTTCTATTACGGGTCTTTATCTCTTCCCCCCCCCCCCCCCCCCCCTTCCTCTCTCTATAGCTTTCCTACCATTGCCATTGAATTAATTTTTTATAATAATACAATATTTTTGTCTTTTTTTTTTTTGAGCATTGTCTTGTTTTTTTTTTCCATATATAATAGAAAAAATTTAGGTAAAGAATTAAAAGTGAACTTTTAAATTGGCAAATAAGCAAGAGAACTTGATTTCAGGCACCCTAAGATGCATGCACCTCTAAATGGCCGGTGCATGGTGGTTCTTAATTGGCGGAACGATTTGTTCTAGTTGCATGATACGTTTGAGGGATTTCGTTAGTGGGATAAAAAATTACTTGAGTTGAATTCCATTTATAATAAGGATGAATTCTAATAATGTGGGGAAGAATTGTCACACACTTGTTGCTACCTACGATTCCTTCAAGTAGTTGGTGGAAAGCAACCAATAAGATTCACACAATTTTTTCAAGAACTTTGTGGGATGACGGTTTGATCAAGTAGATAATTTTCAATTACGCTACTCCTCGTCAGTTGAGAGTCTTAGTAATAAACTAATAAAGAAAAAAGGGCAAAAAAACAAAAAAGAATTCCAACTACAACATTTCATGACATCATAGTGGTTCGATGACTCTGAGGTCGGTTTGCAATTGAATTCATCTGTGACTCGCATGGTTAATTATACTGGCTCGACATTTGTGGTCTACGTCTCCAGTTCGGCTCTTAATTATTGAAAAATCTGTCGAAGGATTTCTGGCTGAAGACACACCAAAATGAGCGGCGTACAGCACAAACATAGACAACAGTAGTGTTATTAGAATGGAAAGAAAAGTGAAACAATATTACCGACCGTATTTGGTTTTGGTCGGTCGGGGTGAAAGGTCAACAATGATTAAGAATACGTTAAAAAAAAAAAAAGAAGACGAAGAGGGAGATCATCTCTCACGCCAGGCCCAGTGGTTACCCAATTCCTGTTTCGTTTTAATTATCAATTATCTAGTAGTTTGTTTATGTTTTTGGTTAAACTTTTTTATGCTGGGAGAAAGAGTCTCTATAACTCGTATATGAAATACTTGTACCAAATGGCTACATTTCTAATATAAAAGAGTTCTTTTTTCTTTCCCCATCCAGTTGTTGGACCAGTAGATTTGCCCCTTTTTTTTAAAAAAAATTATTATATGATGGACTTGTACTTTTTTTGTTTATAAGGGGGTGTTTGGTTTAGGGGAATCAAGGAGGGGAATGGGTATCACAAGTAATGATACCCATTGTTGATATTTGTTAAACAACCTATCACTATCATTCAATGGGAATGATAGTGATTAATTGGGGTGTTAATGATTCCCCCCAAAATACTAGTCTATCAAACCCATTAACCCTTATTATTAAGGGCAAAAACACACCCATTAAAAAATAATATATTTTGAGTTACCCACTCTCAATACTCTCTCTCTCTCTCTCTCTCTCTCTCTCTCTCTCTCTCTCTCTCTCTCTCTCGTCTTTTGATTTTGAATATTTTTTATTAGTACTTTATAAATATTTTTACAAAAATTCTTTTTAATAATTTTTTTTACATTCAATAATTTTATAAAAAATTTTATTGAAAATCAAAGATATATAATACTCTCTGTTAATATAATAAAAATGACTTTTTTTTTAAGATTATCATTTCCATAAAACTCAAATTAGAGCATGACTATATTTAAAATTGAAGAAATTTTTTTAAATTTTTTTCAAATATACAAAATAAGAAATCTAAAAAATATGTATATCATAAATAAAAATTTTAAAATTTTAAAATTTACTTGAAAGTCATTTCAGTATACTAAACAAATATTCTTATAATGATACCCCTTCAATATACCAAACAAATATTCTTATAATGATACCCATTCCATTATTAAACCAAACATGTTGGGGGGAATCATCAAAACCCATACCCATAGTAGGGTTAATGATACCCATAATGATAGTGATTGAGGAATTTGAATCAAACGCCTCCTAAGTTTTCGTTCAGGACAATGATATGTTAGCTATTTGTTATTATAATTTTTAAATGAATAAATTTTACTGAATACTTTACATTTTTTAAAAAATTTATTATTTTTTAAACTTTTTATCGCCAGTATTTTTCTAATTTCTAGCAACACGAGAAGCAAAACTAGCATTCAAAATTGTGACAAAATTCGAAAGCAAATATTACTATACAAAACGACTAATAAGGTTAGCTTGCTCCATTGTAACGAATAACAGTACGACACATACAAAAAGATTCTCTTGAGTAATGATAGGATGTAGGTGGCGCCGTCTCTTTATAACCTTTGGCAGCAATGAAGAGGACAGTGTCAGCTCTGAACACCCTTCAACATTTTCTTCCGTTTTTCTAATTTTTTTGGGGGGTGGATATCATATCAGGGCATCTTTTCAACATGGCAATAATGATGCATGCATGATTAACGTGTTCAATTTTGGTCTCTTCGTTTTACTTTTCCACCTTTTTCTACTTGATTTGTATAGACGGTGAATGCACAGGATCTGCTAAATTACCAACACATTGATGATTGGCATTTTTTTTATGGCAATTTAATGGCCATAATTTTTATTATATAATATACGTGTTCTCCTTCGCGGACGCACAAAAACACCGCCATATTTGTAATGGTTGTACAGCACCTTTAAAATGGGTTCCTTTCTGTTTTACTATTCTTGTGCATTTGTATTGGGGTCCTTTCTTTTTTCACTTTTCTTGCGCACATTTATGACTAACAGGTTAATGAAAACCAAGAAGTTTTAATTAAAAAAGAAAAGAGAAAAATGATAAAAACACATTTGTTTGATTTAATTAGTCTATGTGTATCAGCATCGGTGCCTGCCATTGCAGCCACAGAAGAGCAATGTTCTACCGACGTAAACAGCAATTGAAATAATTACCAAATAAAAAAAGAAATACGGAAATAGTAGGGGGGCGGGGGGGGGGGGGGGGGAAGCAGCACTCTGGATCATTCAGTCAATAAGTAAGTTCGACAATTCAAAGCTCGTTAAGAAACGTGTTCATTCAGTCAATAGGTAGGTCTTGTCGACTGTCTGGTCAATATCGGGCTAAATAATAAAGGTTGATTGAGCGACAGTTCATGAAAACCTAGTACACATGATTGCAATTTTGCAACTAGTTGCGGTCCTTGTGGAAGATTAAGAAGGGAAATTTCCCAATTTTTGACTGCAACGAGTGTAAGTTTTCCAGTTCTTGACTGGAGTCAAAAAATATTTTCCTTATTCGAAATTTGACTCAACAAGTCAAGAAAGGCAGAAGTTTCAGACATCTAGGACCCTTACAGAATTTATATATATGGCATTATATGAACTTTTGCCGTGAAATGAATCCCCTGCTAAAAGCATGTTTTGCTTTCAATGGACAACCAACGATTTTGGGTATCCAAATGTCAATCGAATTTTATCTTCGAAGAATCGGGGGCTAACTCCACAAAAGCAAACAAACTGTCATCCTGCCATTGATTCAAGAACTCCATTATAGATTAAAGACAAATTAATGAACTGCTTCAATAACCTTTGTATGACTTTTCCAAAAAAAAAAAAAAATGTTAAGTCCAACTTTAGTCTTCATATATATATATATATATATATTGTGAGCAGGACAATAATTTTTTTAATCATCAATTCTTATTATAATATTTTTCCAAATTTGTACTACTTGGCAAGGAAAACGCTTAAGGGGTGGTTCCCTGGTCACTGGGCATGTAACAAGCTTGTAATGCAACCCACGTTATACAATTATTAAAAAAAAAAAAAAAAGGAAGAAGAAAAAAGAACCCTCCGAGGAAAGCTCGGCTTTGGTCCACCACTTGGGACGCTTTTTTGACCCAACCAAAGCTGGTTAGATCAAAAGTTTCAGACTTCTTGGGCCAAGCTGACACTGCTGAGATTGAACGACAAAGACTTGGCCCTGCTGCGATTGGTTACAGAGACAAATGTTGCCAAGTCAGGGGACTTGGCGCCCCAAATGAAAAACAATCCCACTCATCTTTATGGGGCCAATCAATTAAATTTAAGTTCCAAGCTAATCCTTTTTTAAAAAGCAAGCTTTAAATCAAGGATAAGTTGGCAATCGTTGCTCCTTTGAAAAAAAAATAATTATAATTGCTGGACAATGAGGGAAAAAAGGTATACATTTGGACTCTTTATTGGGCCTGAGAATGAGATGGAGCTATTATGCTTGGTTCTTTGCCAAAGAGATTCGATTTATAATGGACCAACAGGTCGTAAAATTGCTTGGACATTTTCCCGAAATTCAACAACTCTGTCATAGAAACCACAATTTGCCGTCTGCAATCCAACCCACAGAATAAAAAGGATGGCCGAACCCTAACCCCAAGATGAATTTTACGGGAAAGGAGCCCAGTTTGCCAGTCTGGTTAGTCTATCCTTCTATCTTTGGATCCTTATGTTTCCGCTTTACCTTTTCTAATTTAATGTTGTTTCGATTCATGTCCTCTAGGGGTCCACCCGGGGTCCACCGTGTTAGGTTAATTTGCTCTCTGTCCAAACGTTAAGAAATTTGCAAAATTGTTTTACTTTTCTTTTGGTGGATAAGGATTTTGATTTTGTAATGATATCTTGTTTATATTTTCTCCAATTTTGCAAAATTGTGTTTTGATTTGGGGCTTTCTCCATCCTCTTTCCAAAATTGGCAGTGTGTGACATGTATCTTGATGTTACATGATGTACAAATGTAAATTTAAGCCATATTTTTAACTGTTTTTTATATTTATTTTAAACTTCTGATTTTAAAAAAATTTATTTTGTGATATTCTTAACTACTTTTTTTTCTCTTGCTTTTAGATTTTAATTTTTAACTTTTTTATCAATTTTTTACAAAAATCATAATCATTCGAGAACAAACCATTAGATGCCCGGGGGGGTGGGGTAACCCAAAAAAGGAAAGAGGATAAAACAGGTTTGGCATGTGGGTAGAGTTGCACAAATATCTTGATGAGGTGGGGATGGGAAGTTGGGACATTAATAATGAAGGATGAGTCCCCTTCCTTTTTTTTTTAGTTGAGTAAATGAGTCTTCTTCTTTTATTTTGAGAAATTAAAAAAGAAACCAAGAAAACTCGTGACGAGGCATGTTATTTGCACATGAATTTAACCATTTTCGTTCAAGAAGCACATAAAGCTACTAATTAACTAAACAAATCATATTCAGAAAACCAGCCGTGACTAACACTCATGAATGCAATGTCTGAGAGAGTTCACAACTTCACAACAAATTAAATGGGTAAATAAATGTTTGTGTTGGGTAGTATAACTAGCATTTAATTTGCTGTTCAATTAGTTCTTCCTCTTAATTAGCTGATAGGTTCTTCTAGCCTATCGCAAAAATTGTGAGGGACCTCAAAAATGATTACCCTTTCTGAAGATGGCATTTTGGAAGTTCAATGTTTTTTTTAACAAAATTAATGAGGTAGAGTTGAGTTGTGTCCATCTGTGTGTGTGAAAGCTCACATCTTAATTAACGTCTGCGTGAACTTAATTGGCATTAATTCGCTGTCCTCGATAACTAGTCACCAACTAGAACTAGCACTGTACGAATCACATTATTATGTCTCTAATTAATCTAAACTCCATTAATAAATAGGAGCAATACATAAGTACTTCTAATAGATAAATAATAGTACTTAAATGGTTTTAATGTACTTTTCAATGTGGTACCACTGAGGCAGCAACAATTTTCGGTTGTTTTGGTAGTAAAATATACTCCCTCCGTCTCATTTTGATAAGCTTACAGGTTTTTTCACACAGTTTAAGAAAAGTTAGTTAATTTTATTGAAAGAATGAATTAATTTATGATGTTACTAAAATATCCTTATATTTATCATTAAATATTTACATTAAATACAAATAGAAAATTGCACCATAAGTCAAATTAATTCTATTTGATGTGTGAATGCACGGTTTGTTATTCACTTTCACTTATAACAAAGTAATTAAATAGAGGCATTTTAGAGAACTTAAAAATTAACTACATTCTTCAATTGGAAAGTGGATTATAATTTGGGACGGATAAAAAAGTAAAGCAAGTCTATCAAAATGGGACGGAGGTAGTAGTTGTTTCTTGAGTTCGAATCCCCAAGTGGATCAAATTGTTCCACCATCTGATGACAGCACATTAGGCTCTGCCCGAGCCCAAGCATCTTGTTTGTGATGATTATTTTCGTCTTTTCGGCATATTAATGATAAAGTGAAGCATCACATGGTTATAAAGGTGAAGATGTCACAATTTAAGCTGGCTTTTTCACCGGTTTCTAGTTTAGCAGTCCATTTTCTGAAATTTGGGATGGAACTCTCATTGTCGCTGGATCTGAGGTCGGCCCACATGGCTACTGAGAAGCAGCATTCGGGCGGGTAGAGGTGGCAACTTTTCTATCGTTATTGCGGTTAGCAATTAAAGTCTTGGCGTCATTTATGGGCCAACAGAGAGAGAGTAAAATGGGGAGGAGTAAGGAAGAGGAAGAAGGTGCTAGCAGAGGAGTAGTACTATAGTACTAATGGGAACTTGAGAAGGTTTCCCTTTTGGAATTATCAATCGATTTAGGAGACATGGGCACAAAGGTAGGACTCAAGCATTTCACCTTCCACAGAATATACGCGAAGAAGGAGCCAAAAATCAGTCGTAGGGTCACTATTGCTTGTTTAATCAGTTAAAGTTCTTCGGTGTTTTGCTTTCAAGTTTAGAAGTGAAAACATCAATGTGGGTCTCCTTCCACTAGGCCTCAGAGAGTCTCAAAATTTTGAGTCTAATAATTGGAAGCAAAAAATATTTGTAAAGCTACTTATACTGAATTTCAGTCATCATATTATATTTGTGAATGCCTACTAAAAGTCTTAATAATGCATAATATATTAAGTTTAGAAGCATTTCTGTTCTCACATTAAAAAAATAATGATAAAAAAGATATTATAACCTAGATAGCAAAAAGGCAGATCGTATAGTGCTGAAAGATTTTCTCTTGAGCTAAAGATTCAGCTTCAAGAATTGACGAACATGAAACTTGAAACTGACAAACGTTAAATGGAAGACATGAGGATGTGATTCTACTATCAAGGACGTGGATGGCTCAGCCATAGCACATAGATGACAGATATCTACCACAAACAATAAATACAATAAATAAAAGAGGAGAGAAGACGATTGAAATTTAAAAACACCACACTTGTTCCGCTATTTAACTAAGTAGCATATTTAGGCTTAAGATACAAGGCCAGGCCAGGCCAGGCTCCACTTATAATTCTGCGGGAGCATACTCCAATCCCTGATTTTTCTTGTAGTAGTTAATAATTGGATGACTTTCGTGTCCATATAGTCCTGTCTTTCTGGTTCTAAGGACAAATAAATTCGAAGGAATTTACTTACCTGAGACTTTACTCAATTTTACAAGTAGGTAAGGTAGTCAGTCAACAGCGTTAATCTAATCCTCCATGTTTTACTCATGTATTCCGACAAAGAAAAAATAAATAAAAGAAGTTGTTTATCAAGTACACTAGTAAGTAGTATCAATCAATTGACAAGCTAACATTAATTACGCTCTCTAAGTTGCTTATCATTATAGAGTGAACTAAACTCCATAAGTTTTTGGCGGATCGACCTCCCTACTTACACAGGGAGAGACTTCACGAAACATATAGTCTTTTATACCTCTCTCCGGAATCTGAAGTCCAATCTCCCCTTCTCAACTTTTGGCAAAATTCTTTTGCTAACTTTGTGTGTATGCTCATATAGATAATGTCAAGATCCTCCCTGATTATCTTTAGTCCTTTCATTCCTTTCCTAGTTATCATCTCTTTTTATGCAACTGCTACCGATGCTACCACCAATAACAACCATCTTAAATTTAGAGAAGCGCCAAAATTCTACAACTCTCATACTTGTTCTCAGATAAACCATGGCTCTACTACATCCGCAGCAGCTGATGACAGAACCTTGGAGATATGCTCTAACAATGCAGTGCACGTTGCCATGACGCTCGATCTAACCTACCTCCGGGGATCAATGGCTGTAATTCTGTCGGTGCTTCAACATACTTCTTGCCCCGAAAACGTTATCTTCCATTTTGTTGCTTCCTCTAATTCTGCGGATATTGCCCACCTCAACCTCACCATGTCTAAGTCATTTCCGTATCTTTGCTTCAGAATCTATCCGTTCGATGATTCACCCGTGGCGGGATTAGTATCCACCTCTATCCGGGCTGCTTTGGATTGTCCTTTAAACTACGCACGTAACTACCTTGCGGATCTCCTACCCACATGTATCCAAAAGGTAGTCTATCTGGACTCTGATTTAGTCCTCGTGGATGATATTGCCAAACTTATTGCAACTCCATTGGTAAATAATGATGAACCAGTAGTTTTAGCTGCACCTGAGTATTGCAATGCCAATTTCACGTCCTACTTTACGCCCACGTTCTGGTCCAATCCTTCGCTTTCTTTAACGTTTGAGAATCGTAAACCTTGTTACTTCAACACGGGGGTCATGGTGATTGATCTCAAGAGATGGAGAGCGGGAGATTATACTAGAAAGATAATAGAATGGATGGAGCTTCAAAAGAGAATGAGAATTTATGAGTTGGGCTCTTTGCCTCCTTTTTTGCTTGTCTTTGCTGGAAATATAGCTCCCGTGGATCATAGATGGAATCAACACGGCCTTGGAGGAGATAATTTTAGGGGTTTATGCAGGGATTTACACCCTGGTCCTGTAAGCCTCTTGCACTGGAGTGGAAAGGGGAAGCCATGGGTTCGACTTGATGCTAACCGGCCATGTCCGCTTGATGCCCTGTGGGCACCTTATGATCTCATACAAACACCATTTCTGCTTGATACTTGAGGTAATGTACTACATATTCATTCTTGCTTTTCTTTTTGTCCAATTTTTGGGGGACCATTATCTGTTATAAAGGTGGTTGGCCAAGTTGTTTAACAATTCCTTATTGATTACAGATGTGTTACTAATAGTTTGAATCACACGAGAAGGCAGAGATCTGTGGTTTGAGATCCTCCTCTACTGTGAGTATAAATTTTACTATATACCAAGATGGTAATACAGCCAGATGATCAATAATGATCGTTTGAAGATTATACATATAGTTATTGATAGATAATACAATTTTAAGGAGTGACTAAATGTACTACCTGAAAACTGTTTTTAATTGTAGTTGGGAAAATTAAAAAAAAAAAAGAAAAGAAAAGAGGACGTTGATCTCTATTGGATCTCCTTTTGCGGTAGTTAATTACCTTAATTGGCGGTTTAGTATTCGTTATAAAATGTGATATCGCCTATTGCTTTTGTTACGCACGCACACTAAAAGAAGATCCACTAAAATAGAAGATCCACTATTTGTTCCCATTTTCTTGAAGAAATCTAACAATCTTTGATGGAATCACTTGCAGAATATCAAATTAATATAATCTCCATGGCCATATAGGAAACTGGATAGAGGAAATCAAAACGATGTGCAACATCTTATTGTTCTTTTATATATCCTTGTTATTGAGCCATGCCCTATTGAGATAGTTTCCTTTTGCTTTCTCCCCACGTCTGAGCAATTACACACGAACGCTCTCAATTTGAACTTCCGAATTATAGTATCGAAATGGAAACTAAATGAAGGCATCAAATTAGAATAAAACTCTACCATCATACATGTTTTACCTTCAGTATAATAAGTAAGGATAGCTCCTAATCTGGTCTGTTTAAGTTTCTCTAACTATTTTTAACACAGCTTGACATTACTAGTTAAATTTCAGAGGATGATATAATTAGTTTTCAGTTCTTCCAGATAGGAATAGGAACCTGTATTTTGTTGAATTATTTGAGTTTAGTTATGGCTTGTCACGCTATAAAAAGCCAGAATTAGATAGATATCACGTGGTTGTCGAATATATATACTGGTGTCCACGTTGTTCTTATACTTGTTTAAGTAAAATGTTTTTAAGGCATTAAACATGGTACTGATTGGACAGCCATTAAAGATAATTTTAGATTTTTTTTTATTGGAGATAATTTTCTGTACTACCTTAATTACCCTCGCACCAAACATTGTGGTGTTGATGGATTTGAGTAAACACTCAAACTTTAATCTAAAACAAAACACAAAACTTTCTCTAATTGCCCGATAAAAGAAGGGATTAATGGGAAAATATGAAGATTAAGACTGTCGGTGCCTTCTTCCTTTTTCTGGAAAGGAGAGAGAGAGAGAGAGAGAGAGAGAGAGAGAGAGCAGCAAATGCTTTTTGTTTGAAAATCTTGGCAACTTTTGGGGGTCGAGGAGCACAAGGCACACGGGCTGAGAGAACAATTGAGAGCAAAGCCTTCATTGACATGCAGCCGTCGGATTTGATACACGAGGAACTAAAGGTATCAGATGCCTGGGTGGGTCCCCAATAAAAGTACAAATATTAGAGGATTAATCAAAAAGAACTTTCTTCTCGACACTTGTACAACCGTTATTTGTTCTCCTGTAATTTCGTATCTAGATGCCTCCTACGTCGTTTTCTGTGCTTTTCTTCTTTTTCTCGTTTAATTAATGCATTGGAGAGAGTAAGGCCCATTAACTAGAGTTGAAAAGACCTTATTCATGGCTGACATTAGACAGAAATGGGCCTGGACTTTCCAGACATGGGTGCACCGAACCATATCTAAGATGGCCCGATTGTCGTGACTTTTGCTTTTTGAGCCTTATGTGGCTTAATATTTGTGAAATTTGGATGACCAAGCTAAGAGTAAAAAATTACAAATATTCGTTGGATGAACTCTTTTATTTTTTTCATTAAAATGAGAATTATTTAAAATAGCCTGCAAAGTGCAATGGGAAAGTCACTCGATTTAAAGTTGATGAGTTATTTTTTTTTTCTTAATTTTATTTTTCGAATTTGGACCAAAAAATGTCTTAATAGGAACATAATTTTTCTATTCACGAAAAACAATTGAAGAATCAACAAGAGAATTGACTGTATTATTTGTCAAGATGAAGTCAGTCAGATCACAAAAACACTTACAATTTTTCGAAGAACAAAAAATTCCCCAAAGTTCCCAATAGAAAAAAGACAAGTTCAATTTGAAAGAGCAAAACAATAACACTAAAACACTAGAAGCCAGTTACTAAACATGTTAACCCAAAATATCCATCCTTCGATCTCCAACCTGGTTCTCACATCCTCATTCTTTATTCACTTCAACGGCCTTCATAGTCATCATGATCTCTCGTGGTTCTATTTCGGAAATGTTTGTAGTAAACGTACTGTAATATGATCTATTATCATATCCATTAAGGTGCGATATTCGAATATGGGATGTTCTTGGAAATTTATAAATTCTTAACAGAAAAGTAGTAAAGGAAAAATAAGTCCAGCAAAGTAATTCCAAATGACAAGTCAAAAAGGATACAAATAAGTCCAGCAGCACGCAGGCAACAGCATCCAGCAACCACGGCATATTCGCTTTAATTTTATCCCATTCAGTATTTCTTACTATAATGCTGCAATAAACAGTAAAAAAAAAAATCACACACTAACGTGCATGGAGAGGATTTTCGAGCACTGTACGTACTTCACTCGCCCTATATTATATTTGTTTTATTCTTTAGCCAGACAAACTTTTTACTTGTTACTAATAATTTTTAACACAAGTTACTTGTATGACCCCAAATTTGAGAGATGGTACCTGCCCACATAAGTGATATTTGCTATCAGTGCGAAGATAAACATCAGAGGATTTAAGCCCTGAAAAGTTTTAGAAGAAATCTTATTACTTATAATGCTTTGTGATACGCAAGTAAAGTATCGAGGACAGTAAGATTTTGATAGTGAAGAAGGTTTTTAGAGTGTCTTACCTCCACGCTTCCCCTTTTAATCTGTTTGGGAAAAAAAAAAAAAAGCCTTATCTCAACAAATATATATGGTAACAAATTAAAAAGAAAAAGCATGACAGATGCAAAAACTTATAAAAAGTAATTTAAGGGGGTATATATTCAGGTCATAATCACTAATTAGGTGAGACAAAACTTACATTTAACCATATTTGGGGCAATCGACCACCCATGTAAATAGCAGCCATCATCCATCCCAACCATTGCCCAAATGCATCATGTCCCATTCCATGTTCCTGCTTCCATAAGTTTATATATTAATCCTAAAAGATTAAACATAGGAACTCAAAAGGCTAGCAGTTGAATAGCAGTTAGTTATAATCATACTTGTAGTAATTTTCTCCCACTTAATCCAACATATGCTTGCATAGCCTTAGTTTGTGGAGGCATGCCCACTGACGTAGCTAAAAATGCAACATAACCTACCTGTAAACAGTCATGTGTAACATTAATATGAATGTCAGCAATAATTTGAGATTCTAAATGGCCTACAAGCCAAGTATCTTTGGTCCATTTGTTCAAGAAGTTCATTGGGTTTCTTCCGTCCTTTTTCATCCTCATTTAGCCATTTTCATCGTCACCATTGGGTTTCTTCAGTCCTTTTTCTTCCTCATTCAGCCATTTTCATCTCATCTTTACAAGTTCTAATAGCAGGTAGAGATGGCGGAATATCTTAATGCGACACCAAAGTTTTGTGAATAAATCCTATCAGTTCATTTTTGTGAATAAATCCTATCAGCTCATTCTCTTTCAGGATCAAAATAAAATAGTAGCATCGAGACTAGTTGAGACAAAGACAAAGAAGAGAAAATCACAGCCGGTCTAGAATCTAGATGAGATCAAAGGCTAAAAGAGTTACAAGAAAAAGTCATACATCAAACAACAACTCGGTCAAGCCAAAAAAAAAAATCTGAAATTGTATTTCTGAAGATCCAATTAACTAGTATTATTAATCAGAACCCAATCTGAAGATCCAAATAACTAGTATTATTTTGTATCATTTAAATTACTTGCTATAAGTCTAGTCAATTTTACATTAGTTTAATCTCCAAGAGGTAACCCGTGACCAACACCTGCATATTGTTATTCTGTTATACGTTTTGGTTTTTCTTAGGGCAAAAAAGGAATTTCAATACATTAAGCGTCCGGATGTAAAACATTTTCCTAAGGAAATTGTTTTCCTAAGAAAACATTTTACATGGAAAATTTCATTTTCTTTACAATTTTCTGGTATTTGGATGACAGTGTGAAAATCTTTTGAGAAATAATTTGTTTTTTATTTTTTATTGTTAATATTAGCTAAATAGACTAATAACAATTATAATAAATGTTTGATAAGTAAATAGAGTGAACTAGAGATTGTTTTGTTTGTAATTAATCTTCAAAGTAATATAATGGTAAAATATAAATAACTATAATCATATTATTATGGAGTCCAAAATTATGAAAAAAATTAGTTGATAAGAATAAAAAACAAAAATTAGTTTAGTAATTGAAGTTATAAAAATAAGTACTTAAGGTTTAATGTCACTTTTGAACTCTAACGAAAAAAACTTACATTCATTGAGTATATAAGTTATTTTCAGTCACAGGAAGAAAATTGAAAAATATTTTATACAGAAAAATATTTTCTGATATTTAACACCAAGGAAAATTCTGAAAATATGTTCCAGGGAAATATTTTCAATCCAAACAAATAGAACCTAAATTGTACTACTTGTTAAAAGCAGCCATTGAGTCCATAGCTCAATCGCACGCCCACAAGAAGACAAGGGCCCAAAAAAAAAAAAAAAAAAAAAGGCCCACAGATAAGTATGCAGGTGAGCAACAAAAACAACTGAATCTAAAGTGTCATTTTGCACTAACAGCAAACCCCAAACATTTCACAGAAGTGCTTTACAACGAGACACTTACGGATCGTGGTATTGGCTTAGGTTGGCTGGCAGTAGGAGAAGCATTTTCAAGAATTGTCTCCTCCTCTGACGAAGAGCCATCGTCAATGCCAATGGCCGACGGCCCACTTTTAACTGGCCAAAGGGACGAACGAATTGGCGGAGTCGCGCTGCCGGCTAAAGATCTTGCTGACCTGAGGAACCCGGATATGCACAAACTCTCAAAACCAATTTACTTTTCTTTAATTTATTTTGTCACACAAACTATCCATTAATCCTGAAGTACTCTAATCATTTTAGAAAGGGAAAAAAAATTCAGAAGCGACAAATACGCACGTGTAGTAGTAATCTCTGCGTTGTGAAGTTTTGGAAGGGCTTTGGGTCTTCTGTTACACAATTTGGTGTTACACTCATGTTAACTCATGTTACATCACTTTAGTGATTGACAAGTGTACTTGTCTTTAAAGACATGATTAGTGGGTGTACACTTGTCAATCACCTAGGTGGTGTAACATGAGTGTAACACCCAATTGTGTAACAGAAGACCCAAAGCCTTTTGGAAGTGGTAATAGGTATTGGAATCCCTGAATCGGTCGACTTCTGTTTGTGTTTGTGTGGTTTCAAAGGCTTTTTCTCATCTTCGTTCTAATACCTCACGAAAATTTGATAAATCAGTCACGTGGTACAGAGAAAAATTAAACCTAGTAAAACTGCAATGCATGCGGAATTCTGGTACGGTAGTTCAGTGAATCTGTACCTCTAGTTTAGAATTGTTCTTTCGAGCTTTCCACCAGCCATATATGTGATCATAGTACAAGCTTTGCAATACTAATAGAACAGTAGTAATCGTGTACAGCTGCTCAAATTGTAATAATAGAACCATTTAACCACAAGAATATGGGCAGATAACCAATATTTAAGGTTGAAAGAGTGTATTACCAGAGCCGTGTAAAATTGGGTTGGCAACTGCACCGTCAAGAAAAAAGTGATCAGTGTGAGAGAAAAAAGAAAAAGAAAAAGAGAAGATAAAGGATAGGAACTTTAACCAGATCCATAAATTCTCATGACTTCAGCCTTGCAGGATAACTGCTGCAGTCGAGCCATACTATAGTTTCCTTTAATTACAAAAACAAAGATTTACATAAATGGTCCTAAAAGCATGGCAAACAAAAGCTTACTGTTGCAGGCTCAAGAATGCAACCCACTAAATTGAATATGTCTCTGCACGAAGAATACGAAACAGAATAAACAAAAGCATTGAATTTGAGGAAGATAAACACAGCCGTAACTCGTCCTTGAATATCTCTACCAACATGTAAATTTAAAGAAATTCGACCATACAGAAGGGTTATATTATACAGGAGAAAAGTGAAAAAAGAAAAGAAAAGGAAGAAGAAGAGAGACTGACCCGGCAACCCAAGTGAAGAGAAACAAGAGAGAAATGCCATGGCTGGACTTTGTGCGGAAGTTGGTAACGATTTGAGGGATTTCAGCCACTCCCCAACAGAGGAGGCTTAAGAGGCCTAAAGCAAAAGAGAATCCATCTCCGGTATTGCATAAGCAGTCCTTGAAATACTTGTTAATCCAACCAACGCATGGCTTCTTCTCTTTTACACAATAAGAGACTGAATTCAGCACCAAGCCCTGCATTTTTTTTCTTATTATTATTATTTTTTTCTGTCCAGCGAAAGTTGAGAATGGCTGGTATTAACGCAAAATGGCCATGGAGGAGGACGGCTATGGAATCCATTTAAATAAGTATACTGGAAAGAAATTCTGGATGTAGCAGTGTTTTGACTCTTTTACCCTTCTAGCTTAGTCCTAGCTCCTCCCCTTCCAAGTGGCATCGAATTCTTTAAAAAAAAAAAAAAAATGGAGAATCGTTTTTAAACATTGGCAAGTTAGTCCATCAAATCTTGATCACTTGTTCTATTTTTATTGAAGTAAACTTGATCTATCTATTCGGCAAATTAAAAAATTGTTGTTTATAATAATTTCCTCAGCTTACCATTACCAACGGAAAGAATCATTACATATTTTTATTCTTAAAATATAATTTTCTTCTGAATTTGGAGGAGGAATATATATATTTACATATTGCTGATTTTCGGCATCTCCAAACAACAGGAGAAGGATTGTCAATGGTTGTCTTATTACTATTTATGGGATCCTACTGTTCACACGGTATCCTTCAAAAAATTGAAGAAAAATTGGAAGTAATTTTCAGAGGAGATCTTTTTTTTTTTAGAACTTTCAGAGGAGATCATGTCTGAAAAGCTAGTAAGTAGAAATATGTACAGTACATAGGCCAAGTTCAAGAATCTTTGGCCAATGAATACACAGAGAAATATCAGGCTTGTTTGCTTAATTAAGTACTTCGTTGAATTTGACCTTCAGAATCATCTACATACAAATTCAAAAATAGTGGGTGATACAATACAATACAATTCTTGAGAAGCAGCGACGGTGCGCAGCAAGCTGGAGAGGAGATTATAGCACACGTGTATATATTTGTACTCATTTGTTTTCGTGTCTATCTTCAGCATGAGGAAATAGGAGGATTATCTTCAGAACTCGTATAAGCAGATGATGCATGTCCACTGGAGACATGACTCTCCATTCCTCTGTTTTGTCGGTTTACCATAATTGATGCGTGCTTCTATGCTGCTGCAAATTGCTAGAAGCAGCCGCAGCTTTTTTTTCTTGAGTTGTCGTCTTTTGCAGGAACTTCCCAACTGCCTCCCACCAATTCTCTAAATAAATACTACCGCAAACCATACCCTGAGCACGTTGGACTTTCAAACATGTGGATGCCACTAATCAAATTTCATCAAGTTCATCAATTGGCAGAGAGGATATCTGCCGATTTCTCAGTCATCATATCATGCAAGTTCTGGGGTTTACAGATGCTAGAATACTAATGCATAATATTCAAGGGAATTATGCACTCCACTTTTATTTAAAAATCAGCTATCATTTCAATCACCTAGGTTTGATTTTTTCTCACGGGACATATTTTAACATGGTCTTCTCATGACTTAGAACATACAATCTGTAACACTTTGACAGTAAAATTATAACAAAACCATGTACTGAGACATAACACCACGACTTTCGACATGAGACTCTTACAACATCAAATGAATTAGTCAGCATTCCTATATTGGATTTGTTATAACAGAAATTTTGAGTCCTTCCAAAAGTAAGAACTTTTGGGTCCTTCCAAAGCAACTCCTGTTGCATCTGCAACCAGAACTTCTATTCTGGTGACACCATGTTACATTTTCCAACAGAAAACTCCGGTTAATTAATTTGCCTCTGCCACAACCAGGGAGCTGTTTCCCCTGATATTAACATTTTTTTTCTCAAATAGAGAATAATTAGTTTAATAGTAAACTAAACATCTCTTTCTTTCCTCTTTCTGCAGGTAAACTTTTCCTTTTCTCCTTTGTTTACAAGCCCTGGATTGATGCTTTCGACTGTTAAGACATGAGTCTCATGAAAAGGGCAGATTATGCACAATTGGACTAACCGTATGTTGAATGATTTCCTGCAATCCAGACCTACAAGTAGGATGAAGAAGTTTCATCCCAGCTCCTCCTTCATACAGTTACAATACAAGATAGAGACTCGCTTCTCCTCACTGTAACCCCCCCTTTTAACATAAGGGGATTCAGACATTTGAGACAGATGAATTGTTGTCCATGGTCCTGCTCATTTATTCTTGACCAAATTCCTTGCAAATGTAAAGATTTCCACTCGTAGAGCAGGCTCATCATCGACTATGTTGTATATTTTTCCGACCTAAAATCTAAAGAAACTGAAATAGAGTTCATTCAACAGTTCAAAGGTAATGTATACACCAAAATAAAAGCCATCAGCATGTTTAAATATATGAGAATAGCAACACTCTTAATCATTATAGTTCAATTGTGTGACAAACACATCGTACTCTCAATGCAACGTAATTAAATTGAATGACAAAATCCCCAAACCAGAATATTACTTTTCCATAAAATGGGTCAGTTTCAGTGATATCAGAAGCAAAATTTGGCTTCAGTTCATGTTATACATGTAATATGAGTGCTTGAATGTCAGTAAGCGAGCAAGAAGAGAAACATTTGAAAATTTTTTAAGGTTAAATCTACGTTCCATTGAATTAAAGAGGAAAGCAGGTCTCGTCAAATTATAATGACAAACTTTTTCACCTTCTCCAGAATTTACAGTTATAAGAGGTAAGTTTCCACCTAAGAACATATACTAACATCTCTTTTCTATTTTGACTTAAAAAGAGTTGAGACCCATTCTGAGGTCTCTATCTATTGCAGTAATATTCACATCATTCTACAAAATCAGCGACCTATAACAGGACTAATAAACTGATCAATAGCTTCATTAGATTCTCTGGAAGTCCAAGCACTGTCATGCATCTGAGAAGAGGATTGAGTGAGAACACAGAGGCTGAAGACGATCTCTACCATTTTAGGTCGCTCAGAAGACTTCTCTGATATGCATGCTCTGGCCAAACTTGCCAAGCTCAGAGCTTCAGCTATGGGATAACAACTTTCCAGGTCTGGATCTATCCACCTCCTTAGCCTTTCCTCTTTCTTTTCTTCGACCTCCAAAATTCCTTTTATTTCTTTCCACAACATCACTATTTCACCATTATCTTTTATTTCCATTGATTTTCTTCCCGAAAGTAACTCCAGCAAAACAACTCCAAAAGCAAATATATCAATCTTTAGCACTCCAGAGTTTGTAGCAGGTCTGGCCAAGGAGAAATTTGAAATCTTAGCTCTAAATCTTGAATCAAGAAGTATGTTACACGTTCTAATATCCCGATGAACAATGCTTGGTTGAGTATGTTCGTGCATGTATTGCAGGCCGTTAGCAACATCCAAGGCAATATTCAATCTTTGACTCCAAGTGAGGACTGCTGTGGAGGCAGAAGAAGATGTTGACCTAAGGAACAACCACTTATCCAGTGACCCATTCTCAGCATATTCAAAAACAAGGAAGAGGGTCCTTTCATTGTCTGAAGATATACCCATTAACTTCATCAAATTTGCATGGCTTACTTTCTGTAATATACTCAATTCCTCTGTGGCATCCTTGGCCTTTTTTACAGCAAAAGTCCGATCGTGTAAGTTGGCCCTGTACACAGATCCTCCAATCCTGTAGATTTCGCTCAAACCCAGAGTTGCTTCCATAATCACTTCCACGTCATAAACAATCAGCTTGCCAAGATAACCTGAAACTCCAGGGAGAACCTTATCCTGATTGGCTTTATACCCAAAGGTTTCGACCTTGGATTCTCTTTTTGTCCCAATAAGAACCGGAGTTTCCACAGAGGAGTCATTAAGCGCCAATGATTTCTTTTTCTTCAACAAAGGATGGATGCATGACAAGAGAGCTAATACTATCAACAGAAAAGCCATGGTAATACTTAAAGCAGCAATAAGAATCCACCTGCGTTTAGATTTGTTTGTTGGAGAAGGCGGAGAGAGAGTTTGCAAAATAAGTGGCTGTTGTACTGGTATTAACACCGGAAGACATACCGCGGCAGAGAAGTTCCGGTAATTGTTTTCTGTATCAATAGCTAATGCTGATGTGTTAAACATGGCACTAACAGGCGACAGATCATCACCTGGTTGCCATACATAAGTAATGAGGTATTGGAATCTTTTATTTAAGTTGGCCTTGGTAGGGCACTTACAGAGCAAAGGGAAGATCACTTCTAACCCAATTGTCAAATTGACAGGATTCGAAGTTGGGTTCATGTCTTCTACATACTGATACTTCGTCAGGTTCTCGAAAGCATGGATTGAAACTGAATAAAAGCTATCATCACTCTTGATCTGATACGTAACATTAGAGAAGAAGTAAGATCCATTGCAACTACACTTGATGGGAATCAATAAGAGTTGATCAGGAACAAGCTGAGCATGTTCTGAAACCAGCTGGCTGGCTTCTGCAATATTCAAACTACTTACACCGAACAGGCGAGAAATACGCCCCAAATCCAGATAATCAGAAGACTGGACACGGTACGTGACAAAAGTGTCACAGAATGCAGTTGAGTCTGTAGAACATGAGAAGTCCGTATCAGCTGTATTAACAGATTGAGCAGCAATCAGCGAGGCTGAAAAGACTAGAAATTGAGATAAAATTGCTTGCAAGGACAGAAGAGAGACGGCCATTGCCGAGAGTTAGGAGGTCCTGTGAGCTAACTCGGATGTGCTAATGTTGTCATTGTGTTATAAAAGTTGACAGAAGATCCAAACAGCATTTGTAGTCCCGTTTGCTCTGCCTGGTATATATTTCGAGAATGACTTAAATAACGAGATCAATATGAGTAATTCGACAAAGACATCTTCATCATTACTCTGTAATTTTCTGTAAGGGTTCATTTTCTTATCGTCTTTGAGAGGATGTCATGCATTAATATAATACATAGCCCAAGTCAAGACGGCAAGAACTCGTCCATCCAACAAATATTTATGAAGAAAAATGTAGACATAGTCGAAAATATTTACATAAATTAAGAAGTTAGACAGCTGCAACTAATGGTAATCGTCTAAAGAGCCCAGGTCGAGCCAAATCCTGGTACCAATGCTGGTACTGTTTCATCTCCTAGGTAGAGCCTGTCGGCAGACATTCAATCATATAGGAATTGTCCATTGGGGTCGAGTAGTTAAGCAGAACAGGACAAGGTAATATTCCTTGACCTGCATTACGGTATCTTTTTGAGGTGACATCATACTGAATTGTCTAAAGGAAAATAATAGTATTAAAATTTTAAAGAACTCAAACGACCTGTCAAATTGTGACGCTAACAGATGATGACCGAACCTTCACAGTTTATATCTCTAATCCACTGCCAATGAGACACCCAACTGTAATACAAGATACCAGAGAAAAATTGCCAAATGCAAAACAACAAGAACAGATGAACATCAACTAGACCAGGTCTCTGCAGTTCAAAAGAAAGGAAAATGAATTCAATGCGATAGTTGATTAGTGCACAGATTGTTTAACTAAGTTAAGCTAATTTAAGTTATTTATTCAGCATTCGTACATTTTTCTTCAATACTTTACCGGGTCTTTTAATTGTTTTAAAAAGTTTACAAAATTGGTCAAAATCCAAATTAGTCAAAAAAGAACAATGATAAAATTTAACTGAATAATTTCTAAGGCTCATATTTCCAGTTGGGATTCTAGAACACCTAGACGAAGTTCCTTTTAGACAGCTAGCTTGGGTCCTGGATTGCTTACTCGTCCGGCTGACATGCTATGACACTGCGGCAGAAACATGAGAATCTTACCGACGCCCAATCAAACGATAATACCGCAAATAAAAATGACCATGTATGCTCACTTTCTGCAATGGTTTCTGTGATTCTTTGATATATCACTACATATTTAACTTGTACAAATTACATCGTGCCCAATGTTCAAAAAGGATCAATTACATGGTTCACAAGATAGTAGCATTTAGTATTTATTCAGTCTGATCATTTTTGGTTCACATGCGCTTCAGGCTGCATCACTAGTATAAATCACAAAAAAGGCAAAAAGATGAATAGACACAAGTGGGAAGATTGAGATCACCAAGCAATTTATTAGGGAAAGCACCCCGTAAGCCGGACGTGATCAAGGGTGCTCTTTAGTCCATACTTGAGAACTGCCTTGTTTCCTTCTCTGAATCCATCTCCATAAGCAGCGGAAGTGTCCGATTCTATCTGATGTTTGAAAAATTCACCAAGTTTCTTCTCAAACTGTGAGCGTTTGCCCTTTTTGGAAGAGTTTGAAGAAGATGATGATGGCGAGGAGGAAGATGCAGACAATGAAGAGGTAGAAGTAGAAGCAACATTACTACTACCGGAACCTGCCATGATTTCAGAGTCCAGCCACATATGGGCTACCACCTGGCAAATCCCTTCTTCAACCTCTGGACTTAGATTTGAGTAACCTGAAAATCATCCAACCATAGTCATTGCTATCAAGCATATTGCAGAGAGAGAGAGTTGATGTCAGGGAACATATTTCAATTGGCATAAATGAGCACCTTTAAGACGTAGCCATGCATGCATCATCTCATGAGCTAAGATGGTCCCAGTCAACAACCTACAAAGTATGTGATTGTGTTATCAAGGTGAACACATTAACCATACAGTAGAGAAGAAACCATCCATTCTTACCTTGGTAGACCATACAAAATGAGGATTGCTGTTACTTCACACCGGCGGATCAGCCTATACGGCTCAGTGAACATGTCCACTATTCGATATCCACCAATTCTAGGCCGCCTTAAAATCTGGTATTTTGGGATGAGTAAGTACAGAAGTGTGTAGAACATATATATCCATGCAATCGAGTTCACATAAAAAATTTTAGAGCTAAATGTTAAGGAAAGACTCCTACTGTGCTAACGGTTTGTTCTTCTGAAAGGCAAAGTCCTCTTGTCTCAGGCAGATGATGATGACCCTGGGTGCAAAACACGTATAATATAAATTAATTTAGGCTATTGAAGAGATGATCAACCCATCGGGCACCCTGCCATGGCCGCCTGGGGGGGAAAGGATTTTCAAATGGAAAAACATGGCCACAATAGAAGTTAATGTAAGTTATTGAAGAGCTGATCAACAGGGAAAAAAAGATTTTCAAATGGAAAAACATGCCATTTTGCACAGATTATAAAATTTCAAAGCATAACCTCACATTTTTTTCTCCTTCCATGGCTTCATTAAGCGCTTGTCTCTCGACCAAGAGTAATGGAACTTGCTGCTCGATTTTCATATTTAGACCTTCATAAAAATCTTGAATTTCAATGTAAAGAGGTTGGCATTCATGAGTATCCATTATTGCAGAGTCTAAACACTCCAGACATAATTTTCGACCATCATCAAGGATAAGGTATCTGGCATCCACTGGCTGCAGTGGTTAAAAAAGTCTCAGATCAACAAATTAGCGAATAAGGAGAAGCTTAAATTTTACTCAAGTATGTCTCAGTAGAGTTCATTATTTTTCATGCTCTTTATTCATTTTAAATCTTGTATATAATTAGGAAAGGCTAATTTCTAATAACCAACCTCCATTCTCTCACAGCTGCAACAGCGAGGAGTTCCATCGTGCTCATGAGATGGGCAGTACTTTTGCAGCCAGAAAGGATGCGCCCTATACTCGATAAGACCTGCTGTATTTGTTGGAATCTATTTACATGACAAGATATCCATGGTACCATATGGTCAGCAACATTTATGCATGTAATACTGCAGTCAAGACACTCGCACCCCAAGAATAAAAAACTAACAAATTTTAACAGTGAGATATTATCCTCGAAAAATCAATAATCAGTGATTCCAAAAAAACCATCAGCCAAAAAAAAAAGATTAACAAGTTGAAACAGAAGCAAGAACTTGGGAAAGATCATATGAAAAATGAAACAAGTGTTACGATGAATTCAATTTTGATTTTAGAAAATAGGCTTACAAAGTTCTTGCAGACATCACATTTTGGATGATGCAGCTCCTTGAAACAGGATTTGTGGTATGGCCGATTCTCAGACACTGAAAACTGTAATTGGAATTTAACAGACAAAATCAGTATGATAACTTCACAATAGGCGACGAAAAAATCATGTGATTCTCAATTAGTTAATTGATTTACCAGTTTCACACTAGTCAAGATTGAATAACTGCTTCGAAAACAAGTTCAGATAGACTTTGAGTAGCTTTGGTAAATATTTACCTCATAATCAGATATTGGTTGCCTACAACCATGGCACCGAAAACATTCTGGATGCCAAGTAGCTCCCATGCAACTCAAATATCGTCCATGACCAATTTCAGCCTCGCAACCAGCACAGATCCTACAATTAGATTGTCTTTTGTAAGTGTCAGGTTTAATATGAACTAAAAATTCCAGAAGAAATGAAATTTAAAGAAATAAATAGAAGGAAAGTGAAATTTTCTTCTCAGTGCTGAAAGTGACAGAAACTTTATGCACAATAAACTATGTAATCACTAGTTGTTTCCTGAAGTAGTGAGATTCTGGTGTATTAATTTACAAAAAAAGGATTGATCAATCAGCTAAAGAGACAAGAGACCAAATAAAAAATCAAGGAGGCTGATTACCTATATGGATAGAAGTACTGGGGAGAAAAGAAACTTCCATAATCATATCTAGGTGGAGAAGGGGGAGACTCTACATTCCAACTTTCTTCAACAGCCTTTGCAAGTTGCTCATCTTCCTCCAAATTAGGTTCATCCTCTGATATTGTCGGTTAAAAATCCATGAGAAATTTCATTGTAAAGATTAAGAAAGCATAAACATCAAAACTAATACTATAATTAGAAGGAACCTAATGAAAAGCAAAATACAAATCAATTTATCCGTGAGTATGGTGCTAAAAATTGAAACCGGAGCTCAAATAAAAATTAATACGTCTACATAGAAAACTTCTGAACTTAAGAAGTAACGAGGAGTAAAAGTGTGAAAGTCACACTAATCAAGAATCAACTAGTATACCATTAGTAAAAGTTGCATCAGTGGAAGCAGTTTGCATTAATGCTGCTTAAGTAGTACAAATAGATAAAAAAAAGACCGATATCACTTTTCAATCTTGTAGAAGGAAAAAAAAAAAGGCAATAATAACAAGAATTGTTCAACAGATGCAGACCATTTCCCAAGGAACGAGGTAGTAAAGAAGGAAACTAGCAGTGAAAAATAACTAATATGTTTTGGCACTAACTACCGAATTTTTCTTTCTTGATGTGATCTATAGTATCACAGAACAAATTAGATATCAATCATCAGAACTTTCCACATCATCATTGGCTCAAATATCCAGTTCATGTTTCATAGCAATGTAACTTACCTATCACTTTTTTCCCTTTCTGATCTTTTTCTTCACGACCTTCATGATGATCATCTTCTGCAGTAGTCTCCTGATCTTCATCGTCAGTAGTTCTCTGATCTTCTTCTGCAATAGCTCTCTGATCCGCTTCTGCAAGAGAAACTGCTATTGCACGATCAATTTCTTCATTGTCAAAATCTGACAACACATCCTACATTTAAGTTGCAAAAGATCAAGTTAGCATCTTAAAATCTGTAGATAAAGCTATCATACAATATATATAGACTTCCGAGCATATCTGAAGCATACTAGTCCAGCAAGATGCTCAAAGTATCCTACCAAAATGATAATAAAACACGAGAAACGAGAATGATGTATAAGAAAGATAAGTCAAGAAATAATTACCTCTGAAGTAGAATGTCCTTCCCAAATTGTATCATCTTCATATTTCCCATGATATTGTCCTTCCCTGAGTTTGTGGCTAGAACCCTTAAAAATTTTGGTTAGCCAACGCATGATGAAAATTGCTATGAGCTAGTAGGTCAGAAAGTCAGTCCTGCAGAATAAATTAATTAAATTGATAACACAGGTTAAGTAGAATCAGGTATGATGAGTTACTAACTGCAATCAATTGATAACTATATACCTATACGAGAGCACAAGAACAGATTTAACATTAATTTTCAATCTTCATAATAATTGTCGCTGGAATACCATTATAATTTCGAATGTGTCTTTAGAGAAAAGGTGTAAATATACAACAGCATTGGTTCAGGTGAATTGATCGAAAAAATATTTTCAGTGTCAAAATTAGTTAGGCAATAATATGAGAACAAGATCGGTGCAGTCCCAGAAATCCGTTCGACACTTAATGGGAGGAGGAAAAAATGGAATAGTATCTTACTTTAAACAATCAATAGCTGATTAAGATAGTGTCGATATATTATATCAGCTATTGATCATGGCTTAGGTAGCTTAGAGGATCAGAATGATAATTCTGGAACCATCTATAGGTACCCGAGTATAGCTGCACAAGTTTGTTAACATCCCCCATACTATAGGAAGCTATGCACCAAACTATGAGAAGAAACAGAAATGATATGACCAACCAATCAAAGTGATCTTCTATGCATTTCAGACAAGGGAACGTTCTAGTCCTACAAAACAAGCTCATACACAAGGAAACTCAATAGTCAGCCACCGGGAGAAAAAGATCGAATCTTTAAGGTTGGCTGGCTTTTCTTCAAATTTTGAGATAGGAGAAACTCAAAAATAGTAGAAAAAGCAAAGGGGTAAATTGACCAAGAAAGAAAAAATAAAAGAAGAATTCTAATTCATGTGTACGTACTGACGCTCACCTCAAACAGTTGAAGAACCTGCAGAATTCCTCGGAATCTGATGAACTCCAGATCAGACAAGGAAACCAACTCAGTTAAAAGCATAGTCACCACAAAAGAGTTAAGAATAGAGATGACAGAAAAGATATTCCATCTCCCCACTTAGCAGTCCTGAAAATCACCCCCACAAGGAAAAAGGAGTATCTGGATTCTGGACATCCAAAAAATAAATAAGTAAATAAAATTTCACATCACTGTTTTAATCATATTGCTCTTGACTGAGTCAGAAGATCATTCCAGCTAAAAAAAGAAAACGAGAAAAGGTAAACAAAAAAGCACTTGAGTTCTACGCAAACATGAGGTAAAAGGTAGAAACTTTTCTTTATGCCCCCCTATAAGATGATGATGGGAAAATTATTCTAGTGATGATGACTTTCTTGAAGATTGAAGATGGGGGCGGAATCAAAACAACCCAAATGGGAATTTCAATTCCAAGACTTTGAGCTTTATTTAGTGTGTGGGACCTCATGCACTGATGCAACCCCATTTTTTACTGCCATTAGTACATGTCAAACCTTCGATAAAAAGGAGGCGTCATCAGGAAATGTGAGGATCATTCTGCGGTCTTCCCACATTCATTTTGTTTTATCTTTTGGCTTTTTTCCCCCATTTCGTGGACGGAGAGGAGTAATTTTGTTGTTTTGCAAGTGAGGACTTTTATTTTACTCATTTCCATTTTCAATTTTTTTTCATATGTATCTTGAATATGTTTTTTATCTTTAAACTTTGTGATATAGATAAGTTTTAACTTTATAAATTTATATTACTTTCTTATATCGACCGTATATTAATAAATTTATATAATCATTATTTAGATTTATAAGATTTACAAATATAGAACTATAAACTTAGTCAATATAAAATTTTTTTGAAAATTGATTGTTTTATTTTTAAAGTCAGAATATGACTCATCTTTCAGCTACTTACAAATTGTCAATCAATAAAAAAGTGTTGATAAGGGATTCGAACAGGTAGTTCTTGTACCTGCGGTGAACTTTATTAACCATCATTGGCCTTAGTTATGAGCCGAATCCAAAACCGAAGATCTGGACCACTTCCCGATGTGTGGCAGAATGATGGTTAGGGAAATGCCTGTGAAGCTGTAACACTGCGACATGTGGATATTCGAAGAGCCCCTTGACGGTCGAGTGAGTATAGCGTGCATCACGCGCGCCACGTGGTGAATTAGAACCAATTACACATCGTCAAATAATACAAAGTATGACCCACCATTGTCACATAGCGATAAATTATTGGTTTTAGTACACCACGTGATAATGCACAGTGGTGTATTGTATACTTTTCCCTTAATGGCTGCATTCTACTGCACTTCTGCAAAGCGTCAGTGGCTGCTGTCTTGGAAAATCTTTGTTTAGCCTTTTCCTTTATTTTTTTAATTCTTTTTAGGTATTTGGGATTAAGATTTAAGAGAACAACTTTTTCCTTCATTTATTCATTTTTGCTTAGTGGACTTACTAAAGCAATAAATTAACTAAAAAACGATAACAACATCATCTAAGCCTTTATTTCACTATGTGAAGTCGTCATTAAATTCGATTAAGACACATATTCTTATTAAGATTTAAATAAAATAATAAATTTCCTAGCTAGCACAATATTTTAGTCCACAGTAATTGCCTTTTATTTTTATAAATTAAAAGATCTTAGCAAATGACACCAGAATTAGATCAAGTTAGTGGAAGCACAAGAAAATTTAGGTTGATGCATTTGTTTACTGCAATAATGGGTAGCTTTCTAAAAGGAAGGAGGACAACTATTTCTCTTCCAGTCCCAGTAGTAATTTTGCTTTCAAAGTGTGGCAAAGTCTAAGTTACATCAAAATGAAGACAGAAAAAGTCACTTTAAGATTGGATCTAATCACCCATTAATTTATATGTACTATTGAAAACCAACCTCCACTAGATTTAGATTAAAGCATGCGAAGTTGGGTCCGAGCCGTGCCAGTGACAACACCGACACCTAGTAGACATATTATTATTATTTAGAACAAATTATTTTATTAGAGTTCGCCAAGGAAGACATCCTGACACGTTGGGTTTGGTGGAAAACTCCATCTCCTTTTCAAGCCAAAAAAATGCTAGTGAATTCTTAAAAACCCCCCACCCTCCCCTCTAGGAAAATAAATAAATAAAAATGGGGAGAAAGAAAGGGAAATTTTTGTTCATTATTTTGCTTTTCTTTATCTTATGTATTGGATCTAGAATCCGACAACATGATTATGTAACATTTTTTTATAGTAGCTTCAATGCTCTTACCGGAGCCAAAAAAAAAAAAAAGAAACACAATTCAGCTCAGATGTTCATATACGTGGAAAGCTTGCTGTTGTTATTCTTGCATGAGATATGAGCTCCATTTGGATGATCTATTTTTTAAGATATTATTACGGCACATAATTCAAATATAATTTAACCATCTTTTTTTGTCCTAGATACATCACATTTTAGAAAGTGCTATTATGTTATTTTTTGAATTATATCCCAGAAAAATATAATCAAGAGGAAGGTAATTTTTTTGGCTTATAAACTATGGAACAACTAAAATAATGATCCCATTTAAGTGATTTAATTGGAGGCAAAAAATTGATAGACAGGTGAAATATATAGTTAGTTTTGTTTTGGATATTAGAGATTAAAATTGAACCTCAAAACATAGCAAAAGGCATATTCATCATTTTTTGACTGTCAATTGCAATTGTTGCCAAATTAAGGACGTTTGGTATTTTTATTTTTATTTTTTTGAAGATGGACGTTTGGTAGTTGATCGTACGTATGATGGACGATCAATTCAGCTCAGATGTTCATATACGTGGAAAGTTTCTTTTTCTTTCTTTTTTTTCTTTCCCTATTTTTACTCCCAAACAAAGAAAAATGTTTTTTTTTTCTTTTCCTTCCTTACTTCCAAACAAAAAAAATCTTTATCTTCATTTCTTTTCCCCCATTTCCTTCCCAAAGGCATTGGAGGATGAGCTTTATGCTGGATTAGTCGCATAGGGCAACTTTTGGACAAATAAATTCAGGCCCATTCTGTACCCCACGTTAATCATCTGGTTTGGATATCCTTATATGGTCTGCAAAGCTTGATACTGTACATTCATTTGGGCTTAGCCCATTGATTATTGCTCGTGTCTTAGGAATCGTTAATTTCAGCCGCCCCACCTTAATATACTATGGATGGCCGACTCAGAGATGAGGCCATACCAGACAAAGTTAGCCCAATGATTTATTTTTGTCTTTTTTTTTTTTTTTTGGCGTGCGTGTTTCATTGGCGACAATTTGGTGTCAAATAAAACGAGTACCATTCAAAGTGGGATCACAAATATTTACACCTTTTTCTTTCTCTGGAACACAAATGGCTATCCATCGAGCATCAAACTTTAGAATACTTTGGAAGCCAACTTGGGAAGGAGAATCAATCACGTAACTGTCTCCACTCCCATCTAAGCTAAGATTCTGTGCTAAGTATTGGAGATGGCCAATTGAAACCACTGTTTCTTCTTCTTATCTCTAGCTCTGAAAAATCATTTAACAAATTGAGGATAATAATACCAATTAGGCTTGCTTTTTTATTGAGAAAACAGAGAGTTTTTACTGATTTATATATATATATTCTCCCTTTTCCCCCTCCCCCACCAAAAAAAAGGGGGAAAAAAAAAACAGAGAGAGAGAGAGAGAGAGAGAGAGAGCAAGAAATGTTAAACGTGGGAGATTGTGTGGACAAGGAAGCGATGGTGATAAAGTACCTCGATTCCATTTTTTCACAACCAGTAGTTTTATAGGTTCGGTGAAGGACAAAACTGGATAACTCTTAAAAACTGGTGTGACACTGCACAATGAAATGAAGACACAGGCCTCAGTGTTGACTAACGAGGCCAAAACCATCTTTTTACTTTCGTGACAAAGATTCTCCACACACTACAAGGTCCAGATACTCGGAATTTTACCTATCTCTTTATCTTTTTAAAGCAACTTGGGCATATCTAGAACTAACTTATTTCCTCTACTTTAAACACGAAGACAAAATAAATACATATTGAAGTTGCTTTCGGTGGACAGAAATAAAATTACATTGGAGTAAGAGATTTCAATGAATATGAGAACAGTTCGAGGGATAACAATTAAGAGAAAATTAATGAAACATTCATTATTTTAACAATAATTACTACTTATTTATGTGTTAGACGATGATATACTTAAACATTCAAACGACCAAAGTAATGTGAGATCTATATTATCCGTTACGATATGATAATATCATGAATGTTTTAACTAATAATGCTAGAGTAATTACGAAATAATTGGGTCAGATACACTCTCAACTATAAAACTTTTCTACTATGATATCATTTCATAATGAGACCGTAAATTTTTTTCAACAAATACCTCAGAAAAATTTTGTGAAATATAAAATATTAAAATGGATATAGAATTTAATATTTTGATTACTTTAAATTGGACGAGGCGTATGTCTAAGAATGAAAACCAGCAATCATACCTTTGCGTAAATCAAATATAAGTTCAAAATGCTATTTTAAGGTCAGTTAATTACTAATTTACTAGAACAGTTTGAATGCTAAAAACCCTATGAACTGTTTATAATTATTAATTTGGAAAGTGGCAGAATCTTTCATAACTCGAGAAAATACCCATAAAGATAAACTTTCTTAATATATTCGTACTTCTCGTACTATACGCACTTATGATACGGTGGTTACTATGTAGTAGTTCCCTAATTGTTGACTGAATTATTTAGGAAACTCAAAAATTGGAAACCGAAGTCCAAGTCTCTGTCTCAATAGGAAAATAGGGTAAGGGGTTGCCTAATAAACTAGTACCCCTGGATTCTAATTATACTTAAATATGTGCGTGTATGTGTAGATGTTTACAAACAGGAGTGGTAAGAAAACTAGAAGAGGAAGAAACTTTTGGAAAGAGCCAAGTTGCTGATCTTTCGAAGAAGCCGCTGAAGAAGATGATGAACTCAGGTTGTATTGCTGGTGGGTGCTTGGATGTCGAGTCTCCGGTGAGGGTAAGCACAGTAAAGCTCCAGCAATGGGCTCAAGCAGACCGGGAATTCTTGAAGATGTTATGCCTTAACAAAGAATTAGATAGAGCGCCAAATTCGCCTTCTATAGCCAGCCGTGAGAAAGGAATCGTCAAGAACAATATCATTAACCTTGGAAGGCAAAGGTATCTGAGGAGTTACACGTTCAGCAAGAAAGAAAGTGCTGTCGAGAGAGCAAAGAAGTGGCTCAAAGTGAAAAGGCACGAGTCCAAGGTTAATTCTGATCATCAGCAAGGCGGCTCAGCTTGTTCTGTTCTTGATTATACCTTTCGCTTGTTGTTTGTTTGCATGGCTAAAGTAGATGTTGCTTAGCCATTGATAGTTCTCAAAACTTTAGCTTTTCTTTTCTTTTCGTTTTTTTGGAGACTTCTTCATAACAGATAGCCTTTTAGCTATTTGTTATCAAAGAAGTCCAAGAAATTACGGGACAGAGAATATTCCGGTTAGTTTAATCTGGAGAATGGGCAAAAGAAGTATTTATGATCCCTTTTCAGGCTTTTTATGTCTAACAAAGTATGCAATATCGGAGGGCACTTTTTATCTTTTGTCGGTTTTGTGAGCCAAAATCTATAAGAGAGAATGGTCCGTTTTGCAATGAGAAATCTACTTGAATGATATTTCAAAATAATTTGAAAGTAAAAGAGAATATATTACAGCTATCATACTCTTTTTCTTTAGTGTTACTGCATTTTCGCATTGCTTGAATAGTTGAACCAACGAATCCATCGATTTTGTATTCATGTGACTATTTTTTGATTGATTGGGAAATATTTTTGTACAACCTTTAGTTTGTGGGGTTCCACGTTGGACAAATTTGTTATAGTTGAAGAGGCCCAACAACTAAATTGGGCTCTACTGAGTTATCAACCTGCAGTAGTGATCTCGATCCGTACATTAGATCTGTCTATCCTTGGGCTTTAGCATAACCAAAAAACTGGGCCGTTGCGGCAATGAAGATTTGACTTCCGTAATCTGCATGTAGAGGCTTGTCTAATTCCTTTATCCTCTTCGTGAGCACATCATAAAAATGGTTGAGCCCTAAGACCTAACCCAAGCTATTAAGATGAAGTCCGCTGTTCCTCTAACTTCAGTTTCCTTTAATAAACCTTGCCCGGATCCATTTTGTTTGTAAATTTAGTATTACTGTCCCACGTTATTTTTTTAAAAAACATTGTAAAACAAGTTAATAAAAACTTTCTATGCCAAAACTTATGAATGATTAGTTATGAGCACGATGATGGATACCTTACATGAATGTAGAACATTTATTAGGCTCATTATTAATCCATTTGTTAAATGTTCTTTCAATCAAGTTAAAAATTCAGTGCTCATTAAGAAATAGAGAGACACAAACTTAATTACTCAGACAACTATTTAATGATTCTGGTAAGGTATGTGACAACATCTGCCTTTGTCTTCACCTACTTTCATCTTCACCTTTTCCGAGCTGGCTGGAATTGCAAACTCAGTGATAGAAATCTAGGATTACTGTACCGTCTCCAAACTTTGTCACTGACAACGCAATTAATTGAATTGTATGCTCGAGTTTTATCGTGTCCAATTCCAAATCTAAAACCAAAAAGTAAAAGAGAAAAAGTAAAGAGGGCAAGCCCGTAGACGTCAGTCAATTTGTCTTTTTTTGCATGATCCAAGACAGTAGAATGGCAAATTGCATTATGCATATTGAGAGAGCCTCTTTGCTTCTTGTACTTTGTTTACAGCTACAAAAGACATTCAAATGACTGTTACTAGCCATGCCTATCTATGCTAGTTGTCAATGCGACGTCCCTACCACACAAATTGGACCACCCTAAAGGAAAATCAGAATATAAATCGTGTTTGTAGAATATATTTGTGCTTTAACTTGACTCATCAAAATACGTATATTAAAGTAGTTTTCTTTATGAAAACGAACGCGAATGATTTATCGATTGTAATAACTTATAGATTCTGATATTGCATCAAGAAAATCATGCTTTTAATTTTGATATTTGTATGTTATAACACTATAACTTATGCAACGTGGGTCGGATTAATATAGACTAATTGTTTGGTTGCATAGAGTATGATGGTTGGAGATTCTCAGCTCTCTAGGCGGATTGCTGCCGCCCACGGCGGAGCCTCCACCAGCTCTTTTAATCTTTTTTCTGAGTTCTGAGTTAGGTCCTAAAATTCATTCCCATCTATTTATCTTTGATTGCCATGGCTCTCTCCCATGCTAGATCTTTGCACAACAGTCTGTCAATCCTTTTCATTGGGACACGTGTCAAAATCAGAAGCCAAGATGTCCCACCTGGACCACAGCTCCCACGTGGCCGGGCCACACCCTGCCGGCCTTGCCACGTGGACCGCTTCCTCCAAGACAAGTAGAGGACCACCTTTGTGTGTATATGTAGTCCTCATGTATATCATCTCACCACACCCGCTCTTTGGTTTCCACAAGTGCTTCCCTTTCAATTATTTCACGTCCTTTTCAACATGGGCCCAGGCCCTAATGTTTTGTCCATGCTCCAATGAGTCCACACTATCCAGGCCACAAATATATTTATTGGTACATTTTTTTCTTACTAAATGCTTTTCTTGATTTTTCTGTTTTCCTTGTTGCCATCTTGAATTTATTTTCACTTTTTTTTTTTTATTTATCACAACTATAAATAAAGTAATCCAATCCCATAGGGAAAACTACAAACGTGAGGAGGAATGAAACAATTAGAGAAGATGAAAAAAAATTTTAAGCAAGAGGATGAATAAGTGAATAGATAGCCTAGGCACAGAAAAATGTTTACAACCGTGGAGCCGCACCATGAGAATGTTGGTCCTTCAGTTAATGTAATCATCAGATGGGAAAGTGACCCAGTTGAGAAGGACATGCATGCATCTTTGATTCTCAAGTACCCAGATCGAGCTACATTTCAACAACAACATCAATTAAAATTTCGGCCATGGCTGCTGCTTGCTAACTACTAGCTAGTATATTTTAGTCTTGCAATGACCCCCCGTCCATCAATTTTTTCAGGGTCTATGGTATTTTACAAAAGTCATGCTACTTTCAACCTGGAAATTGGACCTGATCTTGAAGTGGCAAGGGGCGGGGGATGGTGATGGTTCTCACGTAATCATACAATGATATTTATGTTTTGAAAAAGTTACAGGCTATAAATATGAGCTAGATAGGACACTGCTACGACGGATGGTTAAAGTTTCTTTGCTTAGACTTCAGTGTAGGATGGTAAACTTCATATTCTCCATTTCATGGTAAACTTTAGTGTAGGTCATATTCTCCATTTTAGGATGCTAAAAAGAAAGTTTCTTGCCTAAGCTAGAAATCCATGAAATAATTACAAGAATTACAAAAGAAGATTTCCCTTCAACAAAATGACCTCAGTCCAACACAAACTTTTGACGGCATTTCAATTTATATTTAAATATATAATATGGAAAATAAACTTTCCTGCCCTACTGAGAAGGAATGTAAAGAATTTTTTTGGGGGGCGGGGGGGGGGGGGGGTGGTGGGGTAAGGGGTAAGGGGTAATGAAGTGTTGTTGCAATTTGTAATATTTAATGGTGGATTGGAAAGCAACTAAGTTACTCCGTCCAAGACATATAATATAAAATGTAAGAAAACTTTTCAAGCTACCAAAGGTGATTGACGTCATCTCTCTATCCCTCTCACTCGGTTCCTCTATTCTATTAACATTTGATTATGTTGTTAACTTGTCTTTCTAAAAACAAGTAGTCGGTATCTTTCTATTTAAAAAAACACAATCTTGAGTCAGTACTCGTGTGTGACATGAATGGCACCTTTGAAATCGACAACATTTTCATATTATTCAACTGATTTTCTCAAAATTATGTGTGTCAACATGGATGGATTTCAACTTTCTGGGCCAATGGCGGAGATAACTGATTCAATAATTAAAAAAAAAAAAAAACATCCATCTAATGTTTGGTGGGGCAAAGTCACGAGGCTTAAATACTAAGGAAAATATTATCAGGCTTTTCTAGGTTGCTTAAACGTCTTACGTAGTATCAAGAGATCCCACTTCAATTGTTGGAAATTAGTTGGTTAGCCTTTTACATCATTAGGTAAAAGGTACCTTTTTTAATTATTTCTTACTTAATCTCTTGTGCAAACAAACAATTATGAAATCATTGCTCTTGTGATTGTACATTTTTAGGTGCTTATTATCTTTGGTTGACAGATTAAGTGTCTCTTATAATCATCCATTCATGTTTTATTTTGGATATTTCATCACGCGACAGCTGCATCATGTGTGTTTTCCATGATTTGCAGGACTATTAAGGGAATCCAAACCTCAGGTCCTTCATGTATTATGGACTTTCTTTTCTTCTTTTCAGTTTGTCAATTTAATACAATTATAAGCACCCGAAGTACAATATTTAGACCTTGGTCATACATTCTTGGATAAGGCTAAAATTAGTGGAGAACGAATAATTAGTTGCGTGTATTTCATTTCCATCAAGAAGAGTGTTGCATTTTGGTAGAATTAGTACATTTGGAGCCATTATAGTTTGGACTATATTCTTTGATTTCAACTATGATAATCAAATTGTGGTGACGTCAAATTTGAGAAACAAATAGTGACGCGAACATCTTCTTGTAAGGCTCGCGGGAAATTGCTGTATCATAAAATTCAGTCAGTACAATTTATCCAATAATTTGCGTCCTATATTTTTTCATTAAACTACTTGTAGTTGAGAGGCAATTTGAAGTGAAGAGCTTTAGCAACAAAAAACAAATTGAAGTTAATATAGATTCATTTCAACTCATTAATGTCAAGTCAACTTGATTAATTAGCACCAGTAGTCACTAGACTTGGTAAAACTACTCCAGCCCTTCGATATCTTTATCTCGATTAGCAATTATCTACCGCTGCTACGTTGCAAAATTTGTCATAATTTGGAGGTCACAGACGATAATAGATAGCCATGAAGTAGACTTGTTATAATGTATTTTGGACTGACGGACGAAGATCCCTTTTTTGATTTAAAGAAAAAAATGTGAAAGTACCATGCATTTGAGGGCTAATCATGACAGCATGATTAGCATTTTTCCAAAGTTTGAATGGTCCAACTCAACAGAGATGGGGAGTATCGCCTACCCCAGATAATGTTTGATTGACTCCTATTCTATTGTTTTTAGCTTGAAAGGGTCTTCAATGACTTTTAAATATGTTGAATCTCTGCATACCAATTGCTCTAAAGTTTCAGAATGCAGACAAAATCTTTCTTTATATATTTTACTTATTCATAACAATTGTATAACTATGCAAATTAATAATATTGAAATATTGTTGTGATTTTGATAGGAACTAAATTGAAAGAATTCCCAAACATCGAGGTGCTGATGAACTCATTCCTGCCATATCTAGCAATGACATGACAGAGATTTCATCATCGGTCGAAATCTAATTGAAAGTCATAATCCAAATGCTGCAGATTAGTCCCTCCGTAAGAAATTTTTTAGATTAACTACAAAACCTTGAAAATCAGACAAAATTCACACGATTAATACTTGTTTTTCACAAAGCTTATCAGTTTTACGGAGGCCAGCAAGAGCGAATACCAAAGCCTCTTTCAAGCATTTCTCTGCGAATGTGGTTTTCTAAAATATAAACGTTTGATTCAACCAAACAGAAAAACGAAATTCGTCCATGATCACAGGCAGTACTTGGTCTACCAATGTAAAACCAACTTATTAAACTGAATTCTTAACTAACATTATATCACTAGCTCTTAGAATAAAATATTACTCTCTCTTTGCTGACCTATATATTTTTCAATGGCCTGGCGTCTTGACTAAAAGGATTAGACTGTAAAACTTAAAAAAAAAAATCAGGGATGAAACATCAGCATCCACAGGTCTAAAGGAATGAGTACCAGAATATTACTGAAATAATTTGGTATCAAAACACTGTAATTATAACACTAACCTTATTTAGAAAAAAGGTGCATCCACTCTTCTTTTTTGGTTTTTGGTACTTTTTCTACCCATTGACTTTACCACTGAGAGAAATTAATGGTCACCATAACTAATTGTCCATCAAATAATTATCTGAGTTAAAATATATCTGACATGCATGTAGAAAAGGAATTAATTTCTTATCAAATTTCTCCAAGTGGGGTTGTGGTCACGGCAAAACGAAGCTTTGTAAATTATGTGTTCTTAAAAGTAGGAAGAAAAGGAGAAGCATCCGGAAAAGGAAAGGAATAATTTGATTGTTGTAAAAAAAAAACAACCAAGGAAAAAAAGAAAGAAAAAGAAAACATAGATAAAGTAGAGAGACCATCCCAGTTTCAATCCGATGTCGTCATGTATTAATCAAATTTGCAGATAGAGGGAGTAACTTTTTAGTAATCTGGGAGTTGCAAGTGGAGCTAGGTGGGGTTGATTTTTCAAAATTTTTTTTTCTTTTGTGAGTTCACATTCTGAGCATTGAGAGGGACTCGAATTTGTCGTCCTTTCACTTTTGCTTTGCATCGTTTCCTTTTCCATTGCTCCATTAGGCAAAAGAGACAGTTGGGGAATTGGCGTTGACGCTTCCTCGTACGAACCTAAGCCCTTTGTAAGTTGTAAGTTGTACCTTCTTGGCTTCTTTACTCTGCTTTCTTTTTCACCCACACTTATCGCAGCTGCCCTTCTTGATCATCTCCTTTCTAGTTCTAAATTAATTTTTCTCAATTCAGAACGTAGAGAAAACGGCAACTCCTTCCACAGTAGTTTTACACTTGATGAATTAACTCACTTTTTTTATTTGGGTGTCAAGAAACCTCGTATTAGCATTATAGACCTCTGTATTACAAATCCATTCTTTTCTCTTTTGTGAGTGGGTAGGACATCTGTATTACAAACCCATTTTTTGCTCTTTAATGGGTGACTAATTAGGGAGAAAGGTTTTATTTTGTATAGTTGTGTGATGAAAAATGGACAGATGCAAATTATACTACACAAATACTTGGAGACAAGGTTCGGGGATATTCTTAGGTAGACTGGTCCACAACCCCACATGTGGACTTTGCAATTTAAAAGAGTGTCAATTAGGTAAAGTAATACATGCTAATGTAAGAAAATGATATAAGTACATTTATATAACTTTATTTTAAATCTCGAAGCAAAATGGTGTAAAAAAAAATAATAATAAAGGTGACAGGGTTATGAGTAATTAGTGCAACAGTTGAAATAAATTTTGTCTTTTTATAACTGCACGGAAACACTTGGAGGACAGTTAATTGTCCATATCCTTCACGGCTCATGCATGGCCATGGTGAGCGCTTAAATAAAAGCAATTAATTGCAAAAAGGAATTGGCATAAATTAGAAAAGTGAAATACCGGTGGTAAAAAATTAAAACGGCACGTGTGGACACAACTTTGGCACGTGAGGGAAAGACGAGATATTACAGTTCAATGATGAAGTGGTCCTTTATTTATCCCTGCAACCGTGTGAGGGAGGGTGAGATTCACGTGACATCACCCATAAGGCGACAGATGGGCGAAGGTTGGCCTGTCAATTTTCAATCTACTCGTTTGCAGTTGGAAAGTTATCTCTCCTACAAATTGGGTGTGCAATAATCAATAGCAAGCCACCATTTCTTTATTTCTTTTTCTTCTTTTCAAATTTCTAGAATATATTTTGTCAAATTTTAAAAATATAATTTGTGCAAAATAAAGGGTAATTGAAATTATAGAAAAAAAATTAAAAAATAATTGTACATAAATATATTTGAAATATTATTATTATTATAGAATGATAACAATCCAAATAATTTAAAATTTTGATGAAGATGAAAACATCAACGGAAAATACGTAGTAGTATGTAATTTTGTTATTGATATATTGAAAAATCACAATTTTCTCGAATAAGTAGTAGTGATTAGTGAGATCTCACAATATAAGACCTCGAGGTTTTATTGGTCGGATTATGCTATCAACTACAAGCAAGATTTGACATATTAAGTTGGTTATACAGTGGCTTAAATGGATGCATATTTTCTTGCTTTGTGTGTGTGTATGTGTGTGTTTTGTAGGAAATAACTAATAAGCACCCTTTCTAAATGACGTCAAAAACAAGCATTTATGTTTTTAACAAAAGTAATACAAACATTTTTTAGCTGTGTTGTGGAAATGCATATCATTCCAATGGAATTAAGCAAATAAGTGAAATACGATGTGAAGTAATAGAATTCCAAACAAGAGCTAAATACTACAACATCTTTTTAGTAGCGTGGTTCAACAATTAATTCCAGTAGAATAAGGTCTTGCTCTCAACTGATTATGATTTTTGTAAAATTTTATTTTAAAAAAATTGAAAATCAGAATTCAAAAGAGGGTTTATATTTAGCTTAAAAAATTTCAAAACAAGAGAAAAAAACAATCGAGAACATCAGAACAAAATTTTCAAAATAAAAAACTAAAAGCTGGTACAAAAAGTAACTAAGAACAGACCTCGCACCAAAAATTATAGACTACAGAGAAAACCCTAATATTTTCCTTTCTTTTTTGCCCCCTCTTCGAGGGAGAGGGGGGGTTGCATTGTGCTCGGATCCTAGGAATTGAAAATTGGAAGTGACTTCAAAGGAGTGACTATGTGTGTTAATGATGCAGTACTATTTTGTACTCGAATTCCAGGACAATGTATTAACTTCACTAGCTAGTTGGATTTCCACATGGCTAAACCCATGATTATCAACAATTCTATTTAAACAGGACAAAAATTCAATTCGCTTTCGCTTTCAGTCCAACGTGATAACAGAATGGACTGCAATCTTTTTTCTCTCCCTTTTTTATGTTATTTTGAATTTTGGGGTTAACACATGGTAGTTAATTAACCCCATTTTCCACCCTGTTATAAGTCATGCCAATTTCTGTCCCAATTCCTTGAACCTCAAAAGAGAGGAAAAGAAAAGAAAAGAACAAAAAAAAAGGGTCACGCCAATGAGTTAGGTATATTTAAAAGATTCAAACTCGTCTTAACTTAGATTATCATTTTTTCAGAACTAATTAGTAATGAATAGAGTAATTTGTGTACTTCATTAATTAGGATAAGATTCCTTGTATAATCAATGCAAAACTTTGCCCTTGACACAAAAAAAAAAAAAAAAAAATGAAGGAAGAAGAAAATTGAAAAAAAAAAAAACTGTAAAAATAAAACATGAGAAAATGTTAAAATTAAATTAGAGAGGATCCATGTTGGGTGCAAATCTGTTACATGTGGCTTTCAAACCTCACACCGCAATTGCTCCCTCCCAAACCTAACTCGCCACGCCTAAAATTTGGCGCGTGCCAGCCATCTTTCTTTCTGTTACCACTAATTAATTCCTTTCGGGACTGCCCAGCATGCTGTGTTTTAACTAATTGAAATGTTTATTTCTAGCTTTTACATGAATCAAAAAATGGAGAATCAGTAATATATTAAAATAATGAACCAATATGGGGACTATAATCAACTTCGGGATATTACAGGTGCGACTTGAAAGTTTTTGCCTGGGGAACAAAATTTACAACAATAATTAGAAAAGGATGTAAATAAAATATTTTAAATCTTTATGTGGAAAACTGTATTTGTTTGATATTATTTTTCAAAAAGATATTTTTTACAAATTTTGAACATGTTTTTCAACAACTTTTTTATCTCATATGCATTGTTTACTAAAAAAATAACTATAACGTACATGTTTTTATCTACTAGAGTAATATTTAAAAAAAATTCCATTTGAAAAACAACTATAATGTGGACCTTTCCATTTGAAAAATCTTTAACTTTTGATGAGTCTAAATTACATCGTTGAATCTTTGGGAGGGCAGTTGTCCATGCTCACTTCTTTGGTCTGTCTATATATGGTGTTAACTTAAAAATATCTATATTAATTGTCTCTCCCCTAGAAAATTATTTTTGTAGTAGAAGTAACTATATGATTCGGCATATAGACTAAGAATGGCAATGGGGGAAAAAAGGTGAGAAGAAGAAGAAGAAGGCAATGAGGTGGGCATTTTTCTCTCTTTTTATTTTTATTTTTATTTTTATTTTTTGCCAACTAGCTTTTATTTTCCTTGTTCTACCTCCACCATCTAGCCAGACTCTCATCATCTCTTATCCTTTATCCTTTCCGAACGCTAACTCACTCACTTCGCCATACTTCCCTAGTGGAAATCCGATTCCCTTCTTATGATCTAAGAAAGCGAATTTTACTAGAATTTAATGAGAACTTTCGCGTTCAAAAGATGCATGTGGAGAAATATCACTAGAAACAAATTTGAAGATTAATGACAGTTCAGAAGTTAGCCCAAAGAAAATAACAAAACATCACATTTAAAATTGCAATAATCTTAAACATTCAATAACGACCACTCAAAAATCGTCTAGTCAATAATTTGAATTCTCAATTATTTGAACTTTTACTTATGTGATATTTAAATTCCATTTTCTAAATAACGAATTGACACCTTGAGATCCCTAAAACACAAGAAACGATATATTGAAATATTATAAAAAAAAATTTTATTCTTAATCACAAAGCCATAATAATGTTTTTCTTTTGTAAACCATATTAATTCGTAATATGCATGCGTGTCTGTGTGTGTATGTTTAATTGGGGTTCTCATTCCATTCTTGGTCAGATCAGTGCTAATCCCATGCGTTATATGTCTATTATCAGAATTAATTTCCCCTGGCCTATGCAAAATATGAGCCACATCTTGATAGATAGCAATTCTTGTCATTTATTTAAGGAGTTCAACACATGATAATTATAGAATTTTCACAAGATAAAAACATGATTTACATGTAACTATGACTTGAGGGCTATAATGCTATTTTATCTTTTTTTTTTTAACTCTGTTTGTCGGATGGTTTTCCTACGTGGACTTGAGCTCCTGTACATTTTTGTTTGTGTAGATTGGATGCAATATAGGGGTATTTTAGTAACTTTACATATAGTCTAAATAATTCGAGCCTATTATTAACTTCATTAGTTTGATCAAAAACACTTTTATAAAGTAATAATTGACTTGTATAGTTAAAGAAAAGAAACATAAAAAAATAAGTCTAAAATATAGTTGTTGGATGAAAAAGGAGGGGTAGAAGGAAAACAGCGACCCCTTCTCTCCTCTCCTATCTTAGGTGTGTGCATCCTCGGAGAAAGAGAGAGAAAGACACCAAGACAGAGATAGATATGATATTCATATATATGCTATAGGGATGGGATATCTATAGTTTGCAACACTCAATCCTTATGCTTTTTTAATGTAGTCTTGGTTTTTTCGACTGTGTTTTCAGAAGGCGATTGCAGAGAAGACTACTGCAAAGAGAAACCAAGTAGGAAGAAAAGGAGAGAAAGGGAAAGACAGAGAGAGAAGGGACAATCTCAGGAACAACACAAAGAGATAGAAGAGAGATAAAGGAAGAAAGATTGAAGAGAAGGAGGCTCTCTCTCGAGTCTCGAATCCCATAGAGAAGAGAAAACGATGTCTGAGAGCTTTGCACCCTTTTACGTCCTGCAATTCTGACGGAGAGGTAGTATTTGCGTACATGAATAAAGCTGAAAATTGTTGAAAATTTTTCAAAAAAAAATTTAAAGGGCCTCAAAGAAAAGATTTATTTGATGCTTTCTCTTTCCTCCCTTTTGTATTCTCTTCTTTTCTATGCTAGTTGCTCTATATTCTTTTCATAAATAATCTAGACTCTAGAGACTTCATAAGTTCAATATATATTGCCATGTTTTCTGTTTATGATACTGATCCATGGTTAAACTGAGCAGCTGAGACAGGGTTTGGGGGGTTTTGTGCCACTGAAGAAAGATATGATGATGAAGAAAAACCTGATATGGGAATAGCAACTCCGGCACTACTGCCTTCTCAGCAATCCAAGGGTCATCATCATCAGCAGCTAATCCTAGTCTCGTCGGACAAGACCAATTATTTGAATTCTATGTCCCAAGACTTTCATCATCAAGGCATCTTCAGTTTCTCGAATGGGTTCGAGAGATCTCAACCGGAACATCAGCAACAGCATCCACAGCACATAGCCCAGCAGATCCGTAGAGATAAACTGAGAGTGCAAGGCTTTGAACCTCCTCCACCGCTGGTTACTATTGATGAAGTGGAATCTAGTGGTCTCCCGGGTTACGAGACCGCAGGAATGTTGTCCGAAATGTTCAATTTTTCTTCCGGAGCAGCCACTCCCAGTGATATCTCATTGGAGAGCCAACTATCACATAATTATCGCAACACCAGACCGCCGCCGCCTCCGGCCACTCCAGTGGGAAGTGAATGGTATGGAAACAGACAAGGCATGGTGGTGGGTGGTTTGGGATCGTTGGGTGAATCCAAGGACCAGAACGTTGTGAATGAGCGTGACAGCATAGCTACACATCATCACCATCACCAACAACAGATTTCAGGCATTAATGCGGACTCAGCAGCAGCCATGCAGCTTTTTCTAATGAATCCACCACAACCAAGGTCACCTTCACCCTCTCAATCTCATCCTCCTCCAACCACCTCTACTCTTCACATGTTGCTTCCTAACCCTTCATCATCTAGTAATTCTCCTCTTCATCAAGGGTTTCACCATCATCAAGTTAATTCTACATCTCCGGCTGGAGGACCTTTTGGTCCGTCATCCCACCAATTCACGTGGGTTCCCGACGGTGGAAGTGGAGGTGGTACTGAAATTGGAGGCGTGGTGGAAGGCCAAGGACTTTCTTTGTCGTTGTCGTCTTCCTTACAACACCTTGAAGCGGCTAAGGCAGAGGAATTGAGAATGGGAGATGGCGCCATGTTGTTTTTCAATCCAGGAGGAGGATCTAATACTTCCGGTGTACAATATCCATTCAAGAATTTGGGTGGAAGTCATCATCAGCAATTGCATATGCAAGGTGGAGGGGTGGTAGGTCAGAACCATCAGGTCTTCGGGTCTTCACTGGGAGTGGTCAATGTGTTGAGAAACTCCAAATATGCAAAAGCAGCACAAGAGTTGTTGGAAGAATTCTGCAGTGTTGGTAGAGGTCAACTCAAGAAGAACAAATTAGGAAGGAATAACAGCACGAACCCTAATTCCAATCCAAGTGGCAGTGGTGGTGGTGGTGCTAATACCGGTGGTGGAAATTCGTCATCTTCTTCAAAGGATCTCCCTCCTTTGTCAGCGGCCGATAGGCTAGAGCATCAAAGGAGAAAGGTCAAACTATTATCTATGCTTGATGAGGCACGTACTCTCTCTCTCTCTCTGGTCAATAACCAATCATTAATTTTTTTTAGTCCATTAATTATGAAAATCCACCGGTAACAACAGCAAAATTCCAGCAAGTTTCGAGGAATATTATGCAAGTCTCAATAGAAAGAGCCGGCAATGGAATAGGTTTCGATAGATGAGGATTATTTTTCACAGTTTCATATTTCTGTATTTTATTTCACTGATAATATTGGCGGGGGTATTAATGTACTTGGATTTTGTTTGGTGAAAACATGAAAGAAAGACGAACGACTACGTTGTAGGCGCTTACATTTTTCCCGTAATAAGAAGGACAGCAGCGAAGGCGAGTTACAAGCCTACAAACAATATATATGGTTCTAGATCCATAGGAACTTGCTAAGAACTCAGGAACACATCCATCCCCTCACGGAAAATATTGCGGAGAAAGCCACTTATGTTCGCTCCTCCAATATACTAGTTGACCTAAAGATTGATTTTTTTCCCATTTCTTTTTGTTCAATTGTTTATGCAGACAGTATACAGCCGTATGTTGTTGGCTGTATTGGGAAAAGAGAGCAAGGCAAGAAACACAAGTATATTCTTTTTCACGTCAACAACCATATCACCTTAGCAGGCTTTGGATTCACGCATGAATTTTTCTTCTACTCTTTGTTTTTTATTCAAGGGTGATAGCAAGGTTTACAAATAAGTTCGGCATCCAACAAAATTGCAGCCTTTCCTCCAAAAGCTTCTCCCACCAGAATAAACATATGATTAAGTTTTAATATGGTTTACTTTCAAACTTATATTTCATCCCACTGACATTAAATATTCTCAATTGTATTATTTACTTTTAGTTGTGGGCACCAAATCCTTTTTTACTTCTACATTTCCTAAATACAATATTTCAGCTTCCATTCTACATAGTTCCCCCTCGGGGCCGGGGCGGGGGGGGGGGGGGGAATTTTGGTTAAACTCCTGGATTAACAGTACTCCAAGGCTTCCTTTTTAGTTGAATTTTTTGACATTAATCAGTAACATAATTTAACTCAGTTAGCCTAATTAATTAAAAATGTAGTAATTTTACTAAACGCAATTCTATATTTGCAGGTGGATCGAAGATACAATCATTACTGTGAACAAATGCAAATGGTGGTTAATTCATTTGATCTGGTGATGGGATTCGGAGCAGCAGTACCATACACCGCATTAGCACAGAAGGCAATGTCACGACATTTCCGGTGTCTCAAGGATGCCATAGCAGCACAACTGAAGCATAGTTGTGAGCTCTTGGGAGAGAAAGACGCTAGTACATCAGGAGTGACAAAAGGAGAGACTCCAAGACTTAAGCTGCTGGAGCAGAGCTTAAGACAGCAAAGGGCCTTCCATCAAATGGGAATGATGGAACAAGAAGCATGGAGACCTCAGCGAGGGTTGCCTGAACGCTCTGTGAACATTTTGCGAGCTTGGCTTTTTGAGCATTTTCTGCACCCGTACGTCCCTTTATCCTCTCTTTCTTTTAATAACCAATATATTAGTTAGGAAAATTCAACCCCACGTAGTTAAAGACGACCAAAAACCCATTATTACAAAATTACGAGGATGAGATGACGCAATTGATGAGAGACATTATTAGCCGAAATACATAATTGCAAGTTTGCAACATACTTTTTAAGCATTGTCTCTACTTTGGACAGTGTTGAAATAAACTGTAATGCAGTGTCCTTTGTTGTTGTTTGGTCAGTAGAAAAGCTGAAAAGGCGTTCCTTCATTCATTTTACCAAATTGCAGCAGTCAGTAGATAATAACCCCATTAATTAAGTTGTCCCTTGCTGACCTAGGCATTAGTATGACTTTTTAAAAAAAAAAAAACCTAGTAAATTCCTTATATTCACGTTCGAGTCCCCCACCATCTTCCACCACACCCACGCACTCTCGCTTTCTTTTATCTTTCTATCGTCAGTCTATATATGCATGACAGTAAAAGCACATGTATAATGGGGAAGAATCTAACGGACGCAATGCAATGTAAGAGCGGGGATCAGACTCAGATCAGAGCACGCAGTGTCCTCTCTTTACTGCTGTCACTGCTGCTGCTGCTAATCTTTCCCTCTTAGATTGTCACGCCCTTTGCTGCAGGAAAAGAAAAGAAACCTTCAATTCTAACTACGGAGACTAGAGAAAGCGTTGTGTCTCTTTATGCGGTTTAGGTAAGAAATCTGATGTCATTTTCTGGTCTCTTTCTCAGGTATCCAAGCGATGCAGATAAGCATCTGTTGGCAAGACAGACCGGTCTATCGAGAAACCAGGTATTACTCAAACGTTATTTGACCTCCTACTAATTATTCACATTGCTATTTCTTCTTCTCTGAGATGCTAAACACAGTAAAAAAACCTTAATAATAGTAAAAGAAAGTGGGGTGACCTGGAGTTAGTTATGTTTGCCTTGCATGAATATGGTTCTTACTTCCACGGTTTTTCTCTTTCTGTTATGTTAGAGAAAAAGCCAAAGCTTTTGTAGCCCTTTTTTTTCGTGCGTTTTTAAACAATGACAGAAATTCTTAAACAGTCAAAAAACGAGAAAAATAGTGAAAAGACATCGAAATCTGCATTTGTGGCTCTCTCTATTTATTAACATGTCACTAAAATAATTCTGCTGCAAATAGTTGATTCTTGGTTAAAGTATAGAGGAGTTTTCCTTCTAAGAAGGAAAATATTTGGTTAGACCAAGCAATTACTGGACTCATCCTTTAACCTTTCTAAAAGATAACAAAGTATTAATGCATATAGTACAAATACTTAAGTACACCTGGTTTCCTTTTTTTTTTTTTTGTGTTTAGAAATAGATGTTTAAGTGAGCTAAGGTCTATTAAAGCTTTTTTACAATGAAAAATGGTAAGCATGATGGTTTGACTCAATTTTTTCATGCATTTACGGCAATTTTATACAATTCAATGCTGTTGAGTAGATTTGTAGTGGAGAAATACAGAAAAAGTATTGCAAAGTGTGTAGACCAATGTTTTATATATATAATAATACCATCGCATGGTAAAACTTGTACCAAGCACAGTATTTTTAGCTGTGGTCTAAATTAGGTAGATTGAGTTTACGCAAGAATTTTTTTAAAATTGAAGTCCTAATCTTTTAGGTGATGTTTAATTAATCCCATTATAGATGCACAAATGAAGAGAACAAAAAGAAAAAAACAATGAAGAAAAAGAGTATAAAAAGATTAAATGAAATTTATTAGGGTACAATGGTAGACCCTTTTAACTTTAAAGACAATACTCGTTAAACGCAATCTTGGTCTCTTTAAGAATGACAGCGATGGGATCTTGAATGTCTTTTCACCAAAATTTGTCTCCATCTGGAGCAAACCAAATTGTAGTATAAAGAAAGAGTTAAAATATGCCTTCTTTCTTTTTTTTTTTTTTTGAATAAATATGCCTTCTTTCTTAGTTGCATGAAGAAGAGAAAGTAACATCATTAAATCTCTTTCAGTCCCATTTATTTACTACATCCTGCACATATTACAGTGTTGTGTGGTGAGGTGGTGCCGTATTATTGCATGAGGGAGATGCACTCTATGGTTTGCCAGAAGGAAAAAATTTATGGTTCAAATCGCTTAATTTAATTTATTGATTTCAAAAGTTAATTTTCTTAAAAAATTTTTGTGTGATTTAAATTGACACCACAACAAAAGCAACCCGATTTTGACCAATTGCAGAGTCACCGAATCCCGATCTTTTTTTTTTTTGAGGATGAATCCCGATCTTACCATATGGTTTAATGTCTTTCAGGTTTCAAACTGGTTCATAAATGCCAGGGTCCGATTGTGGAAACCCATGGTGGAAGAGATGTACGAACAAGAAGCCAAAGAAGAGGCAGAAGAGAGAGAAGGTAACCAAAGCAATGGCAACAATATTGCACAAACACCAACGGCTAATACTACTTCTACAACTACTACAACCCCATCATCTACAGCACCCACAGCTGCAACGACAGCAACAGCATCAACAACTGCATCAGCAGCAGCAATTACAGCAACAGGCAAAAGATCCGAAATTAATGACTCTGAAAACGACCCTTCATTCTTCGCAATCAATAGACAATGCTTCTCGGAAAACCAAGCGAAAAACCCCAACAATTCTTCCTCCACTACTTCCACTTCAATAATGGCTATCTCCAATTCTCTTGCTACCCCCACCGTCACGCCACCATTTTCGTCGCCCTCTTTTCCGACCAACTATGAATCAGAAGCCTGCCGCCGTACCGGCATCGTGGCATCTGGGAATGCTGAGATGGGCTCCTCGTTAATAAGGTTTGGAACTAGCGCTGGTGACGTTTCTCTTACTCTAGGGCTACGTCATGCCGGGAACCTGCCTGAGAAAAGTAGCACTTTTTCTGTGCGAGACTTCGGGGGATGTTAATCAATTACTACTACTTGATTACACAAGTACTTGGAGAAAGAAAGTGGATGAATTTGATAATGTCTTAGTACCTTTTTTTTTTTTTTTTTTTTTTGTAATTCCTATCTAGACAAATACTACGTACGTTTTTGAGAAACATATACTAGTACTATGTTAGCATGCAGTATCGAAATTATTATAATTGTATAGTCATTATTTTGAGCCTTCACGTTTTGTAATGTATTATTATTATTACTTAGTACTAATACTATATATGTGAAAGCAGAGTTTTTTATGAAACCGCAAGGAGCTTACAAAGACTCCGTATTTTGCACTAATTAATTGAATGTCGAGTCAATTGCCTGTTAGAAACAAAATTTCTAGAAGCAGATTCAATTATCTTGCCAGATTATCTTTATCAATTGCTTATGTGCGATTAATGTGACTGCTATATTTCAACCAACAATTAGATTATGCCACTTTTTATTATTCAAGAAATTAATTCTTCTTTTTGTTACGGTGAATAGTTAGTAATCATATCATTGCCAAATTTAGCTGCAGCCCTGGTTGTTAGCTGAAAAAGTGATGGAGAAGAAGCAATAAATATTTTGTAACCGTTCGTGATATCGTTTTCCTAATTCGTTCTAACAGTATAGAGAAAGTAGACTCTCACTTGCAAAACGTAGAAAAGGCAACACTGCATACTTTCGTTTTGAACTCATTTCAAACTACTTGATGACATCAATTGTTTCTCCATTTTGCAAGTAAAAAATTTTCTTGGAAATAAAAAGTTTACAGTGAAAACATGCTCTAACTGTAAAATTCTTCTGGTGGGTTTAGCTTGAAATATGTTGCATGCTCTTAACTAATGTTTCAACAATCGATAGCTGTTTACAATTCACAACTTTATCGTTCAAAGAGTCCATTCATTTGATTATGTATTATAGCTAGCCTTCAATTTGAACATTCTAGGGCAGTTAATCAGGAGAAAAAAATATACGCATGGATGAGGACAAATCCCTTTTTTTTTTTTTTTTTCATTTTTACATGAAAGAGAACAAATCTATTTGTAGCACCGGAGAAACAAAGGAACTGCTGAATGTTACTGTATTGATGTGCTATGTGGATAATGAAAACTTTTCGTCCATATCTGAACATTACATATCCTTTGTGCATCAAAAAGCAAGAACTTGAATGAACTAGCTCTGCTCAATATCAATGGTTTCACCAAAAAAGATGACAAACAACGATGGGCTGCGTAGGATAAAGTTGTTTTCAGAAATTCTTGGGATTGTTTGGTATTGAAAATGAAGGACAACAACCACAAGACATGGTGATCGGTTTTCCACCTTATTTTGGCTGAGGAATCTGGTTAATAATTTATGTACATTGCGGTTGTGAGGGATTCCCTAACATTTCCTTAAGATTCAGAACAACTATATGCAAAGCAACAATTACCTTTCACCTAAATTGCTTGCTTTTTGCTTGAGAAATATATACTGTAACCATAATATAACTGAATGCCTACTATATAGTTGTTGGTTTCCCAAGTTGTTGTGATGCTAAAATCAGGCCTTGCTTGCATGATATGAATATATATTATATCTATCAAATCCTCAAAAGTCAACTCTCTTCTCCCACCCCCTACCCCAACAATAAATAAATAAATAAATAAAAGTAGTAAGGAGTAATATAATATCGACACCTCAAATGGTATTATTGTCTTTCTTACAAACAAAAGAAGAATGGCATTCACAGTAAAAGAAAAATAAAAAAAAGGTTGCAAATGTTGCATTTATACCAAAAATTCACACCCTTAATGTCATGAAATCTTTTTTTTTTTTTTTTTGGGGAGGGGGGTTTTTTTTTTTTTTTTTTGGTGTGTGTTGGAGTGGAGGGTGCTTTTTTTTTTTTTTTTTTTTTTGGGGGGGGGGGGGGGGTGGACAAAGCAAAAAACAAGTCCGGCAAATTTGAGGAAATGCATGCGAAAAAGTTTGGTTGCATGAATGCGAATACTGGCATACAGTGGAAGTCTACCACAACGGCTGTAATTTTTCGTGGGTAGCCAGTTTTTGGGGTTGTTTTCTGAAAGCGGTCCTTTAAAATACTGGACTAGGGGCCTGCATATAGTTGCATAGACCCACTATTGGTGAACAGATTACTATATTGTAGTAGCAGTAATTGATTACCGGTAATAAGGTTCACCAGTCACCCTAGTACTGCAGAAGAATGGTTTTTTTGTCTTGCTTGCTTTGCCCACAGGCCATATCCAACGCTAGATTAGACAAAATTAATTCAAGATCGTTTCGCGGATTGAGTCATGTGTAGTAGTAATATCTGCTGCCCTTTCCTTCTGTAAAAGAAACGTAAATCATCATTCATGATGATCAGCATTCGCAGGACAACTTCGTGACTGGGCCCACACCGAAAAGCTTGTCCCCCCACTAGTGACTGGACTCTAGACACACTCTATTCTCTAGCGAACACTAATTGGGACCCAACAACGACAGACCTTAAATGGGCAATGTGGGTTGGGCTTCAACCCAACTGCAGAAGTACTCAGTTGTTCAACTATCATTTCTAACAACAAAAAAGAAGCTTTGGTTATTTTTTTATCTTTTTATAAACCCACATTCCTATATCTTTTTTACGAAAGACACTGTGGCTAAAATTTTGCTGTCAACTCTCAATAAAGAATCGGACCCGCTCAGGATCAAGTCTGTTCAAGTCCAAGAAAAGTAATTGTGATTAGGAAGATGGCTGTTTTCAAGAACAAGGACCACTAAGGGACATTAAAACCTTTTTCGCAACTAGAAAATCTTCAAGATTGAAGAGAATCAATATAGCTGCAGAGCATGTTCAGGTTTTGAATGAACCCAGCTGTTCTTAGCTGCTACATTCGTTTATACTCAATTCACCTTTAGTATTCTAGGCTCAATATCGTCCACTTAGATACTAAGGTTCCTGTAAGGACTAAGAGCATGTGCGTGAAACATTTCCCTTTTAGGGGAATAAATGGCATGTGGGTGCACACTCAATAAAATAAAATAGCCATGCAATTTCCCCCTGTTGAAATTTTTGCAACAAAAGTAAATCTTTCCATAAAGAAGAAAGTCCACAACATCAGCCTTATCAAATTAGCATCATGCTTTACAGCACAAAATCTGGTGGAAGGAATTAAGCGTCCGTAGTAGTATACGGTATTTGCAGCAACTAAGTTCTTAAAGCATCATAGGCAGGAAAAAAGAGAAGAATCAACAGAATCTAGTAATCTCCACTGCAGTTGTTAAATTAATGCTACAAATGCAACTAAACACATCCTAGTGTGAAATTTGACATCAGAATGCATGCAACCCTATCTGACAACGCTACAAGAACATATCATCTTCTTTAATAACCACATGCATATTTTTTAAGAGGAATTCTCCGTATTGCTTGCATTTTCCCTCTAGATTTGCTCTTCCCTGCCCCGAACGATTATTGGAGTTCATAAATAGTTCAGAGAAATTCTGCATCTTGGTTAGCTAGAATTGGCAGACGTATATATTCAAAAATGCAGAAAGATTTACATTTGTCTTCCTGGTTGATTTCATTAGTACGAAGGTTATCAAGGTAACTCAGATGTGCGGTTTAACACCATGTATTACATACTTGCACAAATTCTCAGAACAACAAGCAGTCTTATATTCATCAACCAGATGATCCCTCTGAGCCGTAACGGTTTGCACCGAATACTGAGGTTCATCAGGATTGGTTAAACTTAAAAGGGGAGCAAGCTGTTCCACGCATACATGGCATCTCATTCTATTAACAATTGAGACTGAAATCCCAGTTACACCAAGGCAATTCTTCATTACCTCCACATATGCAACTTGGTTTTTCTATTTCTCTACTACCTCCAACGTCATCGTGCTAGCTGGCTGGGGAAGATTAACTGAATATGAATATGGTCTAACAAAAGTCCTGCGCCACCAGACCTCAAAAGCTTTTTGAAGATTTGGGCAACTATCACCAGCCTTTAGATAACTGCCCAACCAACCTAAGAAAATACTCTGCTGTTGCTCCAGAGGCAGGGTGAGAATTGTCCTGCCAATTCCTTCCTCCAGAACGTTACAATCGAAGGACCTGCAGCCATGATGTAACCAGCTGTAGTCATTAATCAATGGTTGTAACCAAGTTTGTAATAATAAGTGACGCATGTCCTTTGGCGGTAGAAGCTCTCCCCGTCCTATTCCAACAAATAACCTCCCCGTAATGCAACTAACATAATATCGAGACATGACTGGAAGTTTCATATGAAGGGAAGCGAACTCCTGCTGACTAGCCCACATTACTGCGAACTCATCCGCTGACTGCCTTTCAGCTAAAATTTCAAGTAACCATGAAAGGTTATCAGCTTCTACAGATATCTGCTTTAGAAATGGTTCTCTGCAATTATTGAGATTGCTGGTACACTCGGATTCGGTAGCTTGTCTGAACGCAGCCAACAACAAATCCAAGCAGCTTCTGCATGATTCATAAATTATTTGATTACAGATATCAATTGAACCTGAGCAGCTCGGAAGATTGTTACTTTCCCGAAGGAGCTTCAGCACAATGGATTTCATTTCACGTCGGCCTCTCTCCTCATTACTCTTCAATACCAACTGCAGAATTTGAGAGAGTGTCTCTTTAGGTGGCTTTGAAATATCAGAAGAGACACGTTTCAATACTGGGGTTACTCCAATCCCCTCATCCTGCAGACGTAAGACAGAAGTAACTACTTCATCTTCTTCTTCCTCCCCAACCCAGGGGACTGCTTCCAAGTACTCCAAGCAAGACTTTATGCATGATGTGAAGCCAAGTTGTTCTGCAATCTGCATCATGGTTCAGAATACGTCAATATTTGAAGTTCATGACAAATTTTTCATATTTTTAAATGCTCAACTGAGATACCAACCATGATTTATCAACTACACGAGAGAAAACCAACTTAAAACTAGCCAAACATCATAGGAAGCAACCCAACATAAAAGTTCTAGTGAACTGCTTCTCAGTCTTAGATGAAGTACTTATGAATATTTCAGAGCCAACAATATCAAATGCATGAAGCACATATTGCAATGACAAAATTCAAAACATTCTGGGATGTTTAGTACAATAAAACGAAAAGGTATTTCTCTTTCCTGGCTGATCACCCATTGAATAGAAGAGAAAAGGGATCTCTTTTATTGGGGTGGTTGAAAAGAAGATTTGAGGAAAAGGAACTGAGTCCTAGATATCTTCAATCCCATGGATACGATTATCAACATTTCTCCAAATGGAGAATTTTCTTTTCTTTCCTATTCATTCTTACTTTCCTTTTCTATGCGAGAACAGAAGGAGTTACTCGGAAATTGAGGATTCTTTTATTAATTCAAATCACCCCGATATCTTTTTTTTTTTAAATTTCTGCATATGACACGTTAAAAGAAGAGAAGAACCAAAAGACAGAATACATATGAGTATTTCATTCCAAGATTTACAGCTGAATGCTGGAGTAGATTAAAGATACATTTTATACCTAATTTTCTCTTATTGCTGCATGAGTCAAGATACTGATGCACATAAATAAGTTACTTGGCATATTCTCTCAACATCATGCATCAAGTAAATACAAAATGTGGAGGTTATTTAAATAAACATTCCTTGTTGAGAGGGTAGGAGTAAGATAGTGCCAGGGAATTTTTAGCATTTAGCATTTGTCTGGAATTTTTAATAACAGTAAGGGAACTGGAATTTGCAAAGAAATGCCATTTTGGAATACCAAACACAAAATTAATAGGAGAGTTTGATGATCACAAACTATTCCAAAGTAATAGAGAGAGCCTGTTCTGTCCATTCCAGACAGTTGCAAAGTAATAGAGAAGGCTTAAGAAAAAGGCTGTCACAAGGTTATCTTAATGATGTCATTATCATTCATAAACCAAGAACAGGTTCTTATTGCTCCATGACCACTAACTTATATTTCTTCAAACCAATCTAGAACGAAAAACAAACATCAAGTCTTTAACATGCAGTTTGACAAAATAATTAATATACTTGCAAGAGCAGCCAAAAATAGTCGGTAACAAAATCACGTGAACAATAAGTCCAGAACTTGTTATCTCAACTGCAGTGACAAGGCTTTCAAATGCGTCCACTGTGAAGCAGCAAAACAAGAAAATTATTGCATGTTTCAAGGTTACCTTGAGGATGCGCAGCACATGTGAAACATTTTGTTTGATTAACCGCTGCTTCAATTCTTTGCAGTACATCAATCCAACAGTTTCAACATATATTTCAACATCATCGCAGTCAACAATTTCAATACAGGGCAAAACAAGCTGCTCATCTGAGATTTTGTTTGCAAAAAAACTGCTGTTCACCGTCAAAATGTTCTTGTGCACACTCAATTTCACAGAAAATCCCTGTTTCCCGAGCAAAATCAACTTCAAATCACTCGTTCCAGGTTCTCCAAATTCAATGGACACCTTCCTTGCCACATTTTCTGCCTTCAACCGAGGTGTCCTCTCAGTAATGGATGGCAGACTAGATAGTGATGCATCAGAATCAGGAGGTTTTTGTTCATTAGAAACATGGTCAACTTTTGGTGCATGGGTTGCTTGCTTTTTCTCCGTTACAGAAGCTCGCTTCTTCTGAAGTGCAGCAGCAGTGGGTGTGGGTGTTGGAGGGGATGTTTTCAGTTTGTTTGGTGGATTTTGTGTCTTTGCGGTCTTATGAAACACCGCAGGAGATGGACAGCACCAGAAACCCTCTGGTGTCACAGCAATTGGCACGTTTTTAATTTTGGTTTGACCCTGTTCTACCTTTGTAAGTCTAATTTCAGCCATACTCAGCAAGGCTTCAAAGAAAACTAACCAACATATGCTATTTACAATAGGAAAAAGGATGCAACCCTTGACTTAGATACGATAACTATTTCCATGCCAATCTACTGATTTTCCTTCACCGATCAAACAAGAATCCAAATGCCATAAATAAAGGTCTAATTCAGGAGAGCTATATTTGCTTGGAGAAAAACTATTAGCCTGTGGGATTGTTTGCCAGAATATAAGCATTCAGGAATTCAATAACCATAACAGCCAGTATAGTAGTACAACACAAACACAGAGCTTCAGTTATTTCCATTTTGACTACAAAAGCAAATGAAAAAAACCTAAAAAAGCTAATGTCTGAAAGCCAATCTGGCTATTATTTCATCTATAATTAACAATAATTCGAAGACTTAGATAGAAAAATCCTCTCACATACAGTACAGAAGTCTTTAAGAAGCATAAAGTTCAAGTCTTTACATACTCAGCTCAAAGAAAAAATCCTGGAACATAAAACAACAAAGACTCACCAACAACTGGGCAATCTGAGACTCTTCTGAGATCCCGTCTCTTTTATCTCTTTAATTTAAGAGCCCATGCGCCATTGAAAATAATTGTGTGGAGCTTTAAATGATTGAATGGAGCTTTGACGTCAAGCATCAAGGTAACCACTTAACTAAGATTTAACAGAGTTGAATGATGATTGATGAGTGCCCATTTGCATAATTATGATTAGAAAAGGTGATGTTACAAAGAAAGCAGCACACGAAACAAGTCCAAAAGTTAAAAAAAAAAAAAAAAGAAGTACTAGTAACAGAAACTTTGATGAGCCTTTACTAAGAGGGAGATTGATGAAATATCAGTGTGGAGTGTTTTTGTAACTTTACTTAACCACTGTGTGTTGTGTGTGTGGGCGTGTGAGAGAGGATGCTTTTTCTGATTTTTATGATTGTTTCAGTGGAAATTTCATCATGTCTTTTCCCTCTGGAAATTCTAGAATAGTTTCTCATTCTCTCTCACACACAAACACGCACCAAACACACGCTGCCTGTGTCTCAGAGGAACCAAAAGAGATTCGCATGCGGTGATTTAAGCTGTCTATCAATCCTTCTTTTATGTTTGAGTTTTTCTATGTGCATTCTTGGCCTCTTGCTTTGTTTGCGGGATCGAATCTCTTTGGGCTAAAGAAGACTATCCTTTTCAAGGATAATTTCTTATACATGGGATTGACATCAATACCCCGTTAATAATAATGACGACGAGATTGTTCAGTTGGCGCATGGAATCAATGTGCATGGGCATTTTCTAGAGGATAGAAAATGCCAAAATGGCACTTCAAGAATTTGGTTCTTATACTTTTAACTCCAAGAATTGATGTTTTTGTCTGTTGGATGCCCGGCTGAAATGTATTGGTGTACCCTCTTGCATAAGTAAAGCAAAACTCTGGTGAGTTCCAATCTTTATGATTATATAGATGTTCTTGAGTAGGTTTTGACTAGTCGGTTTTGGACAAATCATATTAATTGATTGGTGTTGGGTATGCCAAGCAACCCTGGGGTCACTTATGGCTAGTTTTGGAGTTGATGACAAAAAAGAAAAAGAAAAGAAGGGAAAGGATAAGTTATAAAATAAAAGAAAAGAAATGCAATGATATAAGGTTTTTTTTGGTTGTTTGAGAGTTTCAGAAATAAAAAGAATTTATTAGATAATAAAATTTTTTGTATTACATTTTTAAGAACAATATTATCATTTTGAAAAATTTACCTAACTTTGCTTCACTTTCCTTTCTTTTCCGGCCAATTTTGGAAGGAAAACTTGTGAAAAAATTACTTAAGCAACTTTCCTTTCATTTTCTTTTTCTTTCTTTCCAACTTAAACTCCCAAACAAAGGAAAGTGCTTTCCTTCCCTTAAAATCCTTTCTTTTCTTTCCCCCTTTTTTTTTTTTTTTTTGTCAAACACTTCTTTTCTTTCCTTTTCCCTCCTCCCAAACTAGGCACGATGAACCCGCTGGAAATTGAAAAAATAGCCAGACTCTTAAGTTTCTAACAGGTTTGTGGTTGTAATAGACATTTTTTTTATATATATGTACTCAGTTCATAAATGTTTTTGATCTTTCATCTCGACCAATGTTATGATTAAAGAGATTGAATTGTCAAATTTTACATAAAAATGCCAAATTTGGCGTTTCCTCTAGAAAGAACCATGGATGAGGCTCTCACCAACCTGATAAACGCAGTGTAATAAGATCAAGCATCTCTTTTCCTCTTTGCTCCATCAGCTAGAAAACTAATTGACATAAGATGACTGTAAATTATAAAGCCATGAAATTATTATTGCTGAAACAAGGGCCCGAGACAAATTAATAGCCTTGAAGAGTTAGGTAATTTATTTGAAGGTTTAAGAATCACAATACGTGACTGTAAAAACTAAGGGGATGAAAGTGCAATTAATTACCCCGCCGGTAAAAGGACAAATGAAACAGAAAAATCTTCTTCCGTTCAGAAGCGCCAATACAGCTTGAGACCTTGGGCCCAGTTGGGCCGTAGCTAAGGAATGTTGAGTCTGTGGGCGCGACCATTGATCCATTATCTTTTGGTAAAATGAGTATGACCGCTCGAATTGAAGTTTCCTGGACTTCTGACTTGTGGGTTTTGAGGTGGTTGAGGATTTTCGGTGCTTGTTCTACAAAACTCAGCTCAAAACCCACCAACAATAGATTTTATTTTATTACTCGTATTGTTTTTAAATTTTTAAATAAATTTTGAACATAAACGTGCTTGTTTTTGTAAGTAATTGCGTAAAGAGTCCCTAAACTTGTCACAAAGTTTTTAAACAAACCAAAAAGTTTTCACAATCCAAATACTTTTTCACTTTTTCAAAAAAGTCAACAAAAACACTTCAAATAATTTTTTCAAAGGATTCTCAAAAAACACTCCAAATAATGTTATCCAAACGGAGCCATTATTTTTCACTCTGTGTAAATGCTTTCAGAAATTCATGTGAGGGGTATATGTAGTGCTTTAGGATTTAAATGTTTTTCTTTTTTTCACATTAAGGGCTCAATTGAACTTTTTGGTTTACTTTAGAGGGTCAATATGAACAGGTTTCAAGAAGTGGCCAGGCTGAGATTTGTCCGTGGGCCGGGCTTCTGCTTCACAGATTGCAGCCAGATGCGGTGCATTTCGGGTTCGTTGTTGTGCAAAGTGCTAGACAGACAGTGTATGGGTTATCCGTTTTATGTGGCCCAATCAATTCTAAGATAACCTTGGGTTTTTCCTATCTGAAATTTATCTGCCCACTTCACTTGCCCTTGAATTTTGTATTTTTGTATTTATATGTCTTTCATCCCCAAAATAACATGGTGTGGACATCTTGACAGCAGTTACGAAATGACATTGCAACAATAGTTAAAATCCGAAACTTCAACTCAGTAGCCAGCGCCCTTTGACTTGGAAGGGTGCTATAACCCTTTAAATTGGAAGGGACCCTTTATTCCATCTGAGAAAAGTTAATAAAATTCAGGTTGGATTTACCAGAAATATACTTATAGAGGTTTAGAAATCAAAGCTATTGTTATTCCATTTGTTCGTTAGTCATTCATTTTAAGTGTCACAAACAAAAGAAAAGGGCAGCAGTGCTACAAAAGAATAAGAATGGCTGCTTTTGATTGAAGTCATAAAAAGTGCGAACCTTAAAAAGACGAATGCTTGAGAATGTGGAGATAGACATTTCTGTATTTATTTTTATTTGCAGCAGGCTGTTAAGTTTACAGTGCAGAGTATATGGAATGTATATAAGTAATAGCTGTAAGGCAGGCTTACTTTCTTGAAGTTTTGATCCAAAACATACGTTATAATTTAACTTCCAAATTCTTTCAAACGTGTTGTCTAAGCGAAACGGTGACAACAGGTCCATTGTGACTTGGTCGATCGCAATTATTCCAAAGAATGGCTAAGTTGCACTAATCACGGAGGGGGATCTAAGGTTGGAACTTAAAAATGTATTAGCAAGCAGAAGCAGGATGCCATTTGTAGTACTAATAACTTTTTCTTTTGTCTTTCATTTGCAGTACTGATGATTTTTCTTTTTTCTTTTTCTTTTTTTGGTAGCGCCAGGGAAAAAAAGAACAAAAAGAAAGTTTTTCAGCCGCATGAAATGCACTAATTATTGCTGGTGTTGTTTGTTGACTGAGGCCCAAGAATAGCACGGATAGCGGCAGATTTTACATCATTTTGATCCGGTAAATGTTGATAATATCTCACCAATCTTATGATTGCTAATTTGCTTGTGTTAAAAGGACAGGGGTTCTACCGATAGTGTCATATTATTTTGCTTGCCAATTTCAAGAACAAGGTGAATCTGCTCCAAATTGATGCGTAATGCCTCCATGGGCATTTGGATCATGTATGATAAAAGTCATCATGATGTATATTGAGCTGAAATGCACATATGGGACTGGGGATAAAGAATTTATTTCTGGTGGGGATACTCAAAATAAAAAGAGTTTATGGTGGGGTGGGAACAAAGCATTGGAGGCGGTGATGCCTTTTGCAGCCATATATCATTGGCAGTGACTCACTTGTCCACATGCCTTTGGAAAGTTCGCTTTTTTTTCTGTCTATTTGTGGGGATTCTACGCCTTTCCGAAACTAACGAAACCCCTTTTCGCAATCCTTCCCCACGCACTCTGTCTGTGCCCAGCTCAGTCGAAATAGAGCCCTCTCTAAAAAGACAGGGTGCCTCGCTGTGGTGAATAGGCTTAGGATATAAGTTTCAGATGTCACTAACGTCTGCTCCAATTGATGATTTTTTTTTTTTACTTTTTGCTGGAGAAACAGAAACAAAGTACTAGTAGTAATAGAATATTGTTTGTCAAAACTCGAGGCACAATGCTCAGAACTTACTTGTGAGATAAACATCATTAGCAGTTACGGATCAGAACGAAAAAATAAGTCAGCCTGATTCATAATTTGGAATTCATGTGTGTGATTTGAGCACTTCATCTTTTAACTGGAAAGAAGCACAACACTGCACTATTGATTACTGAAATGTTGCCTTTTCTACTTTATACCACAGAACTTTTTAGTGATCTCAACATCGCAAACAATGGGATGGTAAATGATTGATACGTAACATAAACTTTAAATTTCGAAACCTAAATAGAGGCCACAATGTCAGAAAGCAGGAGAATGCTTCGATGCAGCATTAATATGGTTGGATGCTTGTCACAATTTGTTCTCTAAATTCACAGCTACTTGTGTTGTTTTTCGTCTTGCCATCATTTACTTATCATATGCTGTCTCCTTTGAAGTCTTGAACTGAATATTTTCCGTACATGCATGCACAATCATCTAGCAGTTTCTCTTAATTTGGTCCGTCAAAAGTATAATCTTGGTTTAAATTTCAGTTCATCACCCTTTTAAATTTGGTCGTCATTTGTCTTCTTCTGCAGGTTAGATTGAAAATTGTGCTTGATTTCTTCAAAACCAAGCGCATTATATTTCAATTGAAGTTTGACAAATCTACCAATTATATCAAGAAAAACAAACATGTCTCTTCATCTAAGCAAATATGATTTTGATTTGAAACAGAGGGAGACACAAGACAGGCCATCTAAGTCTAATCTCGGGCCTCTGAACTTTTCTAAAATCTGAGAAAAATCTTGATACCATGGAATCACAGTGCAGATTACAAGTAAAATAACGGGGATTAAATTTTGGAGATCCACAACTAAAGAAATTGATTAATACAGCTCGATTCTTCAGGCAACCACAAAGCATGTCTGTCAGTTAGATTAAAATATTGATTGTTCACTTACTCCTATATCTTTGTGTTTTTAAGTATCTTCAAAGTTTGACATTGGAAAGAATCATTGAATCACTTGCTAATAAAAATTGATAATAAGATAAAATAGAAGTTTCATTGGTTTACGTTATTCACAGCTTCTGTCTTCTCAGCTGGAGAATGGAGATTGATAATCTGAACCATGTAATGAGTATGAGTCCAAAAAAACCATTCTCTACTCTCCCTCCAATCCAAGTCACTGGTTTTCAGTAGCATACAAATGCAAATGGCACCTTTGCTTACGATTCTCAATAACTTAACTTCAATGGCATTGACAGCCAATTGTTGCACAAAGTCAAGATAACTAATTAGCTTAGTATGTTTATTGACTGATAACGCAAGTGGAAAAGTATTGAATTTATGGCTGAGAAAACTATACTAGCATTTGGCATTTTTCTACATGGTACTAATAGCAAATTCTCATGTTTGGTTACGATCTTCTTATATTTTGTCTCACACGTTTTTGTTTTCCTCCAAAATTTCCTATCTTCTTTCTACGCATTCTTCTAACTGACTTTTCTTTATAATTTGTCACAAAAGCCTCACCCTCTGTGCATAATTTTGTAGCTGACTTGCTGTAATTAGAACGGAGCTGGTTTTTTAATCACTACTCTACATGACGACAAAAAGAGAGGTCTTTTTCTTCTGTATCGATCCTGGAAAAGGTCAAGGGCCATAATCCATTTTTTATTAAAGGGATTCTGTGACAAACGTTAGTGTCTTCGATACTGAAGGACAATGTAGGTATCTCCACAAGTTATCATCAATCCATCCTTTCAAAAGTAGCTTATTAGACAAAAGAAGCCCCACAAAACCACATTTCCTTTCAATTTTTAAGCATCCGATGTTCCCTTTCACCCTTAATATTCATCCCTTTTGAGGTCATACTCAACCAAAGATTGTCTTCTTAATTCAAAGAGAAAAAACAGCTCGATCCGAGTATCCGTTGTAAGTTGTTTTACACTTGGATATATTTGTTTGGATGCCTTACTTGTGCACAGGAAAACCAAATTCTGTGAGATGGGACATTTCTTGTAAATCGAGAATGATGAAATGATAATCAAAATGAAATGCTAACTGGTTGGTAGGCGAGTGGGAACAAATCATGACAAATCCCTCTAATGCTGGTCTAACAAATTTATAGACTATTTCAAGTCCAAAAATACCTATTGAAAGGCAGTTGGATCAATTATCATCTCTAAAAAAACCCAAGATTTCAAAAGCTCAACTTTCCTGCATTTATCCTTGATCAACGCTTACAAACCTTAAATTATTAGCAGTAGAGCTTAAAAAATTGAAAAAGAAAAGGTTTGAAGATAATATTTTGGAACTTCTACCCTTTCTTGAAATTCTAGTGGTTTGTACTTTATAACGTCATTTGTCAATTTTCTTCTTTGTTACAATTGCCACATAGGTTGTCCTCTGAACCTCATCTTCATACATCTCCCAGAAGTGCCAGCGTAACGGCTTAATGAAAGCAAGTTGGCACTCTGATCAATAATAAAATGCACCTTCATGAGTTACCTAATCCAATCAACCAATTAATGATTGCTCATAAAGAAGATATTATTAGGTTGTTCAGAAGATTATTTATTTTGAGTAAACCTTCCAAAGAATGACTTGGGAATTAAATTAAGTTTCTTAAAATTTGAAGTCTTCACACATTTGAAAATTATTTTGTTACGAATAAGTCACCTCTAACTAGATTTTTAAGTTCAAGGATGATAGTAGGATCCTTGAATTTCCATATGGCTACTTTTCTGTTTTCCCTTTATACTTTTTGTTGGCATCAAAATTACCAAAACCCCTTTTCACCTCGACCTTGGAATGAGCCCGGTACAACAGCGGGAGAAGGCTTGTTAATTTGTTTCTACGTACTTTTTCATTATAACGAGAATCCACAAGAAGTATAAAAAGTGGAAAAAGCTATAAACTAGTATAAAGATAACATAAATGAATTTATATGACCTCACTTTTATGCTCCAAGAACAGGGCTGGTTTAGGGGTATGAACAAAAGTGCTAGCTAAGAAATGCATAAATGGCAGCATGGAGAAAAGGATGTATGGACGGTCACCAACTCCCACTAACATTTCAGCAAACAATAGAAATTGGGGAAGTTGAGTTGTTATTGTTGGTAGTTTTTTTTTTTTTTTGGTAAACACTTGTGAAATTCTTAATCCCGGACCCTACGTAAACAAATGTTCTAGGTGTTAATTGACAAAAATATTTTCCTCCATCAGGCACCATTTTCTTCCTCTGATGTGGGACCATTACACCTCTAGCTGCAGTTGACTAGTTAAGTAGTAAATGCATGTACTTCTTTTACCACCGAAACTCCCTCCATTCCACGTCCCTACACCATTGTCGTTGGCCCAAAAGCTCGTAGTTTTTCAGGTACTGGAGTGAGAGCTGATTTTTCAAGGAAGACATTAATTGGTCAGAAAGGCCACATTTTTTAATCTTGAGCCATATATCCTAAATGCACACTAGCTCTGTTCTTTCGTGATTATCCTGAGGGAGCCATATGATGATTGCTGGCTAGTCCTCTGAGTCTACCTCTGGTTGTTGTAATAGAAATAGACAAGAGGGGGTTTTGGACTCTAAGCTGAAGTACTCCGAGGCCACATTCTTTGGTCTTTGCAATTACTGGGTTTTGTTCATCTTATGAAAATCCAATCTTGGAGTCCTCTCTTTGCTCATAGAGCTTGTGATGGTTAGTATTCTCTGCAATTACTGCTCTATTTTCAGTTTGACATTTGTTTCTTGTTTATTATTGTCATCAATAGGGGCTAATGCCGTTAACCAAGTTGTTACAGATGGGTTCTGAAGGGGTTAAAGTTGGTACATTACATAGAATTGGCTTCCCTCCTGCACACAATCGTTCCAAGAGGTAGGCATTTGGGGTCTTGAATTGGAAAGACTTCTATAACCAATTTTGGAAGAAAGTACAAATTGGAGTTTTAGAACTGGCATACACACTCACATGATGTTCAGAATGCGGTTTTCCCTGGCTGCATTCGACTGCACTTTGAATTTTAGCAAATCTAAGAAGGGGGGGCATATTGAATAGGAAAAGAGGACAATTTTGTATATGGTGTGAATTCTTGAATCTGGAATTCAGGTTTCCGTACATTTCTGTTGTTTGTTTTCCAATTGTTTTAGTTACTGGGTGGTTATTTGATTTGTACGCCCAGTTTGAACCCGAATCATATGGTCTAAAGGGCTCAATTGAGATGATCTTTTCGCCACCTTGTTAAATCTTGTTTGCGTATGCACCTTAAAGTCAAGTCTAGAGCACATATGGAGTTAATAACGTGAAATAGCTTGCGAATGCTATTGTTCCCTCTCAATTTCTACTTATTGCTTTATTGCTCCGTTGGCAGCCTTCCAGATAAGAAAGGAGTTGGCGAAGATAACTTGGATCATTCTCTTGCAGCGTCTTCTAGGTCAAACTTGGTGAGAAAATTGCTTGATTATATTTATTCAGTAGCTCATTGCACCATTGTTTCAGAATTAAACTGCAAACTGTTGAGCAAGAATCCAGAAAAATGTCAAAAGAAAAGAGAATATAGAGTCGAAGTTATGATATTATGATTCAATAAACCTCTTAGACTATTTTCTCCTTCTTCCAATCATAGAAAGCAACTCCCACACCCCCCCCCCCCCCCCAAGCAAAAAAAAAAAAACCCCACAACACCACAACCCAAAAACACACACAGAGAAGATAGAGGGTGTCTCTATATGGTGCTTTCGGGGGAATTAATTTGAATGTGTCACCTCATAGAGAAAATGCAATTATTCATTCTGTCTCTCTGATAGATTGGTGTTTACGGCAGGACATCGAGCACTTAATAGACACTGTCAACAGCAAGCAGAAACAATCATCTAATGCTGAAGTTCAAAATTCTTTGAGGCAAGAGGTAAAACATAGGAAAATTTAGATAAAAATCGCTAAGGTACAAATTTCGGTTTTGAACCAGGCTCTGTAGACTATACCAAGAATTACAAGTCATAAACCAACCTGTATCTATGTCAGCTGCTTGGATTGTTCTCTAACATCCTTACTACCTCCAGATCATGCAGCTGGAGAAAAGATTACAGGACCAAGTAGCAGTTCGTGGTGCTCTTGAGAAAGCTCTGGGTTACACGTCTTCTTCCCGTAATATAACTAATGACATCTCAATGCCTAAGGTGGGTAGTGGTATTTAGGTTTTTTGGCGGTTTCTGCAAAGTTGTCTCACTGTGATTTTGTTTGTAGGTTTCGTCATCTTTCGGGCTTTGCGAGAAAATGATTTAACGATATTAGACCAAAGTTTACCCCCGACATTTGCACGGTTGCATTATAATTATGCTCTTTTGATTGTTTCAGCCAGCCACAGAACTCATAAAAGAAATTGCAATATTGGAGGTGGAAGTTGGGCATTTGGAACAGTATCTTCTCTCATTATACAGGAAAGCATTTGATCAGCAGATATCTTCTTTATCTCCACCCGCAAAAGATGAGAGAATAAAGTCACCCTTGACTACCCCAAGACGAAGGCGCCTAGAATTTTCAAGATCAGACATTACATCAGAAAGGGCAAACCTTTCTGGTCAAGATTGTCAGTTTGTTGCCAATCCTCGGAAAGAAACTATTGGCGTAGGAGAGGATAAACCCGTAGAGACCAGTGTTTATCGCTGTCACTCCTCACTGTCACAGTGTTCAGCTATGCCAAACAAAACTTCCATTCCTGCAGAGCCATTAGGGAAAGCTTTGCGAGCTTGTCATTCTCAACCTTTATCCATCATGGAGGTAGCTTGTAATGTTCAAGCTTTTATCAGGCACACAGCTGCACATTGCATTTCCTTCTGTCAAATTGTTTTTCCTTTTTTCTCTCTTTTTTTGGTAGGGATGGAGTTTTTTTTTTTTTTTTTTTTTGAGAAGAAGGGGGGAAAGCGGGGTGGGGCTGGGTTAAATTTGCTGTTCTTGTTCTAATTGTTTCCGGGTTGTTCTCACCTATGAGTACTAAGGAGTACAAGTCTCTTATATTCCACCAGACCAGTAATCGTACGTTGGAGAACATGAGGAAATTGATAGTAAAGGAGATATATACATGTAAGCTTATTCAATGGCAATGCCAACTGTAACTTGTTGTGGCCTTCTGCAGTATACCCAAAATGCATCCTCAAGTGTCATCAGCCTGGCAGAGTATCTTGGTACCAGCATTTCTGATCATGTTTCAGAGACACCAAATAAAATTTCTGAGGATATGATTAAGTGTATGTCAACAATATATTGCAAGCTTGCTGATCCACCTCTTACAAATCATGGCCTCTCATCTCCCACTTCATCCTTGTCATCAATAAGTGCATTTTCTCCCAAGGATCAACGTGACATGTGGAGCCCCGGGTTAAGAAATGACTCATCTTTTGATGTTCGACTGGATAATCCTTTTCATATAGAAGGACTAAAAGAGTTTAGTGGACCTTACAGCACAATGTTTGAAGTTCAATGTATTTACAGGGATAATGAGAAATTGGGTGATATTGAACAGCTTTTGCAGAATTTTAGGTAAGAACACCAACTTATTATTGCCATTTATAGCATGGTAACTTATGTTTTTCCTCCCAATCACAGTCTTCTTGCTGTCACAGATTTCATAGTATATCAATTAGATGCCTTCATCTATCTGGTGTTTCTGGTGTTCTGATAATTCTTCTTGGCTTCTCATCGTGTAGATCTCTTATTTCAAGATTAGAAGAAATAGAACCCAGGAAAATGCAACATGAGGAGAAGCTAGCTTTCTGGATCAACATACACAATGCATTGGTGATGCATGTAATAATCTTTTTCAGCAAAAATATCCAAGTTAATTTGTTATATTCTCACCTGTGAACTACGAATGAATGGTGTTCATTTTCTATTAGGCATTTTTGGCTTATGGGATCCCACAAAACAGTATAAAGAGAGTTTTTCTACTATTGAAGGTAAGCATTAATTCAATGTTTAGACAGGCTCGGTTTGATTATCTTCTCACTATATGCTTAATCCAGGCTGCATACAATATTGGAGGTCATATAGTAAGTGCAGACGTGATACAGAATAATATCTTGGGATGTCGAATGTCACGGCCTGGACAGGTAAATCCTAACCTAAATGTGGTTCTTCCAGTCTTAAATTGATATACAGCAGGAAATGTTACCTTAGGTTCATTTAAGGAACCTTCACTTGCCATCAAGATCTTTATTTTTTTCTTTCTTTTCCATGGACTATTTTTAAGGAAGATTTCCGTCATTTCTTATTGCTAGTGACAGCCATTTAAATGGTAGACTTAATTCAAAAGTTCGAACTTCTGCTGGTAAAGCTTGCTTTCTGAAATTCTGCTGATAAAGTTTGCTTTCAAGTGCAGTGGCTTCGGTTGTTACTTTCATCAAGAACAAAATTTAAAGCCGGAGATGAACGACAAGCATATGCAATTGACCACTCGGAACCGCTCCTGCATTTTGCACTATGCTCTGGGAGCCATTCTGATCCTGCGGTACAGTAATCCACAATCTGTTCATTCATCCACCTGAGCATGGCATTCTGCACGCTATATGCCAAACATCATATAGCCTCTTTAGTTATGTAATTTTGTTCATATTATCCAAAGGAACCTATTTAATGGTTACAGGTTCGGGTTTACACACCCAAAAGAGTAATTCAAGAGCTGGAAGCAGCAAAAGAGGAATATATTAGGGCTACCTTCGGTGTTAGGAAGGACAAGAAAATCCTTTTACCTAAACTCGTAGAGTACTTTGCCAAGGATTCAGGTCTGTGTCCTGCTGGTGTGCTGGAAATGATCCAAAAGTCTGTACCTGAGTCTCTGAGGAAAAGCATTAAGAAATGTCAGCTCGGGAAGTCTCAGAAGTGCATTGAATGGGTGGGTCATAATTTTGCTTTCCGATACCTCATAATGAAGGAGCTCGTGAAATGAAGTGGTTGTTTTAACTGGTTAACAAATCATAGTTGTGTTGAGACAATGCTTGACATGGTTTTCTTGGTCTCACTGTTTCTAGCTAACGTTCTCGACAAAGAAACCTTTTCTTTTTTTCTTTTGGGTAGAAATGGATAGACTTAGTCGGGATAGATGATGTTTTTGACACTGCCTGCATTTTGCGTACGTTTAATCTCCATTATCTGGTGTATCCAACAAGGCAGTTGCCTGATATTGTGTATGATATAAAAGAATCAGTGGTTTAAGTTGTTCTTTTGACTTGTATAATGTATAGTAATATTGTGGTTCAATTATTGGTTATAATTTGATCTGGATTTGCCAGGGCGTGCTTTAGCAGCTCTTGGTGAATATCTGATTGCCGACTCTGTATTCACACATACAACACCAAGAATCATTCTATCCATTTGCTCAAGTCCAGTAACCTAGATACATGAATAGACCAATTCTAACATTTTAACCTACAAAAACTCTTACTCTTTTATAGAAACAGGGCCTACAAAGAATAAACTTTGACCGGTTCTTATAGAATTAAATTTTCTAGACCATCCGATTCTTCAACTCCATGTATTGCAGTAGTAGATTGGATGGCCAATTGGTTATTATATTCATCTCCCTCTGCAGCAAGTAGTGTTAATGGGGTAATATGACTTGCGGACTGGGTCACCGACTGTGTCGGTGACAAGTCCAGGTCCTTGGGGGCCTCTTGGGCCTACGAAGTTTGAAACCCATTCTTTCTGCACGGTCCAGCTTGGTTTAACGGAGGAATTGTCTTACGGGTCCAATCACACGACGGAACCCATGGGCAGTTGGTTCCCCCCACAAACTGAACTCAATGCCAATGCTATAATGTGGTTCAAGAAAAAGTAACCAAGAAATGGCAACCTGGGATATGAGAGATACAGTTTGTAATGCACAAAATTGGCCACAAAAAAATTGCTGAACCTTCACACCCTCTCCGTTTTTTTTTTTTTTTTTTTTTGAGAAGAGGGCGGCAGCGAGAAGAAGGGGGGGGGGGGGGGGAGGGTGGTTTGGAAGCTCTCAACTTTCATTTGATTGTAGTGATGGCATACATGTCTTGTAATCTAAATCAAAAACCCTACCTGGCTAAACTTCTTGATTCTTTACCGAGCGGCAGCCTTTTAGCCAAAATAACAATAAAAAATAAAAGTAATATGACTGCCCTACTCATTAATTGGTTGACCTCAATGCCTCACGAGCAAATTTGATGTGGTATGCTACCACTCACTCTCTATCCTGAAAGAAATGACGCATGCTGCACTTGGAAGTTGAAGCTTCATCCAAAAATTGAAATTGGATATCCTTTTCCCTTTTGCTATTCTGAAACAAATTAAGTGCCGTATCCACAATTGACGATAGCAATCGACAGGTACTTTTTAATGCAGAAAAGCAAACAGAGGCACAACTTCTTCACAGTTAGTGCGATCACATTGGTATATGTCCAGATCATTGGTCTTATATGGACGTCACGGCTTGGCAAGATGCTTCTAATAGCTACGGTATGGAACGCTTTTATCCTAACAGAAAACACTGAAAAGGAAAATAGCAACAGACCATGATGGATTTATCTGTTCTGTTGGAACAAAAGGGAATAATTCTTTGATGACTTCATTGACTGTATCATGTTGGTTCAAACTTATCAGGTTGCTTCTTACTCTTCTTCTTTAATCTGTTAAACTATGTACAAATTCTGCAGAGCAACTAAAATATTGACAAAATTCAACTTTAGTATTTAAGGTACAACATTCTTGGTTGGTAATGAGAATTGGAATAGCTATAAATCCATAGGCCGAGAGAAAATGAAAAATCTCCAATTTCACAGATGAAATCTTGCACCTCAAATCTGATTAAGCAAATGCACCGCTGAGAAATCCTTCAGATTCTTTACTATCTTGGTATGAACAAATGAGTGATGGGCAGTAGTATTCATTCCAGAGAATGTGGTCCCGGAATCAAGATTTGATTGAAATTTTATCGCGGAAGAATATATTCCTACTTGTTGGCGTCCTGGATTATTGCCTTGCCTTAACACACTTCCAAGGCAGCCTTTTTCAATATTGACTTGCAACAGAAGTAACAGAACCGAAATAAATTAGATTATATCTGCAGACTTCTTGCAATTGCTGTCATCTGCAATTTCAGACGGGGCTACTAATTCTTTGAAAAAGTCCACACCTTTTTCTGCTTTACCATTAATTTAAAGAAGTGCGATCCTGAGGGAAAAGTGGTTGCAAAAACGCAGAATGAGAATACAGCCCACGAAGCGGAAAGTGCTTTAGCACCTTGTTTCAAGATCCCATTGAAGTTTAAATTGTTCTAAATTGGGTGATATGACCTGGCCCTATGGAAAAAGCCAAGCTACTTTATGTTCCTCTGCAAATGAATAACCAAATTGGAATAAACGTCATGGAACAATTAGCACTTATTGCCACCTTTTTTATACCAGCAAGTAATAGTCTCTGAGGCACTTTGAATGGACCAAGCCAAGCCTTGTTCCTGGTTTTAAGACTTGTAGATTGTGCATTACTAAGTAGGGTAGTAATATTCTTTCAAAAAAAAAAAAAAATAGGGTAGTAATAGCATTACAAACGTCTATGTTACAGATGCACATTCTACTTTTGTACGAGTGCTAGTTTTTAATTTTTTCCAGAATGGTTGATGATGGTAATTAACTTGCTTTATTCTTGATTAGAGTAGTATATGATCCGTGAGTAATTTAGTTGCTCTACGAAAGAACTGACTTTCGATAAATAATCTAATGAACAAAAACATATTTTTCTTGGTCATTTTCTGACAAGACTTGTCTTATCTTCAACTGCATTTGTGCAAGCCATACACTATTGCTCTCTTGACTTTTAATGTCGGATTTTCAGTAAGGTGCGGCAACATCGGATTCCCTAGCTAGCTGGAATGGGTCTCAGAGAGGATGAGACAGGATTATTCCCATGAATTTATTATTGAGTTAATAACACTTTGCCCCCTGAACTTAGGGTTTAGTCACATTTTGCCCCCTCAATCTTAAATATATACAAACTTGCCCCCCTCCCAAAATTAGACAAAGTTCAAAATTCAAAAAAAAAAAAAAAGTGTTATGACATCATTGTCCTTTTATTCATAAAATTATTTATAGCTTAATATCATTTCCTTTCATTTCTAAAAGATTTATATCTTCTTTACTGTATTAATTATATAAAAATACCAAACTAAAAAATTTAAAGAAAGTTAATATTTAATTTATATCCTTAAAATTTTTTCTCTTGAACTAATATTTACTTATATATATTTTAATTTATTAGACTTTAAGTCAAACAAAATTGATAAATAACACAACATTAAAATAAATTCAATTTCCAAAATTTATATAAAAAAGTAATGCCAAACTCATTTATTTAAAGTACTTTTTATCATTTTAATTTATTTAAAATTTTAGACAAATATCATTGTCATTTTTATATTTATCAAATTAGTCCAATATAAAATTCTTAATTAAAGAATTTCTTTTTATTTATTCTTTTGGACTAAACATTATATATTCTTTTTACTTATTTATTATTTTTTGCCCTCGTATTGTATAATGGGCTAATTCTTCTTTTTTTTTCCAAAATATTCTTTGATTAAGAAATTCATATTGGACTAATTTGATAAATATAAAAATGACTATGATATTAGTCAAAAGTTTAAATAAGTTAAAATGATAAAAAATTAATTTAAAAAAATGAATTTGGTATTACCTTTTTATATAAAATCTGGCAATTGAATTTTTTTGTGTTGTTCTATTTATCAGTTTTTGTTTGACTTAAAAGTCTAATAAATTAAAAAAAAAGTCTAGTAAATATTAATCCAAGAGGAAATTTGCAAGGGTATAAACTAAATATTAACTTTCTTAAATTTTTTAGTTTGGTATTTTTATATAATTAATATAATAAAGAAGATATAAATCTTTTAGAAATGAAAGGAAATGATATTAAGTTATAAATAATTTTATGAATAACAGGACAATAATGTCATAACACTTATTTTTTTTATTTCTAACTTTGACTAATCTTTGGAGAGCAAATTGTATATATTTAAGGTTGAGGGATGAACCAAAGTTTAGAAGGGCAAAGTGTTATTAACCCTTTATTATAGGAAACCAAAAATGGGACCTCGCAGAAGGACGGCTTATTTCCGCTAAGGCAAAATAATTTAGCTTGCAAGTTGCAATCACGATTCTAGTCTCATTAGAATGACAAAAATTTCATAAATATAATTGAAAGAAAGAAATATTTATCCGTATAACTAGTATTATTGTGGTACTTGGGAGTCGTGGTTTTGCAATCTATGCGTGGCTTTTGTGCATGCGTAAAAATTAAAATGTAACATGAATACAGCTGTAAAGGCTTATTTCTATTATGTCTTTTAGCCCTAACCTCCTCCCCTCTCAGCATCCTCGAAGTTGCAAGAACATAATTCATATCCGCGTAGAAAATTCTCATGAAGTCAGAATCATTATCCAAAGACAAGAAATTTAACCACTTGACAAAGTTGTTATCAATGAATAGATCAGATTGATTGATACTAACGAAATCACGTTTCAGCTTTTGGTTCTATTTCGTTGTCTTTCTCTTTCATCGTTTGGATAGAGCAAGTGGTTCAATAACATATGCCGTGTAAAACCCTGTTATCATTTTTTTGCACCAAGAATCATGTGTCTTCAAACGTTTGTCATATTATCTTATGCTTCTCATCAATTAGCTCTCCCAAAGACCTCAAAATTTAGTTAACTACAAGAAATGGTAAGATAAAAGTGTTTTTTTTAACATGCATTTGTTTTCAATAGTCAATTTTGTTCTCTACAATCCTTTTTTTTTTTTGGTATTAGCAGAAAATAAATTAAGGCAAAATATTTTCTTGTTCGAACACATCCGAGTCACGATCAATAAGGCAGCGTTGGTTGTAAAGTGCAAACTGCGAAATGAAGCGTAATGATAAACGCAAAAATCCAGCGGCAGCGGCAGTCATTATCACTTAATTAAGGTCTTAAAATAGACTTTTATAGCTCAATCAAATTAAGATTAATAGTAGTATTATCCTCTCACGCAATTATTGCTGGAGCATTTGATATTTTACCAAAAATAAGATGAAATGTATTGGAACTGTAGATCTACTGATCAAAGTGTTAATTATTGCAAGTTGTCAACACGTTCAGGGGCAAAATTTTAAGACAACCAGCAAAAGGCAAGCCATGAAAGACAACTCAAAAAAATCATGGCTTGATCTTCTCACCTTATTAGTCAACTAATTATGTACAAAAAAATTATAAATTCTAAATTTCCCAAAATACCCCCTACTCCGGTATCGCGCTTAATAACGCGGTATAGTTTCTTCTCCTACCACCACTGGCGACGGCGCCCCCCATCCGCCCTCTTCTAGACCCAACTTCCCCATAATCTGCTACCTTTCCGGAGGGACTACTCCCCCCTGTCTCGCAGGAAAATGCCACAATATTTTTCCGACGACATCCGCATTTCTCACCACCGCTCTTGGCCAATGCGGAGCTGGCCTTGACTGCCAATGCGGCCATTTCTTCCGCCTGAAGCCGGTGCTTCAACCGGTTCAAAGGGAGAACAAAATACAACTGACCCGGTTGAAGCACCTCGTCATCACTTATAGCCGAAACGACATCGTCAAAATCCATCTCGTCGGAGTTGCAAATGAAAAAAGCCGGATTCTTTTGTAGCACGTAAGAAACCTTAACAGGGTACGAGAATTCTTGAAGTCTGCCATCGTGCAATATTAACTTGGCCGTAGCCACATTTGTTGACTCGCAAGAACTGCATATACCCATCAAGAATTAGCTTATTATCACACTGAAAAAAGTCGGTGAAATGATTTTTCTTGAAACCTTTTTTCCCCCCCTTTTGTTGCTGGTTATGAATTTTTGGTTGGGTACATTAGTAGAATGAAGAGGCAGACATAGAGGGTTATACATATATAGGTGGTGGGAATTGATGATTGTATCGTGAATTGTACCAGGAAGCCACGTCAGTTTTGTCGTGTTGTTAGTAGGTTAAATAAATAAATCAAAAGATTTGCGTTTTTGCAGTTCTGGATCAGTGGGCTTGGATGCCAACCTGGATACTTATGGGTGACAGGTTGTATTAGAAGCGTACAGTGTCCTTCAGCACTGACCCACGTTTTACAAGAAATTACCCGGACAGGGACTTTGGTCTTTTTGCTTTGGGATTTAGTGATTTTCAGTCCGGGACATTGTGATTTGGAATGCTGTTAATAATAATGTTACCATGACGCATGATTATGTTTTTACAATGTAAAGTCACATGTAAGAATAAGAATCATGTGCAAGAGGGTGTATCAAAGTCTTTTCGTTCAGTATTCACAAGGGCAATAAGGTTAAGAGAAAGTACTTGGATTTACAAGACAAAAGCCATAATACCCTATCTGAAGGAACTGTTACGAGTACTTTGTTCTAGTTGTACGAATGAGTTTCTTCAATTCTGTTTGGATTGGGGTACCCTACATTTATCTAAGCCCGAGCCAAAAGGCCCTAGACAAGCTCAAATTATGAGACTTTGTTAAAGCAGAACAAGAAGGTCCTATTATCTTGGTTAGTTTAACAATTATACAAGCTATAAAATTCTGGAAGTAATTTTGGTCGCATGCAATGCTCGATTAACTCAACGCAATTGCTAAATTGTCTCACTTATTTGGCTGAGTAGCTTTGACCTTGAGTTTAGTTTAAGAAAAATTGAAACCAAACTTTTTAATGGACTTTGATTTGCCTATGAGTAGATCAACTCATCATAAACCTTGCCATCAAAGAGAACTCGAACCAGAATCATCATTTGACTAAGTAAAAATATTTTTTGTAAGCAAAAAGATACGTTGGCCATGCCACCTGCACGCCCTTGTAAAATAATCTGTGTATCATCAAGTTACAAGTTAAATTGTTTGTGGATGTATTATTCTTATGTATACACCCATGTCCAAGCGGATCATTCACTATTTCTAAAGAAAAGTGCATTATTCACTGATTGAATGCGTTTGTTCTTGAATTTTTTTCTCGGGTATCTGTGTAGAAGTTATTTTTCCATTTTGATATTTTGCTTGTTGCATGATTACTAGGGTTGAAAATTGACGTGGTTGCGTTGGGGTCAAATTTGGAGGGGGTGAATAGTTCACGTGAAGTGGAGAGTGATGGCCGATGGGCAGCAGTGGGATGGTGAATGGTGGGACTGCAACACCTAACAACCACCAGATTTTCTTAAAAAGCGTATCTTGCTTTGATTGGAAACAACTTTTTCTTTCGAGGGTTTTATTAATTGATGTTCACAAAGCGACGAGGAACTTGAGGCTGATAGCGATGTTTCTGCACAGAAGATTCTTCTTGGTGGAGAATGGAAATGCATGGAACCGAGCCCTCACCTTACCCTTTCGAAGGGGATATAAAAATTGTCCGTACTTTTGGCGTCAACCGTTTTCTTAAGTGGGAAATTTTAGCAGTAAAGCTTAAAACTCAAACCAGATTTCGAGCAGGACGTTGAACTAACTTGGTAATGTTTTTCTTTTAATTAATTTGATCTCTTGTGTCCAAGTCTGAGTCAAAAGTTCAATAGTCAGAGAATTTAAAAACCAAAAGGCGATTTATTCAATCTTCGAATTTTGTCTAATTTTTATTACCGATTCAGTCAAATTTGACTGATTTTATAGTCTGTTTGGTATGTAACAATAATAATACAAACACAAAAAAGGTAAGGGGAAACCTTCTAGAGGTGTTTTAACTTGAATACAATATTTTTTACTGCAATAGTTATAATTACTGGAGAGTAGCATTTAGCGAAAGAAAAGGTCAACTTCGCCCTGCTATTGACTTATTTTGATTCAATCGATGTACAATCCAAAAGAGTTAAATGGCTGCTGTAAAAATTTGTCAAGTGTCCAGAGACCAGTGAATAATCTTCTCCCTTCTCAAACAAACATAAAAAACACAGAGGCTGGGTATTAAATAGGTATTAAACAAAGGACAGGATAGGTAGAGGGGAAATTTTCTCACATGTTTAATTTTTATTTTTCACATTCTGCAAGTGATTTTATTTTGTGATTACCGTCAATCATCCATTGAAACTACCAAAAGGAATAGTCCAAATGCGGAAGCCGGTAGATCCATAAGATGAGCACCGAAACTAACCAAATGTCATAAATAGAGTCCAAATTCCAAGGTCAGTAGATGGAGGTGGGATGTCAATTCATTATAAGGGAAATAAAGTACTAAAACCAAAAGTCCAAAATTAATTAGCAAGGACAAATATGATTAGGCATACAACTGGAAACCTGCGAGCCAGACGGCCTCAGATCTAACAATGATGCAAACTCACCCATTCCATTGCTGCCTATCTTTCTAAGGCTTCAAATACATTTGGTAAATATGTAACCGACTCGATAGCATGTTTAGCACAAAATTAGAAGCCATTTATGAGTTAAATTTGGAGTCCCATAAAGACTTAGCCTATGAAGAAGAAGATAACAGAACAATATAAGCTGCCTTTCATTGACATTATTATTCTTCCTCCGTCCCATATTGCTTAGCGTCTTATGATTCGCTGATTGGTCATAAGTTAGGACACAGATTAACGTTAACGGAGTATCAGTGGACATTAAAGGTTGACGTAATTTTCGGGTGTGTGGAGGGTTAGCGGGAGACGTGGCAAGCTGGCCGAGTCCAAGGAGAGAGGCATCACCGCCAGCCACCACATGGAGGTGGTGGGTCTGAGACCAGCATGCCCCAGCAACCCGACAATTGCTTACATATTTTGATCTGTTTCTGTTTCTGTTGGACCATTTCCCATATTCTATTCCTTCATTTCCTCGCTCGGCTCCTTATTTGAGTTAAACACATTTCTTGTATTATTATTATTTTTTTTTATAACTTCGGTACTCCTAATCTTTTGAAGTAGTAAGCTAGTTTTTTTTTTTTTTTTTAAAAAAGAATATACTTCCTTCTTTCTCAAATACCATGTACATGCACACATATCTGTATGTGCTGGCTGTGTATAAAGAAGCTTATGATGCAACGCATACATTGATTGGGAATGCATCTCCACATATGATGTCAACTGTTAAAATTTACATATTACAAGTACTGACAGTTCCCAGATTTTTACTATATTTTATTTTATATTTTGGTAATGGCCGTTCCCAGTTGATAACTAGCCACTTAAACCTTAATCCTCGTTTCTTGTGGAAAAGTCAATGGATATATGAGTTTATTAGATGGAAAACTATATTGTTCTTGTTTCGCATTTACCAGAATAATATATTCTTTTTTGACTTTTTAACCATCCTTTTGTTAATTGTTATTGACATGGAATTCCCTAATGATAGATAATTGGTACTTGTCAACGTAATGCAACCGAAGCACAACTGAATTAGTCCTGCCTAATGCCCGTTAGACCACCATGACAAGAAGTAGAAAGCAAACTAGTGACTGTTCTGCACGTCCACAAGTATCTCAGTGGCATTACATCTAACTCCATGAAAAAGCACTGCTCGAATCACAGCATTCCAGGAGACATTAGTCTTACTCTGTTCTGGCATCTCAAGAAACAAAACAAGCACCTGTCCAATGGAACCAGATTTTGAGTACATGTGGAAGAGCATGGTAACAAAACACTTTATATTGTCATTACCAATGCGATCATGAAAGTTATTTCGAAAACCACGTCACAAGTTGACAAGAAGCTGAGAGAATGCTAGCCAAATTCGCCTCATCAGGCTCCACTACAGAGTGGCACATTTTAAAGAAGAAGGATTCAATGCTTCCTGCCAGCAACCTTCGCGGTGTGAAGTTCAAATCAAGGAATTACAAAAACAACATTCCTAGCCGAATTTTGGCTAAAAACTTCCTCAACCAATTCAAATCTCCCAAGCTTTGCACTAGTACTAAAAATGAAGGTCCAAGAAATGACATTCCTAAACTATTTGTGCTGCATGCCTCGGTTTTCGTGCTTTGCAGTTTGTTTGTATACATATCAGCAATTGCATTTTGCGCACGAACATCAATTCTGCTAATCCCATATATTACAGCATTGCAATCGAGTCTCCGGAACTCTAAACTAAAATCTTTTAGAGAAAACTGAAGACAAAGAAAAGCTAAACAATTGGTGGAGGATTTGGAATGGTAGCAGTAGAGTAAAAGAGCTGGAGGGGAAGTTGGTTGTTTATGCGTCACAGATCAGGGCCCAGTAAGGAAAATTACAACTACTATCAAATCACGGATCAGGGCCCAATAAGCAAAATTATCTAAGTCTAAAGAAACTTTAATAAATAATTTCCCATCTATATTGTAAAATTGAAGGCACCTGTACATTTGGAGGCTCCATATTGAGTACATGGATTGTGAAAATGATAAACAACAAAAATGATATCTGGAAAGGGCATCTAATTTCTACAAGATGGCTAAGCCCATCCATATGTAAGATATTATGTACTACAAAGAAGCCAGAAGCCAAAGATTGAAGAGAGATGAAGCTAATGAGACAAACCAAGACAAGAAAGCCATAACAGCAGACAACTGATATCGGCCACATAATTTTGCACTGCAGAATGAACCACCAGAAACCATCAATAGATCTGTCACACTTGCTGATGAACAGGATGCAGCTAAAGATAAAAAGCATAGTACCTGTGGGAGGATTCCAATATTTTCTTCAGTAATACCAACAGTAAGTCAAAATAAAAGTAAACAAAGGAAGAATAGACCATACCCAGTCTCCCATTACAACAACTGACAATATTCCTGGTCGAGGAGATGGACGTTTCACATATACAGAGAATGCATCCACCACTGCCAATGTTAAACTCCAAGGAATGACTAAACCCATGATTGTTACCAGGAAGCTGAAAATAACAAAATAACAACGAAATGTGTCTGCGCACTTAGACAACTGCATTGCTACATTCATGGTAACATGCTTAAAATTGGAAGACAATCCAAAGGAGATGCTTTACAGAATTACAAATCTAAAAATCATACACAGAGTAATAACATTAATTTGCCTTTGCAGGTCATAACCTAATCTGTGTGATTTCTTCAAAAAATTCCGGTATGCATTGCATACTACACCTTTTTTCCCTTTTTTAGGTTTCGGAATTGGAAGGCTTGGGGTTTTTTTTTTTTTTTTTTTGGGGGGGGGGGGGGGTGTTGAATCGGTGATCAAAGGTGTTATGCTGTTCTTTGAGTAAAGGCTTGGGGTTGGGTTTTTCCAAACAATGTTCTAAAAATTTCAAAAAATTTTAGGGTTTTTGTGGATTGAAATTTACGTTTCTTAGATATCTTCTCTAATTGTATAATAGTAATTTGATTGCCAATTTTGATTTTATCCAACAATGAGGAGAAATCTGTTAGCAGCTTATGGCATTAGTCAATGCCTAGCCGAAGAAGCACATACAGCAGTAAGCTGCACTTTTTCTTATAACAAAGAAATCAAAACATATTATATACAATAAAAAATAAACCGAAGAAAAAATTGATAAGATGACAAATACGGTCACTTAACAATCTTCAATTTAGAATTTTGCAAAGCAACCAACATGGGAAATGAACGGATGTGCACAACCACAGACCACACACAGAACACTAAAGATGAGACACTACCATCCCATTAAGTATTACTGTTGAAGCAATTACCCTTTGTCCCAGTTCCTCTAAGCCTATACTTTGCCTCACCATAAGCTGGACTATAGTTCGAAAGAAAAATGGTCTAAAGGTTCACGAGTAAAACATGTACATTTGCTTCATCTTTTAATAATTTTCCAGTCCAAAACAATCCATTTACAACATCCTCCAACATTTGGAAACTGGTAAGTGAGGATATAGAAGTAACTTAAGCAATGAGAGCCAAATCAGACTTCCATAAGATCTTCAACCTAGACTTCCTGGAAAGCTGAAGGTTTGGAGAAAGTACTCTTCTGTAAGTTCCCATTTATCTTGCTCAAACATATAATACAATGGTTAATTTAAAGTCGAGAAATGCAGCTCAGCCATATTGTTAGAAAGCTCAGAAAAGCTACAATGTGGATGTAAACTATATAGAATTCAGACTACCAATTCATGGTACAAATTGGAACCTTCTGCTATCTGCCTGAAATCCTGTAAAGTGTGCCTCTATTGAAATGATCGGTAAAATTTTACTAGTCCATCTAACATCTTTTCACTATTGAGAATTAATGAAGTGGCTACCAAGTTCTTTTAATATAATATGCAAGCACTCGCAACCATTATTCTCAAATTTGAGACCTCTGCCATTGCCAAGCTTTAAGCTGACGACTTTCAACTCTCAAGGACTTATTCATGAAATGATGTGTACCTAGAAAGCGTTAAGCTGATGACTTTCAACTCTTAAGGACTTATTCATGAAATCATGTGTAAGCGCCAATAACTTCTGTGCCAACATGTTGCAACTAATAGCATGAATTTTGATCAGACATGAACATAATGCACCTAAACAACCAAAAAGTTTGCTATTAATATCGTGAACTTTGTGGTTCTTGCTGCACCATTACTTTTTCCTCTCTAGTTCCTCCTCTGCCTTTTCCTTCTCCCGGAGGCGGGAAGAGTTTGAATTTCCGGAGGTGCTTTGTTTTCGTCTATGTTATCAGATTCTGAATACTAAAGAAAGCCCCTTATGGCGTCGAATTTGAACTGTCAACCAAAATTCCCTAGTCCACCCAACAAAATGTACCTAAACAACCAAAAATCTGCTTTGCCTAATCATCAGCTCCACCAAAGACATACTAAAAAATTCCATTCTCTTTCCCAACTACCGATTACAATTCTTCTTCATGAAATTATGACAAACATAAAGAAATACTCGCATGTATAGGCATAGGTTTCACACATAACTAAGAAAACCCCACAATTACATATGATCCCGAGAAAAAAAATCCCATTTTTCAGGAATTGCAGTAAAGAAAAGCAAAAGCAAGTTAAAAATTTACCAAAAGGCAGTGTAGCTGTAGAACTCAACATCCAAACACATGAAAAGCAGAGAAGCAATAGAGAAGATAGCCTGTCCTAATCTCAAAGCCAAGCTGGCACTCGTCCCTAAAGGTCCCGGCAATTCATCCATATGATTTGAATATATGATAGCAAAGATTCCTCACAACCATGAATCAATAATTCTCTGCATAAACCCTCCCACGTTTCTCATCAAATCAGAAATTTTACACAAGAAATACATGGGCAATGTTTATATGCCGGGGGTTCTTGTTTTCTTGAATTTCAGCGTACGGAACAAATTAGTTTTTGTCGGGAATGGAAAGGAAAGCAAGGAAGCGGTGGTGATGACTGGGATGGGTGTTTGTTTACGATGGAGGGAATTAGAGATGAGGTGGACACAGTTGGTAGGAAGACTTTTATTTTCTCTATATATATGATTCCACTTCCTAATTTTTTTCCCCCTTTCCTTCAAATCTAGTATTATTTGATGGGAGGAGAAAGCTAACCTTTATTCAATTTTCTTGTTTTTATTGGACACTAATTGAATTTTCTTGTTTGATTTTTCTTAGAGACAGTTTATTTTCTTCAAGGCTGCTCGAATACTAATTAAGGGACATTTTTTATACAATTTAAAAATAATTCACTTAAATTAAATAATACATATTAATTTAAAAATAATATAATAACTTCAACGTTATATTTATTTTGGACAAGTTCCATACAATTATTATGTTTTGGAAATGAGGGGCGGAAATTGCCATTTAGTGGTTGCGAAGCTTGAAAAGTCATAAGTGGGACCTTCAAGTGTGGGGTCGACATAAATACAATGTTGCCTTTTGTGGCTAATTATATCGACCTTTTTAGTGGCACATTTTCCTTGATAGCATAAAAGTCAGCGGAGATGGATGGTGGATTGATTGCATAGCTACTTTTTTGTTCAAAAGCTAAAGCCAACGCTGATTATTAACGGATTGTTTATTTCATTTTATTCCTGTTGTCTAATTCTGCATATCCATTTTCATGATTAGAGATGCCATTAAAGTGTGATTTGGAATCTTTTAGTTTCGGGATTAGCGTCTTTTATCTAAGTTGTTTAATACTTTGGTATCCCCTCCTACTTTCCATTTTTTAGTAAAAAGTGTTTGTGCTCTTTACGTAGTGGACTTCAGAAATATTTGATCAGAATCCAGTGAAATCCGCCTGTCTGTGGTTGGAACACCATCTTCATGGGAGTATTCTTCACTTCTCAATCTCAACGAACGCTTTTGTTTGTTGTAACAATTATCTCTTAAACAATATTATAGTATTGCATCCTGTCCTTTTCTCATACCATCTAAATAATGGTGGTCGAGTTTAATAAAACATATTTTTTGTTTGTGTTCCAATGTATTGCTTAATTGAAGGTGTAATTATGGTTTCAAATAAGGTTGAGAAAGGACAAACAAAACAAAGTATATATGGTTTTAAATAGCTATCAGGTATCAATAATTTACGATCTTGTATTTTAGGCAGCAATAATTTAGCTCCTGAATTTGACGGTGGCAACCAACTAGCATCCCTTCTCCTAGACCACAAGTAGGCTTTCTGGTACTCATTTATATATTAATTTATTACAGACAACTTGAATAGGGAAGCTTCATGAGGAACTGGCCAACCATTCGATCACGTTTCTAGAGAAGATTTTGTTATGCAATAGTCACATGAAGAATAAATAGAGATGGAATGTTGTTTCTGCAATCTTAGTGAGGAGCTTGCTGTTGCTTTTGGCATAATTTAATAGTTGGTTCAGTACCAATCCTACAAGGGCCAAAATACAACCAAAATCCACCTTCTAACCTGATTAAATGTGGTTTTCTGATGACATCTGTATGGTCAGGACCTTCTGATCACTGGCTCTTTATCATAGCAGTATCAGGTCCTACCGGAAATCTCTCAATGCTAACATTTCATTGTAGGCTTGAATTTGAAACCATTTTTACAAGAAACACCGTTACAATATACAACCAGGACAAGTGTCTCAATGTTTCTCTGATGGATTACAGGAATGCGCATTTGGATGGATGTTTTTACGGGATACAACAAAATTCATATCAAGAAAATGAACACATTAACTGATGCTAAAAAGTAAAATCCATCTATCATTCAAGTTGAGCGTACCAAATTCCTTGGATCTTTACGTCCTTGGGTGCTTTTGACCCCAAATCAGTGTCAGATGGCTGAACACTCTCAAATACTCCAATCACTTCACCGGTTTCAGGCTTGCTTTTGGTAACACTCAAGGTGATCTTTCCTGTTGAAGATGAAACATTCTTGATGTTTTCCTTCTGGAGCTCCTCCTCGTCTCCTCTGCCTCCAGCAGGCAATGCAACTGCATTGTCATAACCGGTTGATCCACCTCTGCCTTTTGGGTCAAGGAAAGATGAACCTCTGTATGATGGCACTAGGAAGTCTCCACCAAAGCTATCTGGTTTGCCTGATGCAACTAGCTGTTTGATGGTGAAGAGGAAGGGCACACGCTCACCACCAGGAAGCTGAACTGTAACGGCAGCATAGTCGATTCCATCCTTTTCGACAAATTTTACTGTTCCATCAGTGTTTACTTCAAAGGGTCCTTCAATCTCATCAAGGGTGTAGGTTAAACGGGTCATGAGCTTGGTCTTTTGGAACTCTGGGGGTGCATTCTTGTTAGGACCCTCGGCCTTAACAGTGAAGGAAGTGGGCTCCAAGCAAAGCTTTTTGGCGTTGTATTTTCCGGGCTTGAAGGCAAATTTGTCAATGCCGCCTTCAATGGTTGGGCATTGGTTTGCAGTTCCAGTTCCCTTTACTTCTAGGTAGGTCTTACTCTGGATTTCATCATAAGTAAGCCTTTTTGGAACGCCTTCAGCATTTGCACCCTAATTGCACCAGGCCATTAAGGTTTCTAGAATTAGTCAAGTCACTTGAATTGAGTATTTGAATATCATGTTGTAAGTTTAAAGGATCAAAGAGTGATACAGTATCGTGATACATGAATTTGAATGTGGTGTGTTGAATGGGAGAACCAAATTGGCAGAATAAGAGTGACAACAGCATGAACTTTGTAATTGTACAGGCTGCTCATAACTCGAGATCTTCTTTTTACACCTAATATTCTTTTCTTTCCTTTTTTTTTATTTGGACTATTTGATTTAAACTTTCATTTACCAATGCGTTCAACCAAAACGCTGGGAAGCAATTACTAAATCTCCTTACTATTTAATGACTAAAATTCAGCTAATTACACACTGTCCCTTTGAAACCAGGAACAAATTTTTTTCATTTGCATAATCACTGCTATCCATGCTAGCTTTTATTGCACTTGTCTGTGGACAGAATCACTCACCAATCAATTCTCATCCAGACTGAAACGAGTTTTTTTTGTTTTCCCCGGCGCAATCTGTTTAGAAATTAGACGCACTAACCAATTTTACTCTGTTTAGAAGCTAAATGCACTAACAATTTGTACATGAGCCCAAAATTAGATATGCAAAGTGCTCCTCATTATCATGATGTATATGATTAAATATGTTACTAGAATTTATTCAATTGATATCTAGTGGCACCTTTTAATTTCTAGGATCTTGTTACTCAGTGTTATCCAAATCCTGATCTGGCAATCGTAACGACATAGTAAAATTAAATAGAACATGCATGCTACGTTTAGTACTCGTGATCCTATAAAATTGTTATTAGCAACTCATCCATCATGATCACTATAAATTCTTGTAAATTCTTAGGAAGAAAAAAAAAAAAGGGAAGCTAAATTGCACATACCGAGACAACGAGGGCAGAAGTGGCCAGAGCGAAACCAGCAACCTTGGCTGCATCAGTGCATTTCTGAGCCAAATCTCTGAGATCAGCTTGAAGAGAGCAAGTAAGCCTCGATGAACATTGTTCAACTCCGAAAGCCTTTCCAATACTCTGAGATGATCTCAGCTGCACGGTATTTCTGGGGGCAACACCAACTTTTGTTGGCTGCATAAGTGTAGCAGCTGCTTGAAGGGAGGCGGCCATTTTTTCTTTTTCTTTTGAGTACTCTTCTCCTACTCCCCCTAAAGTTTTTCTGACTAAGCAGTAGGAAATGGTTTGTGTGGAGAAGTTGTACAAATTATTTTTGGTGGCTTTGGTGTGAGTAAGATAAGGGATAGGATAAGGTCTTCTTTCATTGGTTAGTCTAAGCGAATGTTACTGGGTTTGTAGCTTGCCATGTGGCCAACATGCTGTATAAGATAAAGATATTAACGCCTACAGTGAGGCTGGAGACGTTGATGGACGACGACGTTTTTGTTTGATTTCTACAGCCAAAAGAATGACGTTGTTCTAGAATTTTTTTTTTTTGGGAACCAAATTTCATGGGGGAAAAATTATACTCGGAATGGCCTATGCAGGTCTCGAACCTGCGACCTTCGCGTTATTAGCACGACGCTCTAACCAACTGAGCTAATAGGCCGGTTGAGATATTTTTACATATCTTACAACATCAGGATAAAAAAAAGAACTATATTTAGATCTAATTCTTCATTTCGTAAACAAATTTATGGAAATACATGTGCAAACACTAGAATGATTTATTAAAGATTTAAGGCACTGAATTGCTCTCACAAGCATGGTGTTATTAGTTGTAATTCTTCATGCTGATATCAACTAAAGATTTGAAGCACTAGACATGGTTGGTTGGTAGAGTCATTCTTCATTCTGATATCAACTAAAGATTTGAAGCACCGAACATGGTTGGTTGCTAGGGTCATTCTTCATCTAACATCGATTAAAGATTTGAATCACTATTTTACTGTGATATCTTGTTTAAGTAATAGATGGTAACAAGGCACCACTGCGAATTTAATCATTTTTGAATTATTATTTCTTTAAAGGACAATTTTGAACGATCACATAATCACGAGAAAGTAAGCATAAGATCATTATACCAGCTTATTATAAGCTCCACAATCATTCCAGCATTTGGGTCATGGCAGTTGATTAATTTATCACCCCTGAAATCAATAAAGTAAAATCGGTTCAAATCTTCTGTCTCTAAAATCTTATTTGTCCTCTTTGTCCTCAACTTCTATAATATTAATTTTTTTAAAATTCATAAACTTTGAAAGTTATTTTAATAAATGCATATATAAATCTATGCGCATAGCAAATGTACAAGTTATAGACATGGGAGATAAAGAAAATTTTAGGAACAGAGGATTTGAACAGGAGAGGTCCTCAATTGTTTAAGAGAGTTGTCCTATATCATTGCCACATTCATCATAGCCAAAGACCATGGCCTATGCATTCAAACACCAAATTAAGTGTCAAATTCACAATTCCCTAACTAATATAGAAAAACAAACACAGACATTCTCTAATAACGATGTAAGTATGATTTTTGAACCAATTAATTTCAATAAAACATTGGCAAGTCTTCCATTTTCTAGTAAAGAATTAAAAAAAAAAAAAAAAGCCTCATAGAGTATAACAGGATCACACTGCAGAAGAATTCGTGCAGGGTCCGAATTAAGAGTTTCCGGCAAAGGTCAGTCTAGTTTACCAGAGCTGCAACCAATGAAAGAAGCAAAAGATTGTTAGAGTGTGTGTGTGTATGCAAAACAAGACAGATAAAATCAAAAAGTGGACGTTGAAAACTTCAAAAGGAAAACAAAAAAAAAAGGAAACAGGGGGGTTCCTCTCAGACAAATGCCTCGAATTGTCTTTCACGAATTTATACGAATGGATTTCGATCAGACTCGTCATCTTAAGATCTTCATCACTGAAGAAACACCCCTTTAAAACACAAATAAAATACCGAAAGAGAAAACTAAATGGTCGAAATTAACGATGATTTACTCAATTAGTACCATAACGATTATGACAATGCAAAACTGCTTTAGCCATGACCAAGTGGAAAGGAGCTCAACGAAGTTGTACTTTTGGCTCTATTTATATTTTGAGCGGTACGGAGAAAGGTGAGAACCTCCGATTGCTAGGGTTTGGTTTTAGGCTCATGTGCCCCCAACTTTGGAACCTCGGCCTACTTTGGACCACTACCCGAGCCCATTCATTTAAGGATTCAGTTTTCGGAAAATTTTCAGCCCATGGAATGACTAGTGACCCAACAGGGTTAGCAAAGTAATTAGCTGATCATTTTAAAATTTGTCAAGTAAAGCAGTTTGTGTGACTTGCAATTTCATGAAATTGATTCTTTTGAACGATGAGCCCCTTATATTTGTCATTCGTTGATAAATTTTTGTGTAACAGTACGAAGGATTTATTGACATTCGTACAATTTTTAGACTAGAATTATCTAACATTTGAATCAACGACTTAATTCACCTTAGTAGAAGATGTTAGTATTACATCTTTCAAAAAAATGAATCAATTGTCACATTACAAAACTGAGTAAATCTCACTTTACATTTTGCTAAGTTATCATTCCCTTGGGGAGACTGGGAATAAAAGAATCAGTACAAATTAAATCATCTAGTTTGTTTTTATAACAAATGACTCAAAAGACGCCGCCCAATAAGGAAGCAACCTCATGAGCAAAAAGGAAACCCAATAAGAAAGCATCCTCATCATGAGCTATCACATGAAATGAAGGACCAAGGCCCAGATTGGATACACCAGCAAGAGGATGATGCCTGCGGTGTTTGATATTCCGTGTCTTTGCGTGAAGGAATTGCGGAATCCTCCGGATGCCCGGACGTGCGCTTGCAATAGATAACAACCTATGAGGAGGCAGATGAGAATGCCAACCGAGCTGCCCCTCAGGCTGTGAGCAAAGAAACTCGGAGAAACTACCAGCAGAAGTATCAATGAACCAGGTATCTCCAGACAATCTGTACTCAACAAACAGCATACTCAACTTCTCTGAATTGCAACACAAGCAAAATGCTTAACATTTTTCTCTACCTGGGAAATGTCGTGGGAAGAAAAGCCTCAGTACAACTGCAATGAAAGCAACCCATTTGCCAAATTCTCCCCTAAATCACAATGCCGAATACAAGATAATATGTTTTGACTTTCAACCGACAGTAAAGGAGAAAGAAAAGGATCAGAAGTGAAAATGTAACGTCCATCACCTCAAGAAGCTGAGAGCATCGCTGGCAAACTGAAAAATATGTAAGGGACTAGAAGTGAATTCAGCATGTTAGTCCTCCAGTTTGTCCGATCCAATATCAACAAATAGCTGCAGTAGAAACAAAATCTTATACATCAATAACAAAAGAAAACTATGGCCAGTCTCCAACTACAGTGACTTATAGGTTTACGATCCATCTTCATTCATGAATGAAAAAATAAATTTAATGAATACAAAAATCTATTACGAATCTTTTAGCTAGTCTGAAAATGTATTATTCTTCAACAATTCATTTGACAATTTGACATATTACTCCAATTATAATCTTTGTTGGATAAAGACAACATATGCAATTGATGTTGATTAGATAGAGACATTCTATCATGAACCGGGTTCACAGGTTCAGATATGAGCCATCAAGGCTCAATGGACCACACAGAACCTTAGTAGCTCAATTTTGAACCATTGGGTCCATGGGTACGTAAAGTCTATAGGCCTGGTTTATTCTAGAAAAATTTGATTAGAAAGGCATTGGTTTCACTTTCTTTCCCCTTTCTCCCACTGTTTTGCTGAATTATTCCATGGAGTTGGACAACTTTCAAGTGGCTATAGTCAAAAACGTGTTTTAATCCAATTTTAGCACAATTAAACAGTTACACATTCTGTAATAGAATCGACAAATCTCAACAACCATATATTCTCTCTTCTTAATCAAGTTAAGCATTACATTCATGTGATAATGTAACGAATGTAAATCTTACTGTTCTACAAAAATTGACTATTCACTAATGATATAGTACTTAATTGATTCTTCGCTCAACCAATCATAAGTCAATGCAGTTCTGTAAAGTCACTACACAGTTGTAAATTTGTTTATTTATTCCTTGGCTAGAAAATAGTGTTCGCCACTTTTGACATCTAAAAAGACTTACATAATTGTTTCTCACTTTTTCACTTTTTGACAAAAGAAACATCATCATTCAAGAATTAGAGCAATAACCACTTCACGTAATAATTAGGCAAGTATGACTCCGCCACGATCTGACACAAACTTCAAACAAATCATCTAACCAAATCATTACATTGGAACAATTTCTAAGAGCTGACGGCTAATTCAACGTATATCAGAAAGGTGGTAATGGAAAATGCTCTCATGGCAGCGAAAGACGCGACCCATTTGAGAAAAGAAATGCCAAAAGCTACACCACCCAGTTTGGTAGCATGGTTGAAGAGTTTCTTGGCAGACATTTTTAATTCATTGATGTCCGAATTGATCAATTCGGCCGTTACTGGATCTTGGTCTGTCTTAATGGCCAAAAAATCAACTGGGCTCCTCCCCATTCTGGTTTCTTCTCTCTCACTCAAATTTCTTGAAATGATAGTGATTCTTCAAACAAGAATTTGGAGAGATTCACACTTGAATACAACGTGTGAGTAATAATCGTCTGTGAATAAATTGAAAATTGTGCTGTCTGAGAGTGACAAAAAATGATGGCTTGAAACGGGCCACCTTGTTTTCAGCTAAAACTGACGGTGCGGAACAAACAGTTTTACTTGACCATGGACAGGTGCACAACGTGTAGGGCATGTCAAGGACCGGAGTACTCTTTGCTTTCTTCATTGGACAACCAAATCATCTGACCAGGAAATTGTCTTGTTTATGGTTCCGGTTGCACATCCAAATTCAAAATATCCAAATTAATTGTTCTCTTTTTTTATTTTTATTTTTGGGGTAAATAAACTAATTAGTTGAACACATAAGAAATATGCCACATGGCCATCTAGGAGCTTAGAAGCAAGTGTATACGTTTAAAAAAAAAAAGAAGTAAAAAGAAGTAGCTTATGAGAAGGGTGTCAAGGCGTCCCTGTATTCGTAGGCTGTAGTTCTTTTTCTTATGGCCCAAGCCTAATTTTGGTTGAATCATGTTTTCGTCTTACTTTGTTGTTTTGTTCAACAGATTCAGGAATATAAATTTTGCACAATTTAATTTGGTACACGATTTTAATTAAAAAGTTCAAATTTATCGAATCTAATATATGAAATTTATCGAATATCAACCAAGAGAGAAATGTAAAAGTTAAACTAGCACGAGCCGAAATCAGGGAGGACATCCCAGTCAAAACAAAGAAAAGGGAAGGAGGGAGGGGTGGGGGGGGGGGGGGGGGGGGGGGATCTTCATATAACTCTCCCACAAACAATCACGAAAATTAGTATGCCATGGTCACGCAATTTGCCCTGCATCTGGTAACATTTAAGGGCCTTAAAATCTAAGGTCAGGAATATATGCACTATGGAGTACGCATTTTTGTCTATCTTTAATGTCACATTTCTCATTTTACCCCGTCTGAAAATGGGTAAGAGTATAAAGAATAGGCAAGTGGTAGATTTTTTACACTTATAAATATACCTTAAAAAGAATTATTTACAAACTATTTAATTTTTTCCAACTTTTTTACACCAAAAAAAAAAAAAAAGTGATAAAGTGAAACAATTTTTTCGCACTCGTTATTTTTTTGCATCTTCTTGGCAAATCGAATAGAAACCGGTCGATTCGGAGGACCAAAAGGCCATATACTAGAAAGATACATCTGTTAGCACATAAATCTTTGGTTGGTGGCATGTTGTTGTCTGGGACTTGTACCAAATGGTTAGTAATATATTAATTTATTACTAATAACAAAAATGGGTGGCAGAGAGAATAATTAATGTACTGTATAATTATTAAGAACGATAGAGATATTAGAAAATTTGGATTAAAAATATACATTGATGAACGTTTGTTTGTTGGAATTCCTGGTCTAGCATTGTTGATGTGATCATTAAATCTTCAGTGTTAGCACAAAAATAGGTGATCCATTTATAAACATCCATTACTCTTTTCAGTAAGTGGTCGACCGCAGACCTTTTACACTGTTAAAAATGGGTCATTTTGGTATAATAAACCATGTTGGTCCACCAAATCTTTTGCCACCGTAAATTACTCCACAAGCAAGCAACCACCGAATTCAGCTTTTTTTTTTTTTTTTTTTTTTTTTCCCATCTGAAAGAGCGATACATAATCTTCTTGTCTGAACTCGGTTTTTAGTTTCGACACCTGTATGACTGTATCCCAAACTTAAAAGTACCCAACGAGAACTGAAAAATGGACCACCCCACCTCCGCAGCAGGAGGAGAAATTAGAACTTGCAATTTCATCTCTTTAGATTCTTTACAACTACAATCCAGTAAAAGCTAAAGCATAATGGAGTACAATGTGGAGACCACCTCCCAAGTTTCTTGAAAAACATGGCAAATGCATTGCAGACAGCTAGGAGAAAACAACATGCCATCTAAGTCTGGTACCCGTTTCTAACCATGCAGATTGTTAAAGTAGGAAAAATATCGACAAACAAGACTTCCACTGGTGCTTTTGCTTTGTCACTTTGCCAACATACATTTCTTCCTTTTGTCCTCATCTTCTAAAAAGAATCGATCGCTTGAAGTGAATTTACAGCCCAAAGTCTTTCCTGAGTAGAAAAAAGAAAACCATATACCCCTAAAGCCCGTAAAAACTATACCCTTTATTCAGGCTTTTTTCAGATGCACAATACGTGTGGCAATAACATTAATAATCTATATCAATAATTTTGGACCAAATTATTCCCAAAAGAAACATAAAAAAGAATTGGAACGAAAACTCGACTCTTTGATGAACTGTTAACTCCACCAAACACAATCATTTGACAAATATTAAGTACAAATTAACATAAACAGAAGAATAAAAATTGGTCCCCACAATCATTTCTGGCTATTGGGGACGCTGGCTCCGCCCTTTCTTGGCCTCAACCACGGTGGCTGACTCATGTGAATCACAAACTTGTGTCTTGAATTTGCACCCAAACTTGCTCCTCCAACCACCACCACCAACACCAACATCACCACCTCTTCTCTCGCGGCGCGGGCCCACCTTATCAATCTTCTCAATAGCCTTCTTCATGGTAGAGCATTCAAGCTCCAATTCATGCACCCTAGTCCTCATGCTATCCATATCCAGCCGAAGCACCTGATTCTCCCTCACAGCCGCCCTCCACGTGCTAGTGCTTCCATTCCCCTCACCATCCCCCGCACGTGCCAACCCTATCCCACCTACCTCCTCTTCTTCCTCTCCACCACCGCCGCCGAGCACCGACTGCCTCGCCGTCTCCAATGCCGGTGGCACATCCGCGGCCAGCAATGTCCCCGCTATCGCATGCCGGAGCTGCAATTGCTCAAAAAACAAAACCTGAACCACCGCCCTCAGAGGAAGCCGCTCATTTTGTGCCGCGTGAGTGCACGCCTCTAATGTCAACTTCTGACAATCCAAAATCCCACAAATTTTTTCTCTCTCCAACTCCGATATCCAAGGATGCGCCTGTAATAATTTTCCGATTACACATTTAAATTATTGCACTAAAAATATATTCATTCACAATAAAATAAAAAATAAAAATACTAAATAGTTACCTTGAGATAAACGTCGACGGCTCTATAAAGGCCGTCGTCGAAGAGTCTAGCGTGGTCAGGCAGAGAAACGGCCAGCTGATAAAACCTATCTGGCTTTAAATTAGCATCGGAAGCAATTTCCGATAAGTAACCGTCGACCTAATTTTCCGACGAGCATTAATGCAGCGGATCTCACACTGCTGTTCTCATCATCGCCTTGGATTCTGCTAGCTGATCGGTCTTCCAGTCCTTGAAGAAAATATCCTAAAATCCTCTCCACACAATCCACATCGTACAGCGTCTCCTTCAAATACGAATAACTCGGAATTAGTAGATCGTCTAGCATAGCTTGTTCGAGTTGAGATCCTATTTTCTTCTCCAATGTGATGCGGCAAGGTTCCGAAGAATTGAGTATATTAGCTGTTCGTAATAGTCCGAAGAGAAATCTCGTCGTGGTTGAAGAACTTGAGCTCTGCTCGTTTGGAAGATTAGTTATTATGGTTTCCAGAAGCTCTCTCTGCTCATTTTCTGATGGGACTGAAGAAGACGACGACGACGACGACTTCCGATTTGCTCGCGAAGAAATTCCTGGAATGTACTTCTTCGCATAATACATGAGACAATTCTCAATTATTTCGCCATTCAGATCTCCTTCTCTCATTGCAAAAATTAACCGCTTGAAAAATTGCAAACTCAATAATGCTAGCTCATCAAACCAAACATCTGCTCCCGCAACTGCTGAACCACCTCTGGCAGTAGCAGAGGTGAGTTTCCGGCGAGCATTATTAGCACTGCCTGTAGCAGCTGATTCGATGATACCTTTGTCGCTCATAGGCCATCCGAAGAGCGACGGATCTGTGGAGGAAGCTTTAGTAGCAGTCGCCTCGATGCATCTCTGAACAATGCCGAGATTTTCAGCTAATGGCAATAGCTTCTCGCAGGAGTGGAGGATTTGAATGGAGTCTTTGATGTTTTTGAGAAATTGCGAAAGGTACCGCTCAGTTTTGGAAATGAGGTTGTCCTCGGAGTATTCTTCAGTCATCTGGAGAAATTCTCCAGCACAGCGGAGAGGAGCCACGTTTGATGGCGACATCTCAATTTTTACACCGTAACAGAATTTAGCGGCGGCCTCAAAAGCCTCCGAACCGCCTGGAAAATCTGGGAATGTGATGTGACAGTGCATCCCGTCATCGTCATCATCATCAGCAACAGCCTCGTCCTCAGGTTCTTCTACTTCTTCTTCAAGCTCTTCCTCGTCATCTTTGTTAGTATTATACTTCTCTTGTTCAGTGAGTTTTTGGAATTTAGCGGATTTTGGTTTTGGCCTTTTCTCTTGCTCTGTTATCAGCTCGTGAAGCCTTAGACTTTTTGACATAAGAGGAAACTGGCAAAAAAAGAAAAAAAAGAATCAGCAAAATTTACTAAAACAAGTGAGAACTCAAACAAACAAAGTAAGAGTTGAGAAGGGGTCTTTTACCTTGTGAAGATGGAAGGTCATGTCGTCTACTTCGACTGTGATATCGCTGGGCAAACCTGTTGTGCAAAACCTAAAAAGAAAAAGAAAAATTGATATTATTCCAAAACAAATTCTTAAAGAAATGGACTATTAGAAGGGTAAAATGTATAAAGCTAGAGGGCCCAGTTCACTCACCATGCTTGCCCTTTCGAAGTGGGTTTCTCAGAGGCCATTTTTGGAGCTCGATGCAATAAAACAAGGGTTCGTGAAAAGGGCTAAAGCTAGACCAGATCCATGAAAACTGTGCTTGGAAGTCTAAATCAACTCAAAAGGTTAAAGAATTTGAAAAAAGGGAAAAGGAAAAAGGAAAGAATGGAATTGGTGGTGTGGGATTAAAAGTGGAAAAATCAAGGCTTGTTTGTGGTGGAATGATAGTGGAGGTAGAGTACCAAGAAGGAGAAGAAGAAGCAAAGAAGCAGAGATAGGAATGATTATGTTAGTGGAAAACTAAGTTGAGTAGTACTAGTAAAAAAGAAAGAGAGAAGAGGGGGAGTTGTTAGAAATTGGAATCAGGGATCTTGAGAACGGACAAATGGGTTTTCAAGTTTCAACAATTGGGAAAAAAAACCAAAAAAGTGATGATTAATGAGGATAATGGGGTGGTCTCTCTCTCTCCCCTTTGGGTCTTTAATACAACAACAAAGAGTTCAGAGAACACATTTCATTCAGAATCTTCTTGTTGGTTCTTTTTTCTCTTTTTTCTGCTTCTCCAAAGCATTATGGATGGATCGTCTGCAAGGGCCAAAGGGAAAGAAAAAGAAAAAAGGCACAGCGTTTGGAAAGTGTGACTTTAAATTTCTCCTTGCACTTTAGCAATTATTACTAGAAGTAGGACATAGGTATATTATTATTGTGATTATTGTCATCATGATTTATCAGCAGGCACCAAAAACACGCATTGCTTGCCAACTGGGCTTTGTGGCTTTTTGCCCCAAACCACCAAATCAGCTCTATAATTTTTGATACTTATAATATTAGCACATTATTAGTATTCCTATTGAGCCAACTATTAATATTAGTAAACATCTATTTTTGACTCCGGAAACAGTTCCTTTAACTTGATAGGATTGTATGGGAAAATATTTAGATGGACCCGGTTCACGAAATAGTTCCGTAGACCCTTTGGTCTAGAAACAGTCACATCATCCATATGATGGGGCATGAGTGAATAGCTGCTTCTGCATCAAATAATCTACGGAACTATTCCGTAGACTAGTTCCATCTAAGTATTTTCCGGATTGCATGGGCCTTTGTTGAACTGAATCGTACCCCTCCTCATCATCATTCAGGCCTCGCTTTATTGACCAATAAGGTCATTATAGTTGTGCATCCGAGAGTTGAGTCTGTCTTTGATTGTATGTAAGACCAATGTTGGATTCAATCCACTTGTCTGAATGTTCACTTTGTTGCTTTGACACCAGCGGCGGTTTTCCTTCTTTTCTGGTCTCCAAAAGTGGAAACTTTTATTCCCATGACGGAGTAATAGAAGAATTATTAACTTTTTCTTATTCTTAATATTTCATTTGAGATTGAATACGAAGGCTACCAATGTTCTATTTTGTACTTCTTGTTTTCTTTTGGGGATAATGTTCATTTACATATCGACCCTATACTCTAAATAGGCCAAATTCACAAGGACGATTGATTTGAAAGTATTGTCTACCTTTTGTTTCTCATAACGTATTTATTTTAAATATCATAACTATTAGGAGTATATTCTTTATTTTGGATATCACAACTATTAGTGGTGTAACATTGTTCATTTAAATTCCTTTCCACCGTGTCTCTCTCAATCAAATTGACAAACAATTAATTGGACAAAAGTTAGATTTTGGATGATCCCACAATTAGACTTGGTGCAACATATTTGTTGGAAAGATTAAAAGCCCACATTGGGGCTATGTGCGACTCAAAACTGTAAAATCTGTTGGCTCACTGTGCAGTAGTCTTCGCTTTTCAGTGGGCTCACGAGTTCACCATGACCCACAAGATCAATATTGGAATTTCATCCCCAAAAAACAGTAAATAAAATTGTAGTAATTCTTAAACAATTTCTCGATCTCGATTCATCTTCCTGTACACTGGACATCCGTGGCCGCACCTGCAGTCCAATCGGTCATGGCCTTAACAGAAACACAAATCTTGTGGTTATCTTGCCTTTTGTAACTATTGACCTAATAGAGCCAACATACCTTTTCTTCGAACCTTTTGTGTGCATTAATGTCGTCTTGAATGAATTGACAGGGAGGTAGGTCTGTACTATATTAGTTATGAAATTCAGAATTTCAAAATTTTGAAACTCAACGTACCCACATTTTAAAACCTACAAATGATTTAAAAAAAAAAGTACTCCTACAACAACAGAGTGACGTCGGAAAATGGACTTCCCAACCATCTCCTTAAAATTGGTAAAAAAAAAAAAAAAAACTAGTTAAGTTTATGATTCATGATTCTCAATATGTTGATTGTTTTGTGAAGTAATCAAATCTTATTTCGTCCATCCATCCACTGATAAAGGAGAAGCTTTCTTTCCTCTATTACTTCGATAACACAAACATAGGCACAATGTACTCCTTAGCTAACCCCTTCGATTCAAGATTTTGGCTAATAATATAAGAGCGGGCACGTGAAAAAAGAACAGACACACAAACTTCGGTGAAAAAAAGAAAAATGTTTAACCGCGCCAGAGTGAACAGAAAGATGGACAATGTTTTTCGAGGAAAAAGATAAAAACAAAAAGATGGAGCAATGTTCCTATGAGTGAGTATTGCGTGCACCACGCGCGCCACGTGACGTGTCACGTGGTGCACTAGAACCAATCACACATCGCCAAATAATGCAAGGTATGATCCACCATTGTCACATGGCGATAAATTATTAATTCTAGTACACCACGTGGCAATGCACGTGATGTATTGTATACTTTTCCATGTTCCTCTGCAGTAGGATTATTCAAAGATCATCATCAGACAAGGTTGCTTGCAATTGCACGGGCAAATGACAGAGCAGTACGTAGCATTTTTGTTTGAGCCCTCCCCTAGTTTGTGGTTAATAATGGATTTGTCCTAAAACACAAGGACAATGGAACGCCGAATTTAGTGCCACTAGGTGCCAATTGTATTGGTCTTCAGCTGAGTTTTTGTTATTCTACGCTTTACTTTTGTTTAATTTGTCTTTAAAAAAAAAATTGACACTTTCTTCCCCACTTGATAAAAACTGTGGCACAGCAATCACGGCTCCGATTGAGTTTCAAGAATTTGTGTGCCAGTGTTTACGTGGGTCATTACTCATAAATGTGGTCAAATTAATAAATGTTTAACAGCTTAAAAGTGGAAGTGGAACTTGGAAAGAAGAGAGCACAATTCACACCATTACAAAAATGTGAGCGAAGTTTTTAAGAAAATTAGGCACCCTGCACAAGGTAAAAGAGTCACACCACTACTGTTAAAAATTATTAACTATTGTTTATTCTATCTTATAATTAAAACTTCGAAACGCAGGATTCTGGTCAATGCTATTTGACATTGATCAATGTTTCAGAAAGTACACAACAAATTCGAGGAAAAGAAAAGGGGAAAAAAAAAAAGAAAGAAAAACCCGAAGTTGCTGTTGTATTAATTGTCCGTTGTTTGTAGTAATCCCCACCATGAAGAATGATGTTGCTTAATGCTGACCAGGCACCCAAAGAATCCTTAAGAATTCATCATGCATTCATATTTCCTGATGAAACAATAGAGAGAGGAAAATTAAAAATTAACGACCCACTAACCGTTTCACATCAAACAAAAACACTGCCCTCATCCAGAATGACTCCATTAGTCCATTATTATGACCAACAGTCTTTAATATAGACATAGGTTCTTGTATCATCTGTCTTAGCCTGTTAGTATTAGATGGCTGCTTGATTGGGAATCTTTCACCTTTGGCTTGGTGTCGCTTTATATTGTAGGAGTACAAAACCGTGAACTTAATGTAGCTTTGACAAATTCATAGAATGGTTTCATGTGAATCATCAGTCAAGTGAGTTGAACTTAACTCCGACTAGATTGCCCCTTACCCGCTGAAAAAGTTGAGACTAATGGTTAGATCATAGTGATGACCATTTCTTTATATGCTTTAATCAATGTATTCATTATTTGTCTATCACCTTGTATTACGTAGTATCTCAAATATCTGTCGGGAGCATCTAGCGAGGTTTATTATAAAAGTGATGCTCTTCAAATCTTCTTATTTTAATTCTTTCGCCATTCATCATGAAATTGTAAATATACCTGCGGCTTCGGCTGTGAGGCCTTGCTCCAGTTTAGAATCGTATGGAATGACCACACCTGGCCAACGACGACTCGTGCAATTCTTCCCTTTGTCAATAGCGGAATAAAGTGTGGTCAAATGTTTGAAGCTATCGGTTTACATAGAAATTCACCTAATTTTCTTTTGCTGGTTCCTCCCTCGTTTATCTGTAGTCCCATCAAGGAGGCTGCCACAACGTATTAAGCGTTTGGCATCTTTGCAAACTATATATCATAGAACTAAATTTCCATGTCCACGCTTCTCTTCTACTTCGCAACATTTAGAGCATGCTTGACGGATTAAACCAACCCCCACCACACAAAAACACACACACACACACAGAGACAAAACAACAAAACAAAAAAAAACCGAAAACCCCCCACCACCCCCCCCCCCCCCCCCCCCAAAAAAAAAATCCTTCTACCTACACGCAGTCGTGAAAAAGGCTGCTACTCCTAAAACTATTTCTTAGGGAAAACATTCAATCCAAACATAAATTTCAGGGAAAATCCATCCAACCGAATTAGATATCCTTAACCTAACTGTGTGGAAGAAAACATCCAGGCATCCAGCAGCTCTATACATCATTACATAATACGCTATAGAAAACAATGTTGCTGCCTAAGAGGACCCACTGCGGCCCATCACATGTTACGCTATTTATCAACTCCCCTGAAATATATTCTCAATAGCATATTGCAAACATTCACAAAGGACAAACCCATAGCTGCATTGCTACCCATGCACTATTAAAGTCTGATTCACTTAGGCAGAACAGATATGAGTTTTAAATTGTAAGTTCTCAAATACGTTAGCTCCAGCTTCTACACTTAAATTAACATAATCTATCTTGTTCATCAACCACACGAGCCGGGGGGGGGGGGGGGGGGGGGGTGTGTGTGGACACAAAAAAACCCCAAAAAAATAATAATAATAATCACAACAAAGCCACATAAAGAAGTAGCTAAGCTTAGCAATACAAAATAACCACAGAACCATAACAAGAATTACATGTGACTATTGTGCCATCAATAATTGTCAATCATCACCATTGGCTACACGAGGCACGAAATAAGGCAATTGTAATTTGCCAAAAATAAAACAACAATTATGCAAGTTACCATTTTTAATCTAGATTTCATGACAATCTTGATACATAATTAAAGGTAACAAGGTAGTATAAACATGCAACCAGCTTTCAATGGATGACCTACAAGCTGCAGGATAATCAGAGAATAGTTTCTTGTTGTCTCACAGCTATCCTCATACAAAGCCACAAAATCCCTTACATCGATGCACTAATTGCAGCATAGAGAACTAGCAACATACACCAAAGTTGGAATCACTTCATTGAAAAATTTTCAATACCTAGATTCAAATGTAAGAAACTTCAAGAAGCATTGTTGTCAGTATTATTTTGTGAAGGCTCCATGGAAGGTTTTTTTGTAGGATTATAATTGGAAGCATGTGGGTCCATTAGGACTCGCTTAACTCCTCTTCCCACCACACCAAGATCTGTTACTCCAGCCGTACCATTAGTGTGAGCAGTGGAAACAGTTGAAGAGTCAGAACTTCCAACATTATTAGCAGTACCCATCCGTGAAGAGCTCACTCGAAGGTCACCAGCAGCAGTTGTTTCAGTGCCTCTTGCCTTCGAAGACACCATTCCCAAAATATCCGAAATAAAAGATTTTTTGCTCAAGCCAAGCTGTTGTAAATCTTCAAGCTGCATGTCAAAGAAATCACAATGATTAGGCAGAGGAGAAATAATTGCTTGAACATTCACTATAGGCCACTCTAAGTTAGACTCACCTTTTTTGCCAGTTCATCAGAGAGACCGGAGAGTGTTTTAATCTCTGCTTCTTTATCAGCAGCAGAAATGACTGACTGGACTGTGCTAGAAGAGTGTTGAAGAGTTTGCTCCGATTCAGATTCAATTACTTTTGAACTCGAACCTGCCAAATCCTTTGCCTCATTTGCAAGTCGCTCCAACCTAGAATTGCATATAGAAATAGCCTTTTTGCAATATGGAATGGCTTCCTCAGGTTTAGAACCAATTTCCAAACACAAGCATATCCTAAAGTTTCTGAATTTTCCGGTTAAGCAAAATGACTTGTCAGATATGGAAGAGAAGGGAGGAGGACTTCATTTCCTGTTTATTCAAATCATGAGTAAAGACTAAATGTGATTACACCCATCAGTTAAACTGAAAAAAGAAGATCGAATAACAAGGATACAGTTCAGCTATATGTCGACTATCTGGTTCGACCAGGCTCTCCAAGATGGACAGTGCCTTCAGGTAATCACTAAGTGAAGTTTCAACATCCTCTACACGAATAAAATGAAGCAGGATAAGCAAATTAGAGGAATTTATTGCAGGAGAGTCCCATCAAGTGATGTAAGAAAAAACTCATTTCCAATTCAGAAAACCGACCTCTTTCCAAAGCTACCTCTGCCAATGCTGACAAGATGTCTACCTTCTCCACTGTATCCCCTGAGTGCTTTTCAACAATAGCCCTTGCAACATCAAGCATTTTCCATGCCAAATCCAGGTCAGAATCATCCTCATCAGCTTCAGCCACGTCTTCTTCACCACTTTCTTCTTTGCCACTTTCTTCTCCATCTTCTACTGCATCTTTCCCTTCAGCAGCTGCTTCTGGAGAAGTAATAAAAGGAGGCTTAAAGTTTACTTGCTTTCCACAAAAATGAGATCCCACTTCGCATTACTTAATCAGTCTTCAAAGACACATACAGCTTATTTTGACTAGATTTAATTATCCATTACTGTTGAGATTCCTAATCAAGGAAGTTTTTTTTTGTGCTGTCATTGCAATAACAGACCTCCCTTAAAGTACTAAGAAATTTTCTGCTTTCTCAACAGCCACTTTTTGTTATATACAAAAAGATTAGGACTAAACGATCAGTTAGGAATGTTTGCTTAAAACTCTATATCTTTCAGTGTCAACAAGTCAAATGGAAATACACGAAAGGTCATCACCCAATATCACGTCGAGGATACATACCATCTTTACTGGGAACAGAAGTTGCAGAGGATTCACCAGTTACTCCGCTCCTAACAGATCCATCTTTATCAGAATCCGCCTTCGCTTCGCCTTGCTTCTTTGGTACAGCGCCAAGAGGATCAGCCTCTTCTTGTGCTTTATAAAGCAGAGCACAACCGTATTTATAATATGCATTCACACATTCCGGTGCAAGTTCCCCAAAATGCGCAACCCTAAAAATCCATTTCGGAAAATTACCTCAAAATTTTAGAAATTTCCGGAGGGAAAAAGTTAGGGTTTAACAAAATACGAACCTAATTTCCAGGGCACGACTGTAGCAGTCAGTCGCCTCAGCATAGTCATGTTCTTTTGCGGCCTTTGAACCGAGCTCCATCAACTCCTCGGCGTATTCCAGAGATTTCTCCCGGTCGACGCCGGAGGACACAGTCGAGCTCTCCGCATTGTTGCATGTAGACTCCGTTCCTCCTTGGACCTCCGATTCGATGGTGGCATCGACGGAATTTTGGTTCTGGGCGACGTTCGGGCCTTCGTCCGCCATTAATTTATTAAGGAAAAGGTAATATCAAAACCCTAACTTCAGACAAACAAACCCCAAAACGAGAAAGAGCGGGAGTAAGGTATCAAACGACGACGCGTGATTTATGATTTGGTTAGCTCTTGCTATTTTTTTTGCTAATATATCCGAACATGTGCCACGTTTTAATTGAATTTTATTAAGGATAACTTATAGTTAACCCCCAAGTATTTATATGCTCGTTTAACGTTTGCTGTTCGATTTTATGTAACATCACTTAACCCCCATTTGTCCGATTCTGTTAGAAAATTGTAAACATACTTTATTAGGACAATACACCAATTTGTGATGAGAATGTACTATTTTCTTATAAAAATTTAGCATTCTAATAAGATAACGAAGCACCTTATTCTTAGAAATATACCATTTTGATGGAAAATCACAAATCTTTATTATAAAAAGATTATGTGCAACTTACAAGGAAAATGTATCAATTTATTAGGAATTTGTACCTTTTTTTGTCATTTATTATTGTCACTTATGTTAAATGGTGATGTGGCAAAGGCGATACAAGTAATCTCTCTCTCTCTCTCTATATATATATATATATATATTTTTTTTTTTAAGATACGTAGAGCATTTACAATAATTAGTGAATTACAAATATATTGTACCGCACTGATCTTTACACGTTAATGCTTTTGGCTAATTGATTTTGTTATCACTAAGCAGTTTAAAATGGACTTAATTACAAAAATGTAGAATCTATATTGAATCACTATTTAGGAGGACTATTAAGATTTGGCCCTCTCTCAAGTTGGATAATTTATGTTTATTTGTGAAAAATATTAAAATAATCAAATTTATATAAACAAAATAGAGTGTCAATATCGCACATCTACCTATTATATATACATTAGGAAAATGTGCCATTTTAATCCGGGGGAATGACAGGAAAATGGAAAATTGTTTTTATCCATTGACATTATTATTATTGGGATGAGAGGGGGTGTTTTTGGTCCTTTCACAGGTGATGATGCCCCTATTAAACTTGTGGAGGATTTTAGCTTGGCGGTTGATGAGAGAAAAGCAATGGCTTCCACAAGCTCAGTTGTGGCACACACTCTCACCCTCCGCTGCGTGCGCCTTCACCCCTCTACTTCCCACAACTCTCAAGTAACTAAACTTGCGCCTGCAGTTCGCATTCCCGGAAGGAGAGAGCTGCTGTTGCTCATGACTGCGACAACAGCACTGAAGGCTGCGGAGTTGCCGTCCAGAGCGGAGGACATAGGGCTGTTCGGACTGAGGAAGAAGCTGAAGAAAGCTGAGGAAGAAGCAGAGGAGATAGTGAGAGAAGGGTTCGAGGCAGCTGACAAGGGAATTGAAGTGGCGGGAAAGGGAATTGAGGCAGCGGAGAGAGGTATAGAGACGGCGGAGAAAAGTATAGTGGCAGCGGAGGAGCAGATTGAAGAAGCTGTGAGTTTTGGAGGGCTTGCTCAGGCGGGAGTGGTGGCCGGAGCTGAGTTCGTTGGTGTTTTGATTGCCACGTCAATTGTGAATGGGATTTTAGGGCCTGAAGCTCAGAAATCTTAGAGCCCCATTACAAATCAAATCTTCGTTTAATTTTGTACGACAACAACGTGTGTTGTTATATGATCGTGATAATGATGTACTTATTTTGTGCTAATTAGATGTCTAATTCCTCTGTTTCATTGTTTCGACATTGAATTCTTAATAATATGTAATGTGCCTTTATTTTTTGTTATCTGTTTTTCAGTTCCTGTGACTACTGCATTTCAAGTTCATAGTTACGATTCGGGAGTTATATGGTTAGTAAACCTGCAATTATTATTAGTATTATTATTTTGGTTTGGAGGGCCTGTTTTGGATCAGATTAATACCTACACAAAGTTTTTAATCAGCGGAATACATGTAATAGATGATCCATTGATGAAGAACAGAAGATTGCCCTTCCATGCTATTACGGTTGCTATAAGAATTAGGTCGGTGAAATATTCCAAAAACGAAAAAAAAAATGGTCATGGTTTTTCCTAAAAAATTTGTTCTTTGTAATGTTCAGTAAGCAGTATATAAATGACTAAAAATTTTTTTTTTCCTTTTACAAGGCAAAACTTAGCTATTCAATAAGTACAATTTTACAAGTCTATGATTGGAGTAATTGCTCCTTTTTGGTGCAACTGCAGTTTGATTTCTACTATGGTAAACCCCAAAGAAACCGTGTCAGAAGAAGAGAAATTATTGTATCTGTTTGTGAAATCTGGTGTAAGTCTTTTATGATTAGGCAATCACGAACAAAGATAACTAATAATCAAGTTTTCATTCTATTGGATCAAAGAAGAACAAATGAGCATTCAAAGAAAAGGCTCGATATGATATGGGCCATCCTGTATGTCTCTTTCTTAACGAAACATAATACATTTTGTGCCAATGGGTTTTCAGCCCAACCCATAGTCCCAACACAATAGTAAACTAAACAGTTCAGGATGTCAACGTTAGAAACTAAAAACGAGAAAAATTTCTGGTTAAAGAATCGTAGGAACACGAATCCGCCTTTTGTACCACAACTTGCTGCTCTGTGAACTGGTAAGTGGGAAGCTCCTCCACTCCGCTGCAGAATCCAGCATCCTTCCCCATGGCGCGTGTGACTTCAAGCCCCCTTGGTCTCCACAGGCTCCCACCCTCCTTCTTCCGTTCTCACCAAATTCCACAATTCTGTAAACCCGCTTTCCATCGTCAAATTAGCAAGTATCCCAGATTTCAAAAGATTGTTTCTTGCCAAACAACCCCTAATCCCACTGAATCTTCCCCCACCACAACGGTATATGCCCTTTTCTCCCTTTATCCGCCTATCTTCTACTACTGTATTTTAGTATGATTTCACTGAAGTCTATGATTTTTTATTATTTCTGTTTGTTAATTTGTGCAGGAAACGGTGGCTGTAGAGTCTGTACGGGAAAATGATGGTAAAACCCCTGAAAAGGCAGCTTCCTCCAGTGTGGTTGGGGTCGGCTTTCCTGAGTATCCAACCAAAAGTGTCAATAGGCAGATAGCAGTTGTATCTATCCTTGCGGCAGTAGGACTTTTCTTGTCATCAAGATTGGATTTTGGAGTTTCTTTGAAGGACCTTTCTGCTATGGCTTTACCATACGAAGAGGTTTACTTCTTCTGCACCTTTCTTACATATTGTCATTAATTTCTCTAAATTACTCAGTTCGTTATGATTACGCATTGCAATCAGTTGGGCTTGAACTGAGATAAAAAAGCATGGTTCTAGGGCTTAATCGAAACGTATAAAGTAATCTACCCTTATTCGGGATTTTCTTAATTGAGATGTGTATTTCTATGAAACAAAACAACAAAGATTTTCAGATGAGTGAATTTCCGGTCTCGTATTGGAAATTGGGTTCTGGACTAGCTTGAGAAGCATGTCTTCTGCACGTTCCTTATGTGTATTTGGGTGCAAAGTTCCAGTGTTTGTCAGCCATGCAATACCTAATTATGGCTGATAGAACAGCAAGAACTAATTGTGTTAAGCAAAGCTGTTGCTTTTTGGATCAATGTGATTTCATTGTTTAGGCTAGTTTTTTTGTCAATCCAGCTTATCATAGCCACTATGTTTCTTAAAGATTGGATAATATGCGGTTTCTTCCTGTCTGTAATCAGTATTTATGGCTTTAATATTTTTGTCTCTTTTTACCTAGATATCTTGCTTTATTACAGCCGCTAACCAAATATGCACGGTTGTTCTTTCTTTTGGTTTTAATCTAACTAGGCTTCATGATTCTTATGGTGTTCTCACTTCATTTAGTGTTGGGTCTTGTTTAGTCCACATTCTGGAGTTTTCATTTGGATAATGGCAATGCACAATTTTTGAAGCCTTCACACTCTTTCATAAGAAGAGAAGATCAAATTGAAAGGGCAACAGATGCTTAGGGGATGTTGAGTAGAATCATCCCTCTAGACTTTCTAGGCATATTTTCTAGTTAAAGCTCATTGAAATTGGCCCTCAAAAAACATTGAATTTAGCCTTGGACATTGGCTTCTGAGTGTGATCTACAGTAACATTTCCTCGTTTATTTTTGTACTAGTTTTCAGCTAGGATATATAATAATGTTCTTATTCTTACCTGTCATGCAGGCTCTTTCAAATGGGAAGCCCACTGTTGTTGAGTTTTATGCAGATTGGTGCGAAGTATGTCGAGAATTAGCTCCTGATGTCTACAAAGTTGAGCAGCAGTACAAGTATGCATTTCGACTCTTTTCTATCCAATAGATGTTGATATTGCTTGTATATATATGAATTATTTAATAAATTCACTTGCATAAGAGGTATATGATTGTCTGTTTTTATATATTTCTAAATAATATCACAGTTTCAACTACAGTATCAACAGTTCAAAAGAGTTGCATAATTTGATGACACTAGAGTTCACCTGACATTATCTTCTAGATAATGGTTCAGTTTTTTGCTCATTGATTCAGGGACAGAGTAAATTTTGTCATGCTGAATGTTGATAATACAAAGTGGGAACAGGAGCTTGATGAGTTTGGCGTTGAGGGCATCCCTCATTTTGCATTCCTTGATAATAACGGAAATGAAGAAGGTAATATTGTAGGGCGGCTTCCAAGGCAGTTCCTGCTTGAGAATGTGGATGCCCTTGCACGTGGTGAAGCATCAGTACCTCATGCTCGTGTCGTTGGACAGTATTCAAATGCTGAATCCAGGAAAGTGCATCAAGTTGTTGATCCAAGAAGTCATAGTTAGAGAACTGAAGTGTATTTCAGAAGTAACAAGACTATCTTGGACAGCAAAGTCCAATTGCATCAGGTCCCTGACAGAGCAGGAATATGTTTCAACAAGAAGTTGTTTGAATATTTTTCACTCCATTCAAAGGAATTTCAAATGTTTAGAATTTGTAATCTTTTGACAATCATGTTTGTCTGTCTTGTACTGTAGAATTTTTTCAGTAGTACATAACTGTGCTGGGTACTAAACAATCTCTTTGTATAGATCACATAGTATATTGCAAAAAGTTTTGATTCAGCAATAAACCGTTTTAGCATTTTAATTTTGTCCATAATTTTTTTTTTTTTTTTTTGCTTCATTAGAATAAATCTTAGAATTTAATCTATTTCACTCTTGAATGCTCTTGGATTTAAGCACGCAACAGTTCACCCAATCCATTCGAAATTTATTCCCTCATATCTCTGAAGCCTCTTTACAAAAAAATAATTTCGAATTTTCAAAAAGGATTTTTAAAAATATGGAAAATAAAAAGAAGAAAAATCGTACATTATGCCATAAATTATAGAAAACCTCCTTCAAAGGTAAATATGTATTGAGAACAAGTACGAACTCTATAGTTGAAACTACTATTTTTCAATGTAATTCAACTACCCAAACACCTTAATTATTTGGAATACTCAACTAGAAGTAATTGGAAACGAATAGAGGATCGAGCGGTTAGAACTCTATAACTCAACTCTAAAGGTCGGGGGTTCGAATCCCATCATGTCAAATTTCTCTTCCCCCATGTAGTGTAGGATTATAAAAAAAAAAAAACTAGAAGTAGGGATTATAAAAAAAAAACTAGAAGTAGTTAACCAACACGAATCATTCTTATAATATATATATATATATATATATATATATATATATATATATTTGGGGTTATTTCTGTGCTTTTTACAAGTAAAGATTTAAGCAACGCGAAAGGGCAAGACGATGTCAATCCGAACCTCAACATTCCTAATTGTTGCAAACAACTTTTTCGTGGCAAAATGCAATGGTGTTGCTGCCAAAACAACTACAACACTTGCGTGTACTCTTTGAACGATTGCCCTTGTCAGGAGTCATGAGCATCCTCGGTTTCATGACCTCACGCCTCAGTGAAATTTCATTCACAGAACAGAGTTTAATACGAATGAGATAAATGAACATTATAATTTGATTTTTATTAGTCAGAAACAAATTACATGTAAAGGTTTGATTTTATCTTTTACTTGTTTGGAATTAATCTTGCACATCTCTACATAAAATAACTGCCAATGTGAACAGTAACCCTTTGACCAACTAAATAACCTCCATAAATTGAGCGCAAGAAGGAAAAAAAGAAGGGGATTTCTCTTAGCAAGTCACTGATTTCCACCTAAAAGCACTGGTTGTCATTTGTTTAAATCAGTACCAACTGATACCAACAGTGGATCATCAGAAATCATTTTCTGTGCTGAACTAACGATCAGAAAGGGGGTGTCAAATAAGGAACAGAAAGATTCAAGAAAAGTCGAATGTAAGAAATTTATAGGCAGTTAACATTGTAAACAAAACCGTGTAATTGCTTCTTATGATATAAATACTACTCGCAAATACTATCAGAAGCTGTCAGGAAAAAATGTAACATCCACAACACAATATATGCACAAGATACAGCAATAACATCACTGAACAACGTTGCTCAATAAACTGTTTGTGGATGGTGAGCTTTGCTCACTTAACCAAGGATCCTGCACTGAGACAGGGGAACCGTCCTTTGTCTCTTCCATTGTAGATAGGGGATTACCTCCTCTCTGAGAAACAATCAATCTCCTACTCCCTATCCCCGTCTTCTTTGTTGTTCTACTGTTAAATGATTTCTCACTTCCATTGAACGGAGATGAACAAGAGGATGCAACTGATGATGCCATGCACATATTTTCCTCCAGTGGTGCCCAACTACTAAGCCTGATCTGCTCAAGTTCATCTGCCACCTCCATCATAGATGGTCTCATATCTCGATGAAAAGCAAGACATCTAAAAGCCAGCTCAGCCACTTTGTGAATTGATGAAAGTGTCCAAGCATCCCTGTGTGGGTCAAGGAAAGGATCAATGATCTCATCCAGACGACCTTTTCCAATTCTTTCAATTGCAAGTGCAGCCAAATTGATCTCACTGTGTGGTCGCGAAAAGTCTACCACTTTCTGTGCTGTTAGAATCTCTATAAGAACAACACCAAAACTGTAAACATCACTTTTATCAGAAAGATGGAAGTTCTGATGGTACTGAGGATCAAGATAACCAGGGGTTCCCTGTGGAGCAGTGGAAATATGGGAATCATCCATCATGCCAAATCTCGAAAGACCAAAATCTGCTACCTTTGACTTGTAGCTGCAATCTAGAAGTATATTACTAGACTTAATGTCTCTATGGTATATTGGTGGATTTATTGCCGAGTGAAGGTGCGCAATGGCATGAGCAGTTTCAGTGGCAATGGTAAGGCGTATTGTCCATGGAATCACAGAACCCCTTTCTCTCTGTAGATGCTGAGACAGAGTTCCGTTTGGCATGAATTCATAAACAAGGATTTGCTCACCGCTCTCAATACAGCAACCTAAGAGGCGTACCAGATTAGGATGGCTCACAGAAGACAAAAGCTTGATCTCATTCATGACCTGTTCAATACTCTCATGATCACTGTGTTTTATTTTTTTAATTGCAACACACTCATCATTATGGAGTTTTCCTGCATAAACTGTACCGTAGGCACCTGTTCCCAGCCTTTTTTTATCAGAAAAGCCATTTGTGGCTCTCTCAATGTCTTTGTAGGAATAGAAAGGAATACTAGAGCTGCCTGCAGCTTCACACAGGAGACGTCTTGCACTCATTCGATTCTTTAATGATTTCGATCGTTTTCGGATACAGTAGTAGAAAAGAGCTAAAACAACCATAAGAGAAGCTCCAGCAATTATCCCTACAAAAAGATGGTCTGTACAGTTAAATCAGGAAGTATATAACATTTTTTCTCTGTTCATACATGCTTGCAGATCCAGATTAATAGACCATGCATATTAGTTGACAAACTCGAGCTAAATAATTGGAAGCTTTTGTAACTTAAAACCAACATAAATGTATCCACGGACCACAGAACAATAGCAGTGTCTTTTTCTCCCTTCCTCAAGGACTGAATTTATCAGGAATTACAAGGATTCTATATGTTTTTGAGTTCTAAATTGCACAACCTAGTATATCAAATTATTTAGAACTTATAAAATGCAGGACATATAACCTAAAAATCTAAAAATTGGACAGAAGAGGTGAAGAACGTTGAACTAGCAAAGAGAGAAAGAAGAAATTCTTTATTTAATTCCCAAATCCCTTAACAGCAAATAAATCTACTCGTAAGAGTCGAATCTTATGATAAATGAAATATGAACACTCTATTTGGGAATGGTAACAAACATTTCCACCACCATTTGGAGAGTTTAGGTGAAACTTTCAAAACTCAAAAAGCCATAGCGCATTACCTCCAATAAGAACACCAACTCTTGTAGTTCCACCGCATTTGCCAGACATGTATCTTGAAGGATTGCAATGAGAAACTGATGGGATCACAACACAGAGAAACAAAGGAATTACTTAAGATGAAAATTGAATTATATGGAGAAATTTTACTGAGGAGTTAACCAATAGGCCTTCGATCAAAAAGTGCATTGATCTTGCCTTCTAGAACAAAACTTGAACTGAACAGTTGGCAAGAGAATCCCCACGTTCAGTTCAGACAGTCTAACGTACTTGTGCTCCCCTATGATTAACGGCCTACGTAGAACATTTTTACTGCCAGTTCAAGTCATTATGGAAAAAGAAAAGTCATTCTTTGCTTTATTTCTTTAACCTATTTAACAATTTAAGAGCCAAATGCATGCATTGGTCTTAGTTTTGAGAATTGAAAGTCTTTCCCTGTGTTCGTTCAAGTGTCTATTTATAAAAGTAGGAGGTATTCTGAATAAAAGCCTATAGGATTTTGCCCTAGTAAGAATTATCTGTCCATAACAGATCTGTTCACAACAATGACAGTAACATGGCTTCAACTGTTTATTTCAAAGTTAAGAGGTGCTAATGCTGGTTCATTTTGAAGAACAAGCCTATAGGATTTTGCCCTTGTTAGAATTAGTAACAAATCTGTCAACACCAATGACAATAGCATGGCTTATTTGATTTGCCTTCTTTAAATAAAAGATCGCTCTGAAGGAAAGACGGTATGTGTAAATTTCCCATCATTTTAGAGCTCGGCTGAATGACTGAGCATAAAAGAAATTATCACTCTTGTATTCTCTAATTCAGGATTATGTGAACCACTTCTGGTAAACTACGATACCAAGTATTCTCTTTCATTTTACCATAGCTTATTTAAACATATAACATTCCGATCAGTAATCATGTGATCCTCAAAATCAACTAGGTCTTTGACTTAGATAATCCAAATACATACTAACTTCTGGACCTCCCAAGCAAATTACATATGGCACATTGTAACCATCACCTAAAGCTAAAGTCAAACCCAATAAATCTCCACATCCTTCATTACAGGGCTTAACACACGATCATAACTGGCCAATGGGCATGCACCATATTTTGAAAGATTCCTCTAAAGGCTCTTGTTACGGCTTATGACTGAATCCTGATCTGTACCATTTTTAAGACTAATTAGCAATGTACCATAGCCAGTTAAGTTAACTACATAGCCAGTTTCACATCCATTCACTGAAATGCTGATTTAGTTTGAGCAAATTAAAAGTCATATAATCCAGATAACGTGGAATAAAAATAAGCCAAGTCCAACTACATTATTGCCAAACAGGGAAACACGTAAACTATATCATTACCAAGAGAACCAAAATTCTGAGTTCCAATAGGTTTACCCTAATGACAAGAAGTAACCAGAATAACTAGAAGCAAGTATTAGTCAACATTCTTACGGGCTACTTTTGAAATAAAAGATGCAGTACCCACAAAATATGGCTTCTTCTTGTTGGTCAAATAAATACAGAAATACCTTTCACACGGTAGTATACTTTTTCAGTCAAAAGCAATTGGTTAGGCCATCGGCAAAAGAAATATACTCCTAAAATAAAATAATCATCCACCGTTCCCGTCCCCCCCCCCCCCCCCCAAAAAAAAAAAAAAAGGAAATGCAAAACCAAATTAAAAATTGACCGGAAATTTAAGAAAGAAAAACTGGTACCTTTTCTACAACCACCACCGTCTTTGAAACCATCTCCGGTATACCCTTGATTACACTTGCACCGATGCCCCAGCGCTGTCCCTCTAGGAATCGTGAAGTTATCACACGTGGCAAGGTCGTGACAAACGCCGCAATCTTCCACCCACCACCCTAATTCCACCGTCCGAAAATTCAACGACAACTGCTGCGTGCTCGAATTCGAGCTATTATTGGTTTCCTCAAGACTACCATCCGACGTCGCGATGGAAGAAACCACGAAGCTACAATTAATATTCTTCAGATTACGATACTCCAAAAAATTACTACTGCTAGTATTTCTGTAGGCATCCGAATAACAACTCATAGTCGTAGAATTAGAGCGGGGGCAGCTCTTCATTTTCAACTTAGCCTCGAGCAGATCAGCAGGGATTGCAAAACCATTTAACGGCTGAGAACAACTATCTAATAAAAGCGCATTTCGCCTCGTCATCGCGAAGTTCTTTCCCCAGAGTTGAGCAAGGTTGGCGATCGTCCGGGTACAGTCGGCCGGAAGATCGATCAATATGCTGTCTGCCGTCACATTCTGAACTTTAAACATCCCGATTTTCATCTCCCCATTTTCGCTACAATTTAATTGAATTTTGCAGCCAGATGAGAATCCAAACGGATACTGAACGTGGGTTCCTTTCCGATTGCCAATTGGACAATGCTGATCGCAAGTGCTTGCATAATTATTTATAGTATTATTATATCCCTGAATTGAGATTACAAGAAGTGGTAGTAATATAAAGAAGCGGGGGACGACCATGTTCTAGTGATCAGAAAAAAGATCTGGAAAAGAAAGGTGGAAGGAAAATGGAAAAGCAAGAAAGAGGAGAAGAAATCATCAGGTTTGCTAATGCTTGAAGGAGCTAAAGGAAGGAAAATGAATAAGGTTGACTTGGGATGACAATTTAATGGTGGGAGAAAAGACGAGGGATTAAAGAAGAGCAGTTGATGTTGGTGAGAAGTTGTAATATCTCAATAAATGTTGTGTTTTTTTTCCATGGGGAGGAGTAATTACTCTTTCTAGTAAGCCTGTAGGAGTTTTTGAAGCCAAGCCATCAAATATTACTGGTACTACTAGTACGAGTAATGGAATTCAAGAATCACGGTTATGGGACTTACGAGTAGTTATGAGGTCTCCCAGCTCCCAACGATCTGCAAATTTAAGGCTGTGTTTGGGATTGGGATATGGACCTTTTTTGAGGCCTCTTCAGTTTGATGGATCAGATATTAATTAAGCAGACAGAGGAAGGAAGTTTGATGGATCAGATATTAATTAAGCAGACAGAGGAAGGAATGAGAGCAGAGGAGAGCAGAGGAGAGAGAAGGAAAATTCCGAGGAAAAGAGAAGAAAAGAAGAAAATGGAGAAGTACATCATGGGCCATTGCTTGCTTTGTAATTGAAATTTCAACTTTAGCCTTGTCCTTCTAGATGAGTTTTTCGCAGTAATTTACTCGAATATGGATGGTCAGTGGTAATAATTTGGACATGTTTCATGCAAGTTAATGGATTTTTTGTCTGATTGATGGGTTCCAGAAACAGAGATAGATTTTTTTGTTTAATTTGTGTGGGTGGAATATAAAGTGTACAAGTGGGCAATGAAGAAATGTTTGACTGAGGCAAATTCAACGTGTTAGAGTTGGAAAGCATCCCACAACACAGAGACTTTGATGGATGTGGGATCGGGGATGGAAGGGTCCACTTCATTGGGTAATTTTGGGTCCACATCATTTTCCGTGTGTCTGCAGTGCCTGTATTGTTTGGGTATAGAATTGGGTATATGACTACCTGTCTTCTTCTCTGTGCACTTGGGGTAGGTATTTGTTCCATGCGAGGAATGCTAGTGCTAGTGCTAACAAAATCAGATCACAAAAAGATTAGAATAAGGTGATTTAATATATCTATTCTCTCTTTAAAAGTATGGTTAGTCTTAATAATTTTAGAGTCTTTGCACCTTGTGTGTTAGTTTTAAAATATGCCTAAAATGTCCTTCTACAATATGCTTTTGTGTTATAATGAAATTTATTGCTTTGTAATTGAGTGCTTTTATTATATAATGAAATTGAATTGATTGTATTGTAATTGAGGTAGAGTTACAAAATCCTTTGATTTACATTACCTTGGTATAAGAAGTTGAATAGCCACGATTTGCCTTTTTTGTTAAATGATGTACAGTCTTGCTTATACATACAATGATGACACAATAATGGGTGTCCGGTCATGTAAACAATTTTGAGGTTATGACCTTAATAGACATTGTCGTAAAAGGATACTTTGTCATGCTAATATATTTTGTGAAGAAAATGATGGATGATTCAAGTATATTGAGTGTTGTAATGAAATTTATTGTGTTGTAATTGAGGTGGAGTTACAAAATCCTTTAATTTCCATTATGCTTGTAATTAATTTACAAAATCCTACAATTCCTCATACTATACCATTTAACGAGAAATACTTAGGTGGACGGGGTCACGGGTGAGGCCGTGGACCTTGTGGTCAGAATCGTCCACATCAGCAATGGAGTAGGCCACGAGTGGGCCATGGCTAATGTAGATGATCCTGAACCATAGAATTCACAGTCTCACCCGTGGAACCAAGTCCACCTAAGTTTTTTTCCCATTTAACTATCATTTCACTTAACCCTCAAATATATCAAATATCATATATCAATCTCTTACTAACACCAATAGCAAAAATTGCTTCTACTTCATTTTAATTGCCATCAAATAGTTTAAAAGGTACTTATAATGGTGGTGTCGGGTGATTATATCAACTTCATTTCAATCACTTACAATGTTTCATAATTTGTTTCCGTTTGTAAGTCACACATAGCCATGGATTGGTGTCGGGTGATTATATCTACTCCATTGCCGGAGATACTAAAACTTTTTTCGACTTGGCTAACTGATTATTTGTTATGGTAAAAATCCAGGATCAACTGAGAAAATTAAAATCAACAACAAGAAATGCTTTTGCTCAGAGGTGCAATAGTCATCTTTATAATATTGAATTATGTCTACTAATTCCATACCATGTAGAAAAGGAAAAAAGAAAAAAGAAATTGCAAATAGTCCATATACTTGCACGTGTGAAATATGAAATGAAATTTAACAGGACAAGGAGCATTCAAAATTCTACCAGAAAATTGTTGTCGCGAGATATGGAGTACAAATTTCTCATCAAACTTGAAAGGATTGCACAAGCCTCAAATGGAAACACATCAATGGTTCCAATTGCATTTGAAGAACTTCCAAACAAAGTTCAAGAAGAAAAGACTACTCCAGTGTCAAAATCAAAGTCAAGAAATCCAACGAAAAAGAATGCCTCCAACCAACATAATCAAGAAAGCGTGACAAAAGGCAAAGATTCAGATCTAATTGAAATTGAAGATGACACTCCAATACAAGCATTCAAAAACAAAAAAAGACAACCAAGAAAGGATACATCCAAGCACAACATAGAAACTACAAAGAAGATAATAATTGAGAAAGATTAGAACATTACTTATTACTAATTCATGTCTTTCTTTTAAAAAACATTGTCACTATTTTATGTCATTAAATTTTTGTTATATTAATTAACCATTGATTTAGTTTTCATATTGTTTTTCGTTTTAGATACTTCAATTATTTTTCACACCCTATTTTTCACACCCACGTGCAACGCACGTAAAGTATTACTAGTAGCAAGAAACATAACAACTCCAGGTAGAAGATAAACTGATTGATGATGCATCAGTATTTTGTAGATTGCAGCTGCTCTTCAGGCACTTGAATACGTGGGACTAATATAAATATTATCCTTTACGGACAAATTAGAAATGGATTACGGAATGGAATTGACTTCACATTCACTAGAGAAGAGTGGTTGATTGAGAATCTTTGCGCGTCCTTCTCTTCCTTGCCTTTCACTGTAATCCAAGCATCACTTTTATCAAAGGAAATTTGTGATCATTGATCAATGAGTGGAATCTTTTTAGAACTTCAATTTTCATTTACCTTTTTTTTTTATGGTGGTTAATGATGTCTTTTGTCGGTTCTAACCACTCCCCCTCCCCCGGCGGCAGGGGAAAGAAATTAATGCCAATGAGGTGGTCATTCTGTGTCGAAAGCGAATGAGGTGGTCATTCAGTGTCGAAAGCGAAACAATATCTAACACTAAACCTTGAGTACAAAATTCCCAAGTGTTTACTGAGATCTGATTAGGGACAATAATAAAATAACCTCAATTTACTGGAACGAATAGAAAGTCAAATGATTAGAGTTTTATGACTCCACTTTAGAGGTTGAGAGTTCGAATTCTACCAATAATTTCTCCCCACCAAATGTTATAGTATAGGTTGATTGAAAAAAACAAAAGGTCTTAGTTTGCTCACTTGTTTAACATGTGTACATATATAACAATAATTGTTAAAAACAAAGTCAATGTGAATCAAAGACTTCCTAATTTTCACAAGGTTAAAAGTACCCCAGATACAGACGGCAAACCTGTAAGAATTAGTAGAAGAACAACAAATTTTTTGGCAATTGAATAATGAAAATCAGAGGTAAAAAATTGACACCTAAAGGCTAAAGGAGCAAGGACGGTGATCCAAAATTTCAGCTGCTTCATCGACTTTTCATCAACTGGGAAAATTCTTCCCTTCCTAGTGGTATACGCGCTTTCTCATTTTCTTTTGGTCAATTGTTTAATTTTCATGTATCTTACTTGTATAGTTAGTTTGCAGTAGCATCTAAACTTGAAATTATCAGCATTTTGCTGCTGTACCAGGAATTGATGCCTGGTTTCTTTGATGAAATTATGTGCGTTGAATATCTTACATACTTAAATAGTTGGAGTCGTTTTCTCAAAAAAAAAAAAAAAAAGGAGTTGGAGTCGTTTACCTATGGGTTCATATCCAGAAAATTATTCCATTGGAGTAGTTTACCTATGGGTTCATATCCAGAAAATTATTCCATTGGAGTCGTTTACCTATGGGTTCTTATCCAGAAAATTATTATTCGTTTGGTTCACTAGTTAAGAGATGAAATATTTAACCTCAAATCAAACCTGTTTTGCTAGTTTGAATTGGTCCAATAGCGAAATAACCATGACGTATTACATGAGAATCATTTATGCTCATGCTAACTAAATAAAATGCTCCAACGGACTTTATGTGCCATAGGAATCTAAACTCTGTACTGTAGTGTATTACCGTGTCTTTGCTTTTGCCGAAAAATTATGACTCCATCTACCTTCTTTTATCCTGAATCAAAGTATAACAAGTTAACAACTGCAATATGACCGCAGTTAGACTCTCTTGTATTATAAAATCTTGATGTTCATCAATTAAAGCAAAGTTTAAACGTTAAATCAGACGACATATTCTCAGAAGATTAGAATGATAAAAAAAAAAAAAAATGGAACGTCCTTCGTGAACTAAATGCCGGTCATTCTGGATTCAACGATGGAAATTTCTATGGGATAGTAGTAAAAAAAGAACAAAAAAAAAGAGAGGAAGTAGTACCAGGAAAACTACGTGCATAATAAAATTAAATACAGTGTCAGCATCTGCCTCCGTCTCACTATCAGATGCGGGTATGATGATTACAATAGTTTGGAACAATTTGTGGGCTATTGCTTGCTGGCACCGGCCAGTTGACTTTTGCCGTGTGCACAGGTTACTGAATGCCGGTTGCAGTAGGGTGAATTTCAGGCCCCAAGCAAGCAATCGGCATCGGCATCGGCATCTCTTCTGGATGCAGACTTGAGACTACTATTGGCTTCACTAGATTAAAATATAAGATTGATCTAGTCCCTCTCAAAATAACCAAGGACAAAGGTGAAGATGATGTCTTCTTCTCTTGACTAGTCAAGTCTTGATACCAAAATTTCCAAGTCTTCGTCATGGTGCAAATTAATTGATTAGGCAAGAAAAGTATAAGCAGAGAATTAAATGGCTTGACAACCAGTTTCTATTTTGTACAAAGGAGGGCAACACAACTAAAGGGCATTTTAACGTATCCTAGGTGTCTTCTCTAGTAGGGAGAAGGGGCATACAAGTTCTATTTGGAACAAGTTAATGGTCTTAGATTAAATGAGTCAACAATGGATGGTTGAGATTGGATAATATTGCCAAATTTGGAGCTATAAAATGACGTTATTTTAGAGTGAAAATCAATTATATTTTTTCACTAACAACTTACATTCTTTCACTGATGATTTACATGGCTCTCACTTGTTTGAATTGGTACGGGCCAAATTGTGAAGCTCCGTACCCGTCTAGCAGAGCTTTATTAGATTATCTCCCTAGTAGAAACTTTATTAGAGGATAAAATACAGTTACATGTCTGGGTTGGACCTGCTAATTGAGCTGTCAACCATGTCATACTTTTCTTCTGGTTTTAGCCCACTCAGAATTTTGTAGCCTCAAATGTGTCTTTGTCGGGCCTCATATCGCATTAGTTTTCAGTTTCAGATTCTCTACATTTTGGGCTCTAATCTTGAACCAATGCTAGCATCTTTTAACCTTTAATTTTAAAATATTCATTCAGGCCGCTGATCATGCCATGGGCAAAACCCAACGTTAAACCCCGAAACCACCCCACCCGACCCATGTCCTGGATCGCAGAAAATCTGTGACTGACATTGACGGTGATGTCGGGAAGAAGAGGAGAGAGTGGCTCCGGTGCTCCTGAGGATTTCACTTCCCGACAGGTATGTTTGTTTCTTACATTCACTCTCACCCGTCAATAACTAATCTATTCTCTATTTTATTTTATTGTACAACCAAAACAGTTTCGCAATTTCTTTCCCTTCTTCTTGTTTTTTCCCCTTTGATTCCAAGATCGAAGGAAAAAGATGATGATTCCAAGATCATCTGCTGTTCTGAACAATTTACATCAGGCATCGCGGCTCCTTTCTTCTTCAGGGTTACTGTCTAAGAAATGATCAATGACAGCCTTGCTATCATGGCTGTTATTGGCACTGGCAGTGATGACGGTACTGCTTCATATCTTCTTCCACTGGACAGGGGTGTGGCTGACAGGTGCTTTGATAAACGTCTTGGAGATTTATAAGCTGTTGTAAAGAATCTATGAGTAATGTATTTCTGATAGCAAATAGTTTTCTATCATCATAAGATAATCATGTTACGCCTTAGAATCTTGGGGGATATAATAGGTGGATTTGATAATAGAGATCACATTCGTATCATCACCTGCAGATATATATATGCGTCTTGTGATGTGTCTTAAGATAACATTTTGTATAATTCCAAACCTTTCACAGAAAATTCCTTGAATCTATTGTTGTGTCAAAGAAGCTTTCTTTATGTTGTGACAATTAGATGAACTAATAATTGTCACTTTTATGCATCTCTGACAATAATGTTAGCTGTGCTTCCACTTCTTGGTCCCGTCAATAGACCTGCTTATTTTTCATAGAATTTCTTTATATTATCCTTTTTCCAGTTACGTGTTCTACCAAACTTTTGTCACTCTAAAATTCAAACGATGCATTATTAAAATGAGATGATTTCAGTGGAACTGGTTGGCAAATATGTGCAGATGACATTCTTCGCATGCGAGCTTCAAAAGAGAAACCGCCTACTATGACAGCACTGACTAGTTAGATTTTTTTGGTACTTTAGAAGCTTTAGTGTCTCTTGTGTGTATTTATCTCTGCATTTACTGATTATACATTCGTCCAGTTTTGCCAAAAACAGATGAGTGACCAGCATCTTATATTAATCCTGCTTCTTCTCTTACCGCCTCAACATCAACATCCTGCTGGTGATTCAAGAAATTTAAAAAAAAAAAAAAAAAAGGTAATCTAATCAAATCCTGCTGGTGATTCGAGAAATAAAAGACGAGAAATGAGAAAAGGTAATCTAATCAACTATAGAAAAGAGCCTAAGTGCTTGTTAGAAAAATTAGATTTTTTTAAGACAAATTTCAGAGATGCATAATATACATGCCAGGACAATATTTACATTTTACTGCCACCATTAGGGAATAAATCGAACAAATACTTTCGTAGTCTCTCGGCCCTTGCTATAAAATAATCACAAACTTGCTAAGTTTCCCTCACGGCCAAACTATTGAATTTGACCGTGCAAAAAATTACAAATAGACCAGCAGACAAACCACTGGCTGGCTGGTGATTTGGTTTGCTAGCATTAGGCCTAATTTGTTTTCATGGGGAGGAGAAAGTGTCACCAAGTTGCAGCCACTTCTGCTCATTATCAGCGTCTGTATCATCAGCCGCAAGCAGAGCCTGGAAGGCGTTACGAACCTTGTTCATTGACTTATGGTGACGAATGCGTCTGAGAACAACATCTTTATCAAGAGTTTTAGAGTCATGACGAGCTGCAGCTGATGATGACCTCAAGTAGAGCTGGCTAGTCACTGGGTTTATGTTCTCCGACTCGTTTCTGGCATTTTCAGAAAGATTCAACTTCTGGGGCTCGGAGAATGATGATTTGCCCTTGGGGATCATAAATGCCATTTCTTGGAATGGAACCTAACTCTTGGGGTTTTCTATGATCTAGCCCGTAGATATTGATGCAAGTGAGAGGGAGGAAAAAGTACCAAATGCATGTGTGCCGATCTTCGTATAGATAGACGATTTGTTTGGGCGAAGTTTTCTGTGGGTATGTATAAGACTGCTTTCTTTGTTTTTTTTCTTAATAAAAATGGAATAATGTAATAACTTTAGCTCCCCCAGAATTTTATTTAAACCAAGTGGCTTGCATCGACACGCCGGCTTTTGCATGTAGTGCACTTTAGCGTGGCAGATCGCGACGAACTGAGGTTATTATTATTTTTTTTTTGGTCCACCACGAACTGAGATTAATACCATTAAGAAATTAAATGATGGCGGTTTCGGATATTATGCAGATTGCAAAGGCATGTATTAAATCTCTATTAAGAAACTATTGGCCTAAATATTAGAACAATTTCGACGATTGTACACATTAGCTTGAACAGTAACTCGTACATAACTTAAATGGCCAGGCACAGTTGGGGGAGCTTTATCTAAACTTGAACCTAGCGTCTTTTCCTCGTGACGAACCTTAATGATGATATGTTTAAAGCGCAGTTTCTTTGGAAATTAATACAAGTCGGATTTTCCAAGTTGCGTTTTCCCAAGAATTTCCATATTTTAGAAGTCTTCAGTGTTCGACGAACACTGGCTTTGAGGAGAGAAATACAGTAAATAAAACGTAAGCTTAATAGATCGTCCAAACATCACTTTAAAAATGTGGGCGTGCATTCAAGAAACAGTGGGCGGGTTCAGACGTCGAAGCGAAAAACCAAAACCAAGGGCGTCCACGAGTAAACAGGACACTCACTTGCTCTTCTTGGGGGCCCGTACCTTTTCGGCAAAAGAGATGTTTGTGCTACTTAACTTCTTTCGTACAACAGAGGTTACAAGTTAAAAGCCTCTTCTGGAAGTCCGTTTGAATTAATTAAATCGAAGCCATAGGAAGATATCTTTCTATGTAGGCCCCTAAGTCAGGAGAATTATATTTTTATTCCTTTTCATCCGTGTGTAGAAAACTTAACAAAAATCCACTAACCACCCTTCTTGCAATAGGATTCGGAATACAGCGACATAGGCGTCCATCAATATAAGCGACAATGCCAGACAATACAAATTTCCCAATTCCCCATCTCCAAACAAGCTTCACCTTCTGCTCCACGCCACTGGATATGGGAACAACAGCATTCTCATTATCGGATTTTGGTCTCTCTTTCAAATTTACTCTCGCCATGACCTTTCCCACTTGCTTTCGCAAAATACGAATTGCAAAACTTACAAAAAGGTGTTCACAAAGAGTGAGCACAGTTGGTCCAATTCTCCATTCCTGATCAAAGACACAATGAACAGATCACACAGGCAGTTAGACACCCTATCAATACAATGAAAATTGGTTGAAACCAATGATTTTTTTAAACAGATTTTACAATTCAATTCTCCATTCTTGATAAAAGGCAAAAAGACAGGTCAAGTACGATCAAACACCATATCAAAACAAACGGGAATTGGCTGAGACCATAATGTTTAATCTTCAACAGATTCTACATTTCTGTCTCCAAATCATTTTACATCCAGAAGCACATAACGATGCATAAAAGATGATGTGAACACCCCCTTCAAGTAATCGATCACCTACTGCAAGGTATACAGCATGGTACAATCTCAGAATCATGTGTCTATACTTCTGTTTATTCAGGGAGCCTTTATCTTTCTTTATTACCTCAAAAACCACTCAGCATATAACCTTTCACACACGACTTATTCCCCCCCCCCCCCCCCCCCCCGGGGCCCCCCCGCCCCAACCCAAAAACCAACAAAAAAAAAACAACTTTTTTTTAGCTAAATTCATTTAACAAATCCTGAGTTAAATTAGTTGAATAAGATTAGAGTTAAAATTTCCTCATCCATGCATCATACGTGTAATAAGCCTATTTTGCTTTGTGCTTCATGTGTCTTAATATGTTACCACTTTAGAGACAGATTATCTCTTTTCCACTGCATCAAAGAAGGTTTCATACGCATATAAGCACATGTATATAATGCACGCGCACATAATGCATCGTTGTCTGTTAGTACATGCTTTACACCCCCTCAAAAGTTAGTAATTAGAATAGGATAGGCTTACACTTTCCCCTCGAATATGGCGTAAAGAATGAGAAGGTGTTGAAGAATCTCCTTTCAACAATGCCTTGCTTACAAGAAAGCTTTTCACACGTTCGACAATTTCATTTATAAGAGAACTATTAGGAGGCAAGTTCTTCAGTATGACCTGAAAATCAAGCACAATGATTGTTATTTGATACAACGAATCTAAAATGCACCAAGATAAGTAGATTCTTGATTCCCCATTGAGCATAGATATCAATAATCTAAAACAAACTTTTATTTTATTGGGTGCTGAAATAAGACCATATATTGCCTGCAATGATTAAATAATTAGCCAAAGAGAAATATGCAGTGAAAAAATACCTGGTTGTCAATTACCCTTACTCTAAGGTATTCTTGGTTATACAAAGCATCCAACAGAGCTTGCAAGTAGCCTTCAATGTATAGCTGTATAGTACATATCAATTACTAAAGACACAACCACAGGAAGAAATAAATGTAACCAAATATATTAAACATCACTAGCAAACAAAAGCTCGTGTTAGAAACCATCAGGACGCTTTCTGATCACAAAATTTCTTTAATAAAATCAGCGTGCATATTCTATATACTAAAAAAATTATGTTCAACAAGATAGTCTAGCAGTCCTTAGACATTTTCTTATCACATATTAGCAATTTTAAAATATTTCTTCACTGGGATAAAAATTTTATTTCCTTCATTAGTCCAAATTGATAATTTGGACTTGAGGACAAGCATGGAACCAACAAAAAACATCATATATTCTTCACTTACCTCCTCAACTCCAGGAGCTCGATCAAGCTTAATTTTCCGATCTGGCCCACCTTCCATAACAGCAGTCCCCAACAGAGATGGCTCCATTGCTAACTTCAGAATTCCTTGGTGAAATCCGCGCACCTATGGAAAGCCAACGACATCACGAAGGTCGTATTTGAAGCTAAAGAAAACAGTATTCAACTTAGAATCACATAAAGATGACTGGTACCATTCCATTGAAACCACTTGTTTCAGCACCCTTCAAAACCGAGTCTGATACTTCTGTTACAGCAGCAAATAGTATATTCGATCCTGCCACTTTTAACTGCAAAACAGACATGCTATAATACTCCTTTTGCAACTAAGAAATGCGCCTGAATAACTGAAGAAAAAATCTTACAGTTTTTCCCAAATCACCAAAATAGCGCTTTGTTCCAGAGAATCCTTTACCATCAATACATTTACTGATGAGTTTGAAAGTACCTATTCGACAATTTAAAATTGGACATCATTAGACAGCACCCAAGTTGGATTACATTCAAAGTAGTAGTGTAGCTACATAGCACACTAGTACATGTGGATTTTCATTAATGAGAATAATCATTAATTATAAAACAATTTTGATATTACATTGTACAGAATCACCAAATATGCTTGCCAATATCTTATTATCTTCTTGAAAAAATTCATCATTAAAATCTAATTTTCCTCACTGGTTCTTAATTTGAGCAGTATGAAGAAATTCATTGCATTGACAATATCCATTAGCAACAACATCATCATCATCATCTAACCCTTTATGCCACAATATGGATCATATGTGGCCATTGTGTTCGATCCAAATACATGTTCCCATTGAGGTTTAAATATAACATGCCTTTTAAAATGTCCCATTTCTTCAACTATGATACAATACAACTTCATGTGATATGTGCACAAAATTGCATTTTGTAAAAGGTTAACTTAACAATTAAAATTTTAGTTGTACCACAAACTGCATGGTATCAAATCATCCTGCTGAACTTCCCTTACAAGACACACAAAAAAATTCATCCTGCTGGAGTATACAGTAAGGTGAAAAAGCAAGGAAAATAGACCCAGCTTTAATTAAAGGGACAAGAGCAACTAGCTGGTGCATGTGGTCATCTCATAGTGCAAGAGTTCATAACAATCTGATGGCCATCACATGGGCAGATATTTAACAGGTTAAAAAGACAAATAGCAGCAAAATCTATGTGAAAAAAAAACAAAATATAAATAAAGAATAGCTGCAAGAAACCATTGTTCCATTTTTCAACATTCCAGTGACTCTAATCTTCAATTACACCAGACAAGTAAAACAAATTCTATGTATGCCAAAGTCTGCTAACTCTCATCACACAAACAGAGAGAGAGAGAGAGAGAGATACCCATGGTAAGACCAGGAATATTGATCAGGCCACTTGAAGGATCGAAGAACACATCAAGAGAGGAGGAAGCGAAGTCATCAAATATAGATGCAAAAGCCGGTGGTAGCAGGGGGCTTCCCTTTGCAATATATATTGCCCTCAGGGAATACCTATAAAAACCAAACAACTCTCACTCATAAAATAATATCTTTAAAGACAAAACACAAATGGAAAACAAGACAGGCCTACCATGAGTAATGCTGTGCACATTTAATTGACAATTCACGCAAGGTTATCAAAGCATGTGTGACAAGGACACCATTGAGCTCCACGGTTGCACTTTTAATTGTAGGTATCTGGACCAACACAGGCATAATTAGGAAAAGTAACAGTGGTCTTTGTACTCCATTTGTAAGGGGATTGAATATCATCAACTCATGATAAAACAACAGAACAAAGACTACTCGCTAAATGTGATACCAAAAATATGGAAGGGAGAGGAGAACCCCCTCGCGGCACCCCACCCAGGGGTTGTGTGTGCGCGCAAGAGACATTAGACATGAACCTTTATAACACTATGAAGCAGGGACCTCATCATCTCCTGGGTAGAGGTGTAACTAGAATATGAGTCCCCTGGAAGAAAGCTTGCTACAACCTTCAATATGATACACAGAAGTACATATGAGATAAGGCCATCATTAGGAGAAATTTAAAGACATGCACAAATCATATAAATGCCATACATTTATATGGGTAGATCTGAAACGACTGGGTAAATCATTGACAAAATTGTATATAAGTAGGAAATTGAACCTTTATGGGGTGGATCTCAAAATGATCAAAATAATACTGTCGACTTGGAGCATTTGGGTCACCAAGTGACGTTCTCCAAAATGGAACAATTCTCATCAGCGTCTCCTCATCAAGGTTCAAATCAAGTGGCTGCAAGTAGCCCGATTCTATTATCCTAATTATGCCAACTTACATTGTGGACAAGGTGTTGTATGTTCATTTCAGAATTAGGAAAGAGCATAGAGTGAAAGGAACAGCTAAAGAGTAGCATATGAATTTGTTACCTGCAAGACGATGGATAAGTATTTGACATATGTAACCTTAGAACTTGATGAAAGTAGAACAAGCACTACTTGGAGCATGCTATCGTTTGTGTTGCTATACTGAGATTGATGTTTACGCAGGACTACAGCAAAAGGAGCTCCTGCCCACTTCTGATCCACAGTTAATGACTGAATTATCAAAAACATCAAGGCATCAGTTGCACAACACAACTTTTACAAGAAAATACTGTTATTCCAAAACAAGCGCATTCCAGATACAGGTGCCAGGATGCACCAATATAATTACCTGCACAGTCATTTGATTTACTTTATGCTGGTCTGTAAACATGGAATGTATATCAAAGTTTTCAAGCCTTGTGATAATGATTGGTGAGTAGCTTGGTGCTTCAACCAAATCTTTCTCCTTCAGTAGGTAAAAAATAAAGTTAAAGGAAAGGAAAAAGGACTATCCAAAAGCATTTGATAAGATATGCTATATATTGCTGATCACTTGCTCAATGACAAAGAAAATATATGTTCTGCAACCAAGTTACCCATCAAACAAGTAACTTCCCCAAAATATGCATATCCTAGTTGGTACATTCCTTTGTGGAAAAAAAGGAATTTATCCAGTCATTTCCAACAGACCAAGTAACATAATTTACAATAAATAAAGTTAACCATTCGTTACTTCATTATCTAAAAAAAATATTTGTTAATCATCAAAATATCAAGAAATCAAAAAACATTAGCACATATTAGCACTATCTCTGATGCATCATTTGTATTCTCTTCCTAGAATACAGCTATCAGTTTATCTCTGGGTTATTTACTTCATAGCTTACAGGGTCTAAGGGGAAAGTATTATGATCAATATTTTTGAAGCCCATAACATTTTAGCCTCTTGAGTGGATGGTTCCAGTGAAATGCCAACAGAAAGAAAAACATTATAATAGCATCACCAGCTCCTTGATTCACAAAAAAATCATATACAAACATGTAAAACAATTCAGCAGTAACAGATTAAATGAGGCACAGAACATGGTTATATAAACAATTAAATAATGCAGGTTGACCTTCTTGGCAAATTCTAGCAACTGCAATGCAAAATAAGAGATCCTGAATCGCATCTTTGAGCTGGAGTAGAGCATCTTATCACCCTTGTGACTATCAGAAAATTCACATATTCTTAGAACTCGAGTAAGACCTTCTGCATATACTTCATAACCCAACTTCACTGTCCCTGTGCTATACAATTGACCATAACCATTCCTTTTCTTCTCTCCAGGCTTCATATCCAGTGGAAATTGAAAACCCATCCCTCTTTGTTGTTTTGACCTGTAAAAGGGTTTCCATGAACGCACTTTATCCAAACTGATTTCCCACAATAGATGCACATCTGCAAGAAGTGAGATAGATTGAACTGAATAGGTTACTATTCACAAATAGTTCACCCTTAAGCCACAGCAACATTGTTACTGAATGACAAACAGACCCATACTTGACAAACCAAAGTTAGAATAAGTTTAACCTTGGCAAAAAGTATAAGAGGCATCTTGACATCTAGGTTGCCATACTCTAGCTAGTAATTGGACAACTAGGATACTCAAAATGCTTAAAATCTTGTTCCAACAAATGCACTAAGAAAAAAAGTAGTCCATTTCACACATCCAATGGGCTCAACTCCATCTAAAAAAGGAGAACTAAGTCGGGGGAAAAAGGTACACAGCTCAATGATTTGTGTTCCTCCCAAGCCTTAAAAGCAACCTTTGTAAAAGCACCAAAAACTAACACTGATTAACAGTATGTGTTCATGATGCTTTGCAATTAACAGATTTACTATTCCAAGCTGAAGTTCTAATGAGCACATAGGGAGAAGCATAAAGCAAATACCACCCATGTTACACTTCATTAATCCCTCATAAAAGTAGACACAAATTAACCACTCAATCTGAAAATTTTCAGAATAACTTCCCTTTCTCTTGCGCAGAAAAAAAAATGGTTATGCATTATTTGGACAAAGGGAGCACATCTCAAAATTATCATCAAGTCGCATTGCAAATTTGTATAATGCATATATCAGGTTACAAATATAAATAATAAGCACGGGGAAACAGGTGCTTAAACATGTATTTCAGTCAATGAAGGCATTATTAGATTGACTTTGTTTGAGGAACTATGTGTATAGTAAGTCATCAAAACACAAATAGGGCAAAAGCTACCATCTATCTGGACAACCAGCTTGTGAGGAAGAGACAGGTCATCCCAAACATAATCAACACTACATCCAGATCCCAAAGATTCTGGCTCCAATGAACCCTGAAAAGTAAAAGAATAGTATGTTGCCACAGAACACTTAATGAATTATGCAAAGACAA